>OX401404.1:1046164-1574587 GCA_947846245.1 Cerastoderma edule
TAAATCAAATCACAGTGTCTTAGGAAAACATGACAGACAGAATGCCTAACAAAAACATGATTTCACCCACTGTACCAGAGAAGTACATCAGTAACATCTTTACAGAATGCCTAACAAAAATATGATTTCACCCACTGTACCAAAGAAGAACGTCAGTAACATCTTTACAGAATGCCTAACAAAAATATGATTTCACCCACTGTACCAGAGAAGTACATCAGTAACATATTTACAGAATGCCTAACAAAATATGATTTCACCCACTGTACCAGAGAAGTACATCAGTAACATCTTTACAGAATCCCTAACAAAAACACGATTTCACCCACTGTACCAGAGAAGTACATCAGAAACATCTTTACAGAATCCCTAACAAAAATATGATTTCGTCCACTGTACCAGAGAAGTACATGAATCAGTGACATCATTCTATTGTCTGAAAAGAACATGAGTCTGTAACTTTACACCGCATCAGAGAGTACCAAGACTATAACACTGTGTTTTAGAAGAAAATGATCATTACAGTGTATACTAGAAAATGATACAATAACAACATTTCATTTTATTTAACAACAGGAACATAATCCTGTAGCATATTGTATGCAAGAAGAACACCATTCATCTGTACACTGTAGCCTTGTAGAACATGGCAACGTACCATCAGGTTTTCGCTGTCCGATGAGAAAAAATGCTTCAAGTGTGACAACGTACATATACCGACTCAGAGACCATTGTCGTGATGTAATGTGTCGTTATCAACTCATTAGTAAACCCATTTCAATGCAAATAGTTAAATGTTTATGTTTCTATTTCTTTTTATCAACCGATACTTTTGGAATAAGTACCGATTAAACTCAAAGTTTTAAGCCTCAATAGCTACGATTCCATGCAAATTGGAGAGTGGGGTGAAACAGAATTCCCCATAGCTCATTAATGAATGCAACATATTACTTAACAAACCCTTGGTAGCTGAATTCAATTTTCACAGATCATAAGAATAACCGACGATGCCCGGAGAAGCACAAAGGCATAACCTGCAACAAAATGCTTATTTGGAAACATGTAATAAATGTGCCCAAAGATTTCTACAGTAACGTAAGACTAGATTATTGACAGCTTTCTAATCCCGTTAATAACCGTACAGAATAGATATCTTTCATTTCTTCACATCTGTAAATAAGCGACTTATATCAAACTTGTCGAACAGCGTATCGGGTACATGGATTACTATTCTGAATACGAAATAAACGTAATATATAACACCAACACGAGTCGGTGAAGCTGACATACGAATAAAAAGAGAGGGTTTGACAGCCCAGTTTGTCTTCATGGAGGTACGTTTAAGTCTAGATTTCATCTTACGATTTTGGCTTTCAATTAAACAATTTAATTCTCATAAAGAAGTTGTCTGAGTCAATATGTCCAAGTTTATTCCAAATCGGGTTCCTTATGATGGTTATAGGTAGTTCGGTATCAATTATCATCATATTTGGTTGAATTCCCATGTATTATGACTTGAAGAAGTCATGTCAAATTAAGACTAAAAGTCTCATTAATGAGTGTTTAAAATTTGCTGAACATTCCGATTAGGGCTTTCAATCAAACCATATGATGATAGTGTAGTACGTTTTGACCTGAAGATGTCTTATAGTCAATTTGGTTCTTTAAATTCTCTTTTGAGCGATTTGAAAATGGCTAATAAGCCATATTTGGCTTTCAGTGTGGTACATTTTGTGTCCAGAACTCATCTAATAATCAATAAGCATCATTATATGCTTATAAAAATGTTGTCTGTGTCAACTGCCAAACTTTATTTCAAATCGGGTTCCTCCTGATAGTTTATTTCAAAACTGGTTATTTCAGAAGTGGTAAGACATCGTAACCAGTTTTGAAATAAAAAACGAGATTTGATGCAATTACTTCAAAAGTGGCATTTCATTTCAAAAGTGGTGTTCAAAAGCATCTTTATATCTCTATTTATATGGGATTTACATCGCGTCAACATTATTTCTGTTATTTGCGATGCCCAACTCCGTATGATGGAGGAAGACCCCAGACTCAACAGCCATTAAGACATAAAAGCCGGGTAGAACCATCGGCATTCCGTAAGTCAGCCTTACCTTTCATGAAAATCCCAATGTCGAATTGAACCCACGCGGAAAGGGGCCCTGTCGTTCTAAGTTGTAAACCCCAACCACTAGGCCTCCAATTTTACGGAACAAACGACGTCGAATTTGATGGAAATTGTTTCAATAGAGTGGCGTCTAAAGTGGTAGGTTACATAAGATTATGACCTAGCGACTTATTATTTCATCCTAATCGGCCATAATTGAACTTTAGCTTAGTGTCTTCAGGAGATACATTCTAAGCAGAATTGGTGAAAAATTGATATTAGCTTTCAGAGGCTAATGTGATATTAAGGTTGTGTCAAGGTTACACCAAATGACGTATTTACCCTAATCTGACTTTGCAACGCCAATCAAAATATGATTCCGTCATTTTATAGCAACCAATGGCATGCCTCGAAGCCATAAAACACACAACTATGTGTCAACGAAACTTAATGTGATGCGCGCCTGTGTATTTCGGCAAGCTTCAAAAGACACATATCTTTCACGTCGAGGGTTTTATTGCTTCTTTTATTGGTCAACTGCATAACGTAGGAAATAACATATACAATCTTTTTTATACCCTCTATATTCAACCAAATACGTATCAACCCTTTATGAGTTAATTCCCTATGTTACTGAGTGTCAGGTCGTTTTGTTTTGTACAAGGTTTATTCCCATTTTGTCTAAAGTCTATTTTACCAATTCTCACACCATTTCAGACAGAAGTTACATCTCACCTACACGTGAAAATTGGGTTGTTTTTGACACTAATTGAGTAGAAAATCAATCCAACCTATAATCACTTTTTCTATGGAGGGTTGGTGGGAAAGAAAACTATGTATAAAGTATAGATCCAGAAAAGAATATTTTTCTTATGTTGGTCTACACTATTTCTCGTAATATGCCTCTAACAAATTATGCAGATTCAGAATTATCTAAATCTTTTGAAGATATTTTAATCAATTAAAAATGAAATGAAAATATTTCTTTAAACTGTAGATCTTTTGGCAATTAAATCTGTAGACAACGTGGGAATTGAAACCTTTATGGGATGTAGACTAAATGGGAAGTCCTTATGTAGAAAATTCATTTGCCTATGTCCGATGTTTCATATTTGTTGAACCCGTAAGACTTGATCTGCCGACATGTATGTTTAGTTTGTTCTGTTTTACCCCAAATAGTTATGACTTTTTGGTTCATGCGATGTAATACAGAATTACATTATGTAAAATGAGGCTTCTTTTAAGCAACGAAAAAAACACAAAAACCTTTGGACCACCCCTGGTCTTTGAAGTAAACTTTTAAACCGACCTAAGAGTCAGATTCGGCAATAAGGGTTTATTTGGAACATTTCACTTACTTTGTTGACGACTTTTTGCCTTGTTTCTCTTACTTTGAACTTTAATTAATTGCGTAGTAATCTTTTGATTAAATGTCTTTTATAATTGTTGTTAAACAAGAACGATTGTGTTTTTGTTTATATATCATTAAAATGATAATGTACACATTTGTAATCTCTTTTCAATTCAATGGATTGTTGCCAGTTTTCCTACTTAATTACATTCAAAGGGTCAATTAACAAACTTTGGCTATCTCAAGGATTAAGAGTCTTGATGCAAATTAACACCAATCTGCCACGTTGGCACCATATGTTCTAGTCACACCCTTTATTGTTTAGCCGATCGAGAGATAGTGTAATTAACCATCGGCAATCTGAGGTCCTTTAAACATATGAAAGATCTCCACAATCCTGTGTCCCTCGTTATTTAGTGAGCGTTATTTGAATGTAGTTTCAACAGGTGGAAAAAATGGACTGGGAATGTTTTCATAGCCCTTAATATTTGGATACGATATATCATCAAAGGTAGGCTGACAGAGAACCTCATATACCAACTAATTCTCTATTTTAGGTACTTTATTTATACGACAAATTTCAATTTTAAGAACAGAGAATATATACTTATTGGAGAAACATAACCTCTGCACATTATTGACAAAAGTGCTGATGTTTCTTCTATCTTATTTAAAATCCGTAAATCGAATTTAATGCAAATTTGTAATAACATTTTAGAAATATGTGTTCCATTCATTCTTTCCTTCCATCAACCAGCCGATTAACACATTTTTGATCTGTCAAAGCATTTAATTCAGACAAAAACATATACTTATTTGCCTTTTTTTTTCACACGGAATGTCATATTTTAACTGAACTGCGGCGCGCTATTCGGGTCTCATTAAATTAAATTTAATCTAATTTCCTTTTATAACGAGGCTTGGCAACAGCCAACAACAAATCATCCTGTTGATGTTTTCGTATGTAAATCTTTAATTTTGGTACATGAAGCTTATAAATTTCAAAATCCGATCGATAGCGATTGTTTTCTTTGCCTTTGCCCACATTCTTCTTTCGAAAGTAATACCCGGAAGTGGAGGTATTCCGAATGTGGCCCGATTTTTCCAAGGGAGACAAACCACGTTTCTGAAAAGGCCAATATCTAGCCTGGGGTCCTGGCCCGTTCGTATACCGCGAACTAGGGCCAGGTGTCAGAGAAAGTTTACCGAACACAATAGTGTTCGGTTATGCCGAAGTATTCCGAATGAAACAACATCGACTGCGCATGCGCGACGATTAAGAGTCTGCAAGCTTATTCATGAGAAAATGCACCTATTTAGACACCCTACGTAGCGTTGGATCCTTTTGAGATGAAATCGTGACTCCGGTTTTTATTGTATTTTATAGCGTTGTGTTTTGTAATGGAACACAAATGCAGTACACCGCGCAAATCACCCAAACAGGGTTGTGTTTGTGACACAAGTATTGAAAAGTCAAGCTCTTTGCGTCGTGTTTTACCATATAACAAATCCGGAGTAGATCAAAGTAAACTTTATGGTGGAATGTCTGTAATAGATGGTGTCGTGTGCTTAAATTTGTTATAGAAAAGTACTTAATATTGACAAGATAGTTACAGAATTAAGGAAGGCGTGTCAATCTTCCAAAGTTAGAGTTAAACGTGGTTTTAAAAGAAGAGATATGACGAGACAAGAATATATCTGGAAAATCGTTTGATCAGCAATATATGTTAGAATAGTATTAATTCTGATATCAAATTCTTGAGATCTAAATGTGTCCAAATCAGTTTATTCTTAGTTCATGCGCTCCCCCTCTTTTTGATGACTTCGTCAACTACAGGTTCTTATGTTAAATCAGACGTACAAACAACTCTAAATAAGCATATTGCGATAATGTTTAATACTAATTATAATTCATTTTGTAGGCTTCATATGATTTTGTCGAAACGAAAAATAAAGGTGTTTAATTTGTCGAGAAGCTTGGCTTTTGATTATAATTTGGAAAAGAAAAATCACGTTCTTTTTTCCTTGTTTGTTATTTAACTTATGACTGCATAAAGGGAATAAATACAGATGCCGTTTCGTTGATATACCAAAACTCTTGTCGGTGGATTCTTATCTTTATTGCCTGTTAATTGAATTCGTGATTGTTTAACCAGAGATAAGTGAAACCCTTTACGCTTTTCTTTTATGTGTCGTTGAATTTGATTAAAAAGAAGGTGAAAAGAAGAAAAAAATCCCAATTTTTTCACATTTTTATGTGATCTTTATTTCTTCAAAATGTCCTATTAACATTTCACAAGCCTCAAGTTTACGCATCGAAGGATTTAAGATGGTATGTAATATTGATTGGTGGAGATATATGTTTCCAATTTGTTCCATTCAATATGTTTTGTGTGTGATTTAAAACTCATTTGAATATACAAACAATATTTTTGATAGAATTCATTCAGAGAGAACTACTAAAGTAAAAAGTTTGATTCTTTTACAAAAGATATTAATTTAATCTGATATTTTGAATCCCAATATAACAATCCAACAATAAATTAATAGAAAAATGAAATGAACAAAGTCCATTTAAGTGGAATTAATTTATAAAAATGGAGTATTGTATGAAAATTGTAAAAGGTAAAGGCTACCCTGATTGAGGGATGGAAAAGGGTAAAAAATATTAAGGGTAAAAAAGGGTAAATGCACAATTCAAACGCCATCTTTTCATAATAGGCGAGTGGCAACCTGTCAGCCAATCAGAAGCGACAATTCATTCTCTGACACCTGGCCCTAATGCGGGTTAGCATGGGCCAGGACCCCAGGCTAGCCAATATCTCGCTTTCGACGTGACGTCATCTCAACCGGAAGTAAAAATCAGGGGGTACAACTGCCTAGCAACGCTTTGTCGCAGAAGCGAGCCCCTTATTCATTACATAAAAATCAATATAAGAAGACGTTTATTTTTTGTCCAGTGTGTTTTTATCTGGTCATTTAGGTATAAAGATTTGTTTTGGGGTGTTGCCAATGCTCGAAATGTTAAGATATTGCCACAAATTGGATTAAATGAGTGCTGATAAACGAAACGCGGTGCAGTCATAACCGTGATATTCCATAGCAATTAAATACATCTTTTTGGCAGAATTTAGTCCTTTGAAAATGAAAACTTCCTAATAAAAAGTTTGGTGTATAGAAAAAAATGAATAAGGGACAAACCTGAAATTTTTTTTTGTTGCATTTGATGATCAAAATTTTACCCGCAAATTATTGGTCAATAAAGGTGAAGGGTTAAAACTATATGTTTTTCCAGTTCATTAACAATACATGAAACATTTCTTAAAATCAAATTAAACAAAGCTTGTTCATGAAGATTGCTTTAAAGCACTTTGAATGAATAGATGCATGTTAAATAAGAACTTTGATCCGCCTACCTTTAATGATGTTTCGTATATAAATGCACATGACATTGAAAAAATGCAATTTTTCAACCTATTGCCACTGCACATATCAAGATGATTGAAGGACACGGGGTTGTCTTTGATATGTTTAAAGGAACTCTTATGTCCGGAGGCTGTTGATTGGCTTAACAAGAAAGAATTTGTAACTTTATGATAGGGTACAAATGTGGCAGATCGGCATTAACTTATATCACAACCCTTAATTCTTGTGTTGATCGGGATTGTGAATCTGTCAAGAATCAATTTAGTTGCATACAGAGAGATTGTTTTCAAATGTGTGAATTATCTATCAAATGATTTACTGGCTTAAAAACCACACCATTTGATTCATCATGTTTGAAAATCGGCTTTTGAGTGTGACCAACAAGATAAAAAAGCAATTTAATCATGACAAACATTTGAGGTTTGTGATATAAGAATTCAGCAGAACGGACCCTTGATCTTAAAATCAAAATTTGAATCATTCATGAATGATCGATTGCGGTGTCAAATATGGAGGCAAATTTTATAAGAGGTAATTAACAATCAATGTTTTGACCTCAAAATTGAGTCGAATGGCAAATAAAACGAATTGGTTTCTTTTAGTTGGTTTGTCAGTGCCTTTATTTCATAGCGAGTAATGATGACATTATATTTTTAATTTCCCGCTAACCGGATACAAGTGCGACTTTTCTACTAAAATGTTAAAACACAAAATAAAACGATTATTCAAATAAGAGGTAGAGACATTTAAACGGTTATACCAATGGCATAATTGTACTATTTATTATAGTATAAAGGTAAGACAAACATCATTTTCTTGCGAAAATGCTTCCAAAAGCCAGTTGCAATGTAAGACATAGAATTATCAATAATTGTTGTAATCTTATACAACGTTAACATTTATGCTTGTAGGTCGAGAATTTTGAATTCAAATGGTTGATATGGTTGTTTGGATAAAGGGTTGTCATAAAGAACGAATACTAATGGTCAACTTGTTAAATTGATTCATGAACAGATGCTTGGGCAATAAAACCACCGACTTGATAAGGATGTTACTTTAGAACAATGCCGAGGTGCATAGAGTCGTCCGTTGACGTTTTTTTTTATAATCAGAGGAATCCAAAAGTAACTCGGTATGTCTGAAGCTAGTCTTAACTTCAAAAATGCACTAAAACACACAATACGTCCGATCAAAGTAAAATAGGAATAACTTCAACAACATATAATTAATGTTGTTATATTTGTCACGCTTATGAGATGCGCTTTTACGAAACATCACATACCCTCGCAAATGAGTATCTAACGATATCTCTGCTTCAAATATGTTTAAGATAATTTGGACTAGTTTAAAAGGAGAATTCTTTCTAAATAATGTTATTTTAGATTCAGGCAATCGTCCAACAGAGCTAACACATCGCTTTTAAGTTTTATTTAATGTTTTAATCAGGCAATCGACCCTTCTCACTATGTAAACACATAGTGAATCGCGACGTTGTACCCCCTTGTTATTGATTTCGCACTGTTGCATTTTGTGAAATCGGGTGAAAATGCCCGGATATTCGGAAGCGAGAATAGTATGGTGGATCCCTGAATTTTTAAGACTCTTATCTCCAACGCCTTTCAAATCATGTCCACTTTATTAAACTCACATTGAGTTAAAAAATGGCTTAACCCTGTAAGCGATATCACAAAAATTAAAGGATTTATCGCATGTATTTGATAAACACGTTCTGTAAGTTCGGGCATTAATCCAAAACGCTTCTTCAATTTTTAATATATGTTAAATGTATAAATAAATATTCAAAGCTGATTGTTCAAAGATATGAGGATATTTGTAAATTTGTTTTCTCACTTATTTTACCGTGTGCTTTGGACAAGTCAAAAACATATATACCTTTCTTTCATCGTTTTCAAGATGGTATGTATATCAAACACAGTGCAGTTCAAATACCACACATTTGTTATGATAAGCCCAGTGAATTACCGATCACGATCACCAATACCGGAAGTTAAAACCCAACAACCCATACTCGTCGGTGTACTGCAGAATATCTGAACCACAACAACCTACCATTTGATACCACGTGATATACCTATTCAGTAAATGTATTGGCGTAATATCTCTGTCAAATGTGTAATATGGACAAGAAAGACAATGGAAACTTACTTGTATGTAAATGCTTTAATTTTCTCAGATAAATATTTGTTGCAGATACGTGAACCAAAGCAAGAGCGAAATTGTTACATGCGTCAAACAAGTGTTGTTTCGATTATGCAAAGGACTTCTTACAGCAGAAAAAGTATAGTGCAACATCTGAATCAAAGAAACGTTGCTCTTGTTCATGTAGCCACTATTTTGATCACGTCTCAGAATTGTTGTTTATATGAATGAGTTTAAGGTTTTAAGAAATCGTTCAGAATGAATAAGTATGACTAATAGGAGGTTGAAGAATTCATATAACTAAAGTAAGTACCACCTAATATGAGGTTGATCTTCACATTGAAGAGACAGGGAGACATGCTTAGTATATCACATTTTGGCAAATAACGGCCTTGTCAAACACACAATATACAATATTCAATGCAATAACCTAAAGTAGCATTTCGGTACAATGTGACTTTCCCCTGAAATCTAAGGATCTCTGTTCAGAACAAAATATATCAAATTGATTTTTCCATCACATACTAGTTATAACACATACTGATCGCATAACGTTTGAATTGTATATCAATGAACTGTACCCTAATCACTTGTGACATGTATTCGACTTTTAAAGTAAAAGGGAAGCTTTATGCCCAAATGAAATGAAAGTCTACTACTAGCATTGTGTCCACATAACAAAGGCAATAATGCGGCACTTTATAAGAATTACATTTGAGGTAGCAAAACAATTCATGCAAGACTGCACTGGCTGCCTTTCCAGAGGTATTCCCTCTTGGAATATGAAGCATAATCAATTATTACCAAAGACCTATAGATACATTTTGTCATCTTAATGAACAACAAAATAAGATTTGGAGTATAGAACAAGTTGACCAATAGATAAGAAAATGGTAGGGAATTCATCATTAAAGACAAACCATCATGTCACTAATAAGTAGCAATTGAGATAAATGCAATTTGACAAGAAACGACAGAGGTATAAACATGCTAAACATCAAACAGAAGGCACGTTCAGTAAATAGGCTCATGATTATACTAACATTAATAGGTGCTACAACAAAATGGGTTAAGTGCTACTCTAACAACATAATAAATGTGTAAAAAAGGGACATGTATAATATATTAATCTAATGGGGTATAAAAAATCTCATATACAATATAAATCTAACAAAAGAACCATTGCGTGGAGAACATCCATCCCTCTATTGGAGCTTTAATAAAACATGGGTCTTTCTTGTCATCACTATATCAAACTTTCCAGATATATCTTAAAGAATAATTTTTTTTCTCTAATTTATTTTGGTGAAACATCCATTTAAAAGAATGAGTAAAATAATGAGAATAAATGACAAAGTCATAAATCTAAAAATTTAATTCATAACCGGTTTTACAGTTTGAGTTTAGTTGGCACCTATCTGTCTAGTATCAGACAATGTATACAATGATCATAACAATCAGAATTAACAAGCAAGCATATTCTTTGTACGGACACAGGACAGACAGACCAACAAAATTTGCAATGGATCACTTGAAATGAATCATTGAATATATGTTAACATATATAACCCATGCAAGCTAACTGTTATGTTACAGCAGTTCTAAATAGAATTAAAAATTCCAAAACATTGACAATGACGATATTTAACATATTTAAACTGTTTTCCCATTTTACCAGTAGCCTGTAGTGCGTTGACATTGTTTAATTACACCCAATACATAGAGCTAACATTAAGTGTCTCCAGCAACTAGCTCCAATGATCTTAGACAAAAAAAAAAACCGGTTTATTCAGAATCAAGAGATTATAAATAAGTTCTTGCTTTCAATCTCTTCAGAACCTGCTGAATAATTCAATTTTTTAAGGGAGCCATAATGCATATAAGGTAAGGAGTTTTAATAAACTTTATACTGTTTTATTAGTAAACTGTCATTAATCACTAACTGCTTAATCAATTACATTTGGAAGGAATTTCATTTTCATATCCATGGCATAACTGGGAGGATGTGAATAAATACATAAGAATAATATATTTTCTAAGGGCTAGAGGTGGGCGGTATTTCATAGAAAACTGCCAAACAAGTTATAATAATGTTCTAATTAGATCTTTATCCTCCTTGGACGGGCCAGTCTACTGTCGAGGAGCGACCTCATCACATCTGTGTCTAGGAGTATAAGGTGGTTTGAATAAACTGAAAATACAAAGAAAATCCATGTATATCCGTGTGTAAAGGAAAAAGAACTAGATGAAGACCTGTTGCATCATTGCAATGTGTTATATTTGACAAAATGATCTTATTTCTTTTTTATGATATCATTGACTAAAAATGCTTTGAAATGAAATCTTAAAAGTTGATTTATTTTCTACGAGTTGAACACATCAATGAAGACTTGCTGTATTTATCATTTCAAGTAAAAATTAAATTTTTTTTTCTTACAGAAAAAACTGAGAGTAATGTTTTGTAGTTTAGTTTAGTTTAGTTTAAAGTCATTACCTGACACAGGTCCCATATGGGTCCTCTTTGTCAGGGCCGTTCCTGCATTTTTCAGTTTTATAAGGTCATTTGAGGGTAATTTTCCATCATAAATGCCCCTAGCTAGCTAGCATGATAAACAAGTTGTGAAATTCCTTCTCATAATCTTTCATAAAGATTTGATAACAGATGTAAGTACTAGTGTATCTAAGAATAAACGTTGGATGACATTCAACAGCTCCATTTATCTGGAGGCTATAGTGTAACATTACGTTGGATGACATTCAACAGCTCCATTTATCTGGAGGCTATAGTGTAACATTACGTTGGATGACATTCAACAGCTCCATTTATCTGGAGGCTATAGTGTAACATTACGTTGGATGACATTCAACAGCTCCATTTATCTGGAGGCTATAGTGTAACATTACGTTGGATGACATTCAACAGCTCCATTTATCTGGAGGCTATAGTGTAACATTACGTTGGATGACATTCAACAGCTCCATTTATCTGGAGGCTATAGTGTAACATTACGTTGGATGACATTCAACAGCTCCATTTATCTGGAGGCTATAGTGTAACATTACGTTGGATGACATTCAACAGCTCCATTTATCTGGAGGCTATAGTGTAACATTACGTTGGATGACATTCAACAGCTCCATTTATCTGGAGGCTATAGTGTAACATTACGTTGGATGACATTCAACAGCTCCATTTATCTGGAGGCTATAGTGTAACATTACGTTGGATGACATTCAACAGCTCCATTTATCTGGAGGCTATAGTGTAACATTACGAGTTTTGTGATCCAAACTATACATACTGTCTCCAGGTCATACACCGCAACACCTTCATTGTTGGTATCCAGACCCCTGAACGAGGCTAAAATATAAATAAAGGGTTTTGTTTTACTTTCAAGTAAATTGTCTTACATTCTAAAACTTTTAAAGGCATTCCCAGCAGAAGGATGGAAAGCTATTATGACATCAAGAAACTGCAGCAGTCTTGACGAAAGATATGACTTAGACCAACTACAATACATACTAAGGAATAGAAATTGTTGGAGCATTCAGCGAGTTTAGATCTCGCAATAAGAATTTTGAGGAATGTACAGTAGTTATTCTATGAGATGTATGAGTTGGAACTGTAATCTCACTTGTTTGGTGGTGACAAGTGCATGAGCTCATGTTTCCATTTATCTTATTTCAACAATTAAGATGAAAAGGATACACAACTGTACATGAATTGGAAAACACTTTAACCTGCCTATTACAATACAATCTGATATGGGTAAAGAAACAGTCATCACTTGTTAAACAGCCATGTTTCTACACAAACACACAATTCATTTTGATACATGTCTTATAACTACACTGAATAAGTTATTTGAGAATCATGAACTGAAAGAAAAGAAAAAGCTGACTTACTTATCATTGTTTTCAGCCGAATAGCACAAAGGATAAAATCATCAAACTCCATCTGGCCAGTCTTATCACTGTATCTCAGAATTATTGCAGACAGGGTTCTGTTACTCAATCTGAAACCTAGAAAACAGGAAAATGGTCATACATCATACCTTTTCAAGAGCTTCTTCCATAACAACTCATTTTAACAAAGCTTCTGCAGAAGTCAACAGAAAACAATGTGACAAAAGAATAACTGCGCTTAATGAGCAATTAACCCTTTATCAACAATGGTTTCTTTTTCATGCTGTTTATCCGCAGATATGGCTGTGTTCAATTTGAACCTTGCACAAATACCTTCTTTAAGAATTGGTTAACAAAAATCCAAAACATTGAGTGACTACTGTCACATCAATAATGCAGCAGATCACAAGTGATATGTATGACAAAAAGTTTGCTGTCATATTGACTTGAATGGATGGTGTTTAATAAGGCGCATCGACAGCCAAGGTCATTTAGTAGATCTTGACTTGAAGAGAAATTCCCTGACAATAGTAATTTTCTCTTTTTGATAAAACGAATTAAGAATAGGATATAAGTTGTAAAGTATGCATGCTGTAAATCACATTTAAATACTCTAACCAAAATAAGTAAATTCTCTTGTTTCAACAAATTTTCATGTACTAATGGCTTAACTGTTTTACCCTATGTAATATCTATATATCAGATATGAAGCTTTTCATACAGGTGTCAAAACTTCCCCCTCGATTTCCACAAAAGTAAGAATAACCTTTAAGAATAACCTTAACACTTACAACATAAACTTTACATCTGCCTGAAATCTTCACATGAGGCAGGCTGATGTGTATCACATTTGATAGATACAAACAAATTTGATAAATGTCATTTTTAAATAGCAATTGATTGGAATAATAATCTTCGGAAGAATCTTTTGAATTAGGAATATAATTGATGCATTATCCTATTTTCATGAACTCAAACTTCTTTAGAGTATAAATAACATTACCACATTATGCTACCAAGTGACCATAATTTATTCCAACAAGACAATTTAATACCCAAATGAGTCAGTTAAAGTATTTTTTTTTTTACAAAACAATAAAATAATGTAATTAATTAATGTTCATACCACTAGCATGGAGAGCATCCCTCAGTTCATAGGAGCTCAGTTTGCCACTATTGTCTCGGTCATACTTCTTAAAGATGGTCTACAATAGTCAAATATATATAATCAATGAAATTTCTTGCAATGAAATCTAGTTCAAAGACAACTAGTCCGTAAGACAGCATGCTCCACTATTTAATAATGTCGGAGAGGGGTGAAGGTCAGTGAAATATTATTTGTTTCCACAAGAGGGCCATGATGGCCCTAGAACCGCTCACCTAAGATTACCACCTATTTGAAGAATAGTTAGAAACATTACTTTTAACTTTTTCACAGAGTTTCTTGTGCCTCTATGCATTGACCTATTTTTCATTCCAATTTTACAAGTTTGACACTGTATGCTTGATGTGGGACATTAAAATGGTACGTAATTCTTACAATATGGAAACTGAATATTTTACTTTTACAGATTGTGTATGTACAAAGATCAGCCCATACTTTTGTCCAGTATGATCTATTGTTTCCATTTTGTTGTTATCATTTTGGCATATTTTGACATCCAAATTAATATTGATGTATTTTGTTAAAAATTCTACAATACAAGTATATAATGGAAATGCAAACAGGTTCAAATTTCAACGCACCCTAGTGGCCATGTTTTTCGAGATATTTTTTTTTTTTTAACAATCTTAATAGAAGGGCCCCTAAAGAACATTCCTGTGAAATTATTTTGAAATCTGACCAGCGGTTTTTGACAAGATTTTTTCATGGTTTTTACCAAATATGGGCATGGCAACCATTCTGGTCACATGCCTCATTTTTTTTTTGGACAAATTTATTTCCTCTAACTAGGGATGCTTCAAATGATATCTCATTGAAATTGGCCCAAAGGTTTGGAAAAAAAGATGTTTGTAAAGTTATGGATTTTAGCATACATCAAAAATCCTTGGCGGCCATGTTTTTCAAGATATCCATATTTCTTTAACAATCTTAATAGAAGGGGCCCAAAAGAACATTCCTGTGAAATTATTATGAAATCTGACCAGTGGTTTGTGACAAGAAGACTTTTTGAAGGTTTTTACCAAATATGGGCATGGCAGCCATTTTGGTCAAATGACTGATTTTTTTTGACATGTCTTTATTCCCTCCAACTAGGGATGCTTCACATGATATCTCATTGAAATTGGCCCAGAAGTTGGGAAAAAAAAAGATGTTTGTAAAGTTATAAATTTTAGAATTCATGTATATAGTGAAAACAAAAATGCGTTCAAAGTTCAACACAGCATGGTGGCCATGTTTTTTGAGATATCAAAATTCTTTGAAGAACTTTTGAAAAGAGCCCCCTAAAGAACATTCCTGTGAAATTATTTTAAATTCTGACCAGTGGTTTCAGACAAGAAGATTTTTTAAACATTGCAGAAATTCCCTTTTTTTCATGCCACGGCAACCTAAGTTCTGCATGGAATCAATTTCTAAGAACAACTTTTAAAGAGCATCACCCAACGGACCTTCCTGTGAAGTTTGGTTAGGATTGGCCCAATGGTTTAGGAGGAGAAGATGTTTAAAGAAATTGTTGACGGCGCACGACGGACGATGGAGGACAGACATTTGGCGATCACAAAAGCTCACCTTGAGCACTTTGTGCTCAGATTGAGCACAAATCTATTTCATATAGTAGTTTGTGAGATACAAACTTGCAAACAACAACTTTACCAATATTTTTTTAAGTACAAAAGGCCATATAATTTGCTTAAATTCAATACAAGAGACTTGAAACTTGGTCAGTGACCTAAAATGATGACCCTGAACACATGTGTGAAGTATCAAACCATTCCATACGGTAGTTTATGAGATACAAACTTGCATGTAAAAACTTAACCAAGTTGTGACGCCGACAGCGACGCCTGGGTGAGTAGTATAGCTCTCCTTATTCTTCGAATAATCAAGCTAAAAATGAATAAAATCTACAAAACAATTAGTCTTCTTCAATCATAGTGGAAACATCAACAGTATTTCAGTTAAGGTGTGATTCCAGGCTCAAAATGATGGAGGAAGACACCATAAATGAGTGCCTATAAGGGCTGGTCAAGCTTGGTAGAACTAAAACCATTCCATTATCCAAACAGGAGGCTGGCTTTCATCAAAATCCAAGTGCTGCCACCAGAATGTGAATCTGAGCCCATGACATATTATTTCAAGTTCTGTACACTTACCACTATGTCACCTAATTCTATAATAGTTGTGCGGTTACATTACATCAGATGTCCCGTAAATGCAATAGGCAAATGAATTTAAAGGTGAGAATTTATAAGATCCATCTATATATACTTGAGCCAAAATACACTATGAGTTCTGTGCTGATAAGATTGCTTATTTTTATCAGAAATACATACCTTCCACCTTCTTACATCATTCCACAAGTCCTTAAACTCGTCAAAGCCAAGTTTGCCAGACAGATCACCCTAATCAGTGTTAAGGATAATAACTTATTTACAAGAATTGCATGACATAATCAGAAAATACATAAAACCAAATGGCAAGGGTCATTTGGCCAACAAGTGTAATGAGATAAAGTAATTAATTTAATTCCCTGTTTCTGTTTCACGGAAAAAACTTTGACATGGCTGCAAGAAAAGGTTCAAGAAACCATTATTGCGAAAGAACGTAAATATTCCTCAGGTCAAACTGCTTGTCTAATCACTAATATGAAACTATCATAAAAATCCAAAAATGGAAATAGTGAAGCAAAACTGTTTCCTAAAACATGGACTAAAACCTTTGATAATAACACGATGTTGTGTTCCCTAGAGGATTTCTCCTCATGCCACACATCTTGTTAAAGCAAATAAAGTTTTAAAGCCAAAGGATACATCATGCATGGCTATCATACTGCGACAAACATCAATAGAAAATCCATCAAACTTGAATTCTGAAAAAAGAAAAAAAAAAACACATTATTCTACGTTTTTTGATAAAAGTTTTGCAGATCATACTTGTGTTATCATGACTGCACTTCAATATAAGGGGGAGAGGGTGTCAATCAAGTCCTCCATGCTGGCTACTAAGTCATGCACAATCCATTGTAAGCAAGCAACAGTTTTGTTGACAGTTTGTATCAAATTGAATGAATTATTTAAGTAGTTACAACAATTATCATAATGGTCTACCATTGTCACACTGAAGCATACTTTTGATTTCAAATTTGGATAGCATAAACCTATACATAAACCTATTTGTACTCCAGAATGGTTAAAATTAAGGCATATTATGAAAGAAATGTTTAATCTATGATCACCTTATGACATTAGAATCTACATTTCCTGATTTGTTTTAAACACATTAAAGGATATAAAAAAGGTTATTACATTTATATGGTTTATTGGGTTAATCTCGTTTTATTGCAATGTTCAACTTATCCTTGAAGACCCCCATCATAACTACCCATACAGGCAGTTCAAGCAAGGAAGAAGCATCAACATTCTATTAGTCCAAAGGGAGACAAAAGTCTAGCAAGATTAAAATCTAACTCTACGGCTACCATGATTGAACCCCAGGCTAAGAGAACCTCTGAGATTTAAAGTTTTGTAAAGAATTCATGTTCCTCATGTTCTCTCAATAGAACTCCATAATAAATATTCTTTCAAGCGTCTGACTCAATATCAGCACAATTTAACATTTATGAGACAAATATCATGTTGCATCAATAGGAAAAAATAATCTTATAGTGAAAATTGTTAAACTCTGATGGAAAAGACAAAATAAACAAAAAGGAGGTTTAATCATGCCATTCCCTCACATAAAATTTCTATCTATGTTTGTATTATAGGGGTAGTCATATATCATGATGGCCAGTATATCATGGATGGTTGAAGACCCCTAACTTAACTGAGACCCCTAACTTAACTGAGACCCCTAACTTAACTGAGACCCCTAACTTAACTGAGGCCCCTTACTTAACTGAGACCCCTTACTTAACTGAGACCCCTTACTTAACTGAGACCCCTTACCTAACCGAGACCCCTAACCTAACCGAGACCCCTTACTTAACCGAGACCCCTTACTTAACCGAGACCCCTTACTTAACCGAGACCCCTAACTTAACTTAGACCCCTAACTTAACTTAGACCCCTAACTTAACTGAGACCCTTACTTAACCGAGGCCCCTTACTTAACCGAGACCCCTTACTTAACCGAGACCCCTAACTTAACTTAGACCCCTAACTTAACTTAGACCCCTAACTTAACTGAGACCCCTAACCTAACTTAGACCCCTAACTTAACTGAGACCCCTAACTTAACTGAGACCCCTAACTTAACTGAGACCCCTAACTTAACTGAGGCCCCTTACTTAACTGAGACCCCTTACTTAACTGAGACCCCTTACTTAACCGAGACCCCTTACTTAACCGAGACCCCTTACTTAACTGAGACCCCTAACTTAACCGAGACCCCTAACTTAACCGAGACCCCTAACTTAACCGAGACCCCTAACTTAACTGAGACCCCTAACTTAACTGAGACCCCTAACTTAACTGAGACCACTAACCTAACTGAGACCCATTACTTAACTGAGACCCATTACTTAACTGAGACCCCTTACTTAACTGAGACCCCAAACTTAACTGAGACCCCAAACTTAACTAAGACCCCTTACCTAACTGAGACCCCTAACTTAACTGAGACCCCTTACCTAACTGAGACCCCTAACTTAACTGAGACCCCTTACCTAACTGAGACCCCTTACTTAACTGAGACCCCTTACTTAACTGAGACCCCTAACTTAACTTAGACCCCTAACTTAACTGAGGCCCCTAACTTAACTGACCATATGAGCTGATTAACATGGGTAAAACCATCAGCATTTATTAGGAGACTAGCTTTTATAACAAATCCAATTCTTGCCCATTTGTAATTTGAATGCACACAGAGAGGGACAAGTTTAATGCTTTAACCACAAGACCAAGAATGTCCCTTAGAATTTGTTGACTAGTCAAAATTGAAAAATACTTGCAAAATAAGATTAATTAAAGGGAAGATAGAGCATTTTACCAAACTTTTTTCTCAAACTTTATTTTAGTCAGAATTATTTCTCAATTTTGTGCTTCATATGAAATAAAAGATTAAATAAGTTACAGGGAATGGTAATTAATGCATGCATGGTTATATACTCAATTTTTTAAAATACCTGAGGCTACAAAAGAAGTTTGAAATACAAAACCTTCACCTGAACTTATTATACATACAATTGGGCCACACTGGCCTGCTCTCTGTCACTAAATCAAAGCTCTTCTTCCAAACTAATTTTGACTATGAGGATCTTCCTTATTGATAAAAACTATAGAATCAAAAGTCAATCCAAACCAGTCAACAGACATCCATTTGTATTGAACCAAACCAGTGTATGCATCTTGCATGATGTCAAGAGCTAAGAGGTGCCATGACATCCTACCTATAGGTTGCTGAGACAAACACAATCAACTGTATCCAATTGTAACAGGCGGGGAAATCATGTGACCAATGTTACCATCTTGTGACCAAACAAGATAGCCATGCCACAGGTATTTTTGCTTTTTCACCTACTTTTGCCTTTGATAGCCACATTGTGTAACCCACATGAATCGAACATCTACTTTCTGGTTCTGGTAGTATATAATAATTCGTGCTTAATAACAGCGGCAGATACATCACAGTCAATGGGCAAGAATGACCTATAAGCATCACCCGTTGACTGCTATTTCTCGACCAAGTGTAAGATGTAAAGTTGTTATAAAGCATAAGTTATCATATACCACCAGAAATGGAAAGTTGATAGTCAGCTCATGCAGAGTACACAATGTGGCTTTCATTATAGGTAGGTCGAAAAAACAAAAACACCTGTTCCACCATGGGCCTGGCCCGGCCAGCTTGTTCGGACATAATATCGCAAACATTGGTCACATGAGTCCCACGCCTGTGTAAAGTAATGTTTATGTGTACAATTTTACTGAAGTTGAAATTAATAGTTTTATCTGTTCTCTAAAAAAAACCTCATTTTATCAAATCTGCTGCAGAGAATTTTAGAAACAACAGTTACAAAAGGATGAATTGATCCGAATGAGCTTTGAAGCCTTTTTGTCACAATGATTTCTATCAATCTCTAATCATTTGCTAGTGCTTTAATTTAGGATCAGTCACAAATTCCAGTTTGGTTTAAAAGATGGTGGGGTTATAAGTTATAACGACTCTTCCCATTGATTGCTTCATTGGAAGGTTCTCTAAACAACTGAAAAACAATATCAAAGTTTCAATCTTAATAGGGATTAGAGGCTGAGTTTTGCATAGCAATGCCCTTTCTCAATGGTTGAGCCAAAATGTTTTTAAAGGCTCTAATAGTTTAAGAAATAAAAGTAAAACGTAACAACATCACATGTTTTACAAATATAAAGTAGATGCGAATTAAGATAAACCTAAGATAACTAAAATGGTGAAAAAAATTGGCTACAAAAAATTTATGAAGCTCATACCTCTATGCAAGTAAAAATTGTTTTTAGAAAAATATTGTCACCAACATCGCATTATGGTAGGAGACTTTAATAAACAGTTAATGATTTATCCTTTACTTCTTGGAACAGTTGAGAAGGTAACTGACCCTTGAGTGATTAGTTAGAATGTTTCCATACATAACAAAAATATATACAACATAAATAAAACAACATATATACTTAAAAAAAAGGTCTGCTTCAAAATTACATGTTCAGTAATACATTGTGTATTTGCTACTTCCACTTTTAATGAATCATGCAGCTTTTGGTGCCAAAACTCGAGTTTTCTCTTAACATGCTTTGAACCTTAACCTAGAACATAGGGTCATAGATTTGGCTCCTATGAAAAGCAGATTTTACCTTGCAATTTTCATTTCTGCAAAGTCCAATAAGCACTATTATGAACTGCTTTATGATTTTGCTTTACATGGTATCTATTATATATATACATATATATGGTGTTTAGCACAGTGTCAACAATTTTTCAGTAATGTTACCACTTTCCTGCATTCACCATTACTAGGACAGGGCTCTGAAGTGCCTTGCAAAAGGACACTCTCTATTCATGGTATTGTAAATATGGTTAGGGAATGGTTAAACATAAGGTGAATAATAGACTCTACCATGTGCCTATCCTGTATTTTATGAGTAACTTTGACACATGGATATCTGAATTAAATTCTTTTGTTCTAAAATTTTATCATGAAGCTATTTTTTTTGAAAATTTGGTTCTCTAAATAAATATTTGGTACTATATCTGAACATTTAAAATATTGGTAATTCAAAATTTAAATGATGCTCTAATTGGCATGGATTGGTACTGTACTGGTGTTTTACACAGTGCTTGAATTCAATACAACTTGAAGTTAACAACTGGATAAAATATGTAGCACTATAACTAAATGCAAGATCTTGTTCTCTATCTTCTTTGCTTCAAACACATGGGATGCACTTAAGTGGTAATTACATCAAAGCATTAAACAGAATTAACATAAAGAAGCAAAAACTATGAATACAAAAGCCCCATCTAGATTTTTATCAGTATTCGCAACATTAGTTAATTATTTGTAAAGCTTTTGTTAACACTAATGAGATAAATATGTACAATAAAAAAGCTATTTTTTGGTGAAAATCTTACCCAAACCACCGCTTCCTACATGCAAAAGAAACATCAACATGTAAAAAGACATTCATATAGGATACAACATGCATTAATGCAATCACCTCGTCATTCAGCGTACAGTCAATATGTTTGGATAATGTATGTTGACATTGATTACTAAACGAAGATGGCATTAAATAGCCCAAAAGTAATCATTTGAGTTTGATGATGGACAATTACAATCTTTATCAAACTTCTTTCTTAGTTCTTATCCTGAATGTGAAAAAACACAAGCAAAATAATAGGAAGAATTCAGAAGTATATACAATTTGAATATTTTGATTTATAGTGGAATATGATGGTTCCATGGTGTCGTACAATTTCATTTCTTTTCAAAAACACCACACTATACTGTCACCTGGACCATTAAGATATATCTCCTTAACTACATTTGATGTAACAGCAGTGAATAATTATAACATTTGATATGATCATTCGTAGTCATCCTCCATAAACGTCATACTGAACAAAGGAGTCTTAAAATGTCAAGACATATGAGAGCGATAATAAGACAAAACATCCCACAACATGAATGAGGATTGGAACCATTCAATGAACACAAACATGCTTATCCTTATTTCATGCTCATATACCAAACCTTTACTGAACATTTCTGTTCAGATTCATATATTCTGTTATATATTATAAATCAAATGCATTAGATTAATTAGTTTATCCCTATTATACATTCATAGCTCTGTTTCTAGGAATCAATGTCAGACATCATAACCATTCATATAAATGAATCAAATGTCCATGTACCTATATCATGCATGAATCAACATTGAAATCATGGTGACTGAAGGAGAGTGTGTTTATGATGAGCAGATTCCTCCTTATTTATGATGAAGGCTGGTTTAAAGCTGAGGTAAAGTGCCTGCCTTGTGTTTGTGTGTTTGAGACACAACTCTGGATCATACCAAAGATTAAAGAAACAATGGTATATGAAAGTCTAATCAAAGTAATAGCTTCCCTCCATAGTGTTCTGCGTAATAGAACTAGCAATACACCTAAAAAGTCAGGTCAAGATACTGCAAGAGATTAAAAGATTTACAGAGCGACATGAATTAGTCCAAAAACGATGTGAGAAAAAAGGTAACAGAGAACAAAAGGGTGGTGTTAGATCAAATTGGTAAGTACAGTGGACCCTCGTTTATCCGAACACTTTCGTTCCCAGGAGAAATGTTCGTATTAACGAATTTTCCGGAATAAAGAATATGCGAGTTACAGCGAAATGTTTACCTTTACATGGTGTCGGTGTATCATGATAATTACTATGAAGTAAGAAATACACAATTATTATTATTTTTTTTTTGAAGGGAAATATAAAGTGTGTTAAGGAAGTGTTTATGTGGTCAAAACGGATTTTTAAAAAAAATGGCAATTTGAAGCAATGTCTTTCGAGAAGTTAAAATTCCTTAAGATAGCTCTGAAAAGAACTGTCTTCGTTTGGCTGTGGGTGTAGATATCTTCAAGTTGTATCTTCTTATTTCAATAGCGAGAAATGAGATAGGTAGAGAATGTCGAGAGTTTATTTATAGGGAAAAGGAGCATATCGATTGAGTAATAATTGAAAATGATTGCCAGACATTGTCTCCCGATCGCTGTCTAAGCAGCCAATCAGCCAATCAGCCAATCAACACCTTTTACAAACTCAACTATCGACATGCGACCGTAATTACAATAATGTAAGACCAATCAACTGACAGAATGACGGATTAACAAACAATCAACACCTTCCAGTACACTACACTAGGTGACATGTTATGGTCAAGCATACGTGACAGTTTGCAAAACGTGTGAATGCCGTTTACAACAGAAGACCGATCCCTTCATTCGCAACTGTAACCGCAAAATAAACGATTTTACTGGTTTCCGGACTAGCCATACGCATATAATATGAAAAGTGACAGTTGGTTCCCAAATATTTTTGTCCGGTTCCGGAACGCGGATTTTCCGCATTAAACAGTTAAATTTATGAAGGTAAGATCCGTTCCCTCAAAATTCTGTTCGGATGGTGAATATTCCGGATAAACGACGTTCGGATTATCGCGGGTCCACTGTAAGTGGTAGAATGATTGCCAAATGTTTCCTTCCTGGATAGTGCCTAACTAAACTAAACCTGGTGACTAAAACATGTCGACTTATTCAAAGTTCAATTATAGCAATTCAGAAACTATTGAAGTCAGACACAGAATATGATATGTAGCTTCTCTGCAATCGAGTAGTCTACTTTTATCTCTATTTTTCAAAAACAAATTCTTGCTAGTATAAATACTACACTCATGTCTTCAGATATTCAAGCCCTAACAGCAGGCGGAGATGCGTTCATGTGCTATGACTGATGAAAAGACTCAAATCATTTTCCCCAGATTGAAGAATGGTCTTCACTTTCAAATCTTAACAAAACAAAATCTGTCTAACCCTACTAACACTAAGAAATGCTGTTGTTTTATAGAGCCCAAATCATTCTGTATGTGCTGCAAATGTGATGTAAATAAATGGCCTATAAGGTTGGATAAATATTTCCTAAAACCAAATAATCTATGTCTATAGTTCTCTAGAAATATGATAAAAACTTACCACTCCCTTTGAAGAATGAAAATGATAACAATAATTTTCGATACCATCTTTTTCACTTCTTTCAAATTTACAAAATGAATGAATGTTCATGATAATTTACTTACATAATAAAAAGTAGATGTAAGAATAGAAAGCTATAACAACAAAAAATCTTGAATTATATTTTCACATCAACAGAGAAAATAATGTCACATTACGAGCTTTATTTTATAAGCATACATGTATATCCTTAGAAACAACACAAGGTAAGACACCAGGGTGAGTAGTATCGTTCTTCTTGACTTTCCAATAGTCAAGCTAAAATCTTATAACACATAGGTTGACTTTACCAAGATTTTAATATCATAATCATGGGTACCATTTTATAGTATCAGAAAACCTCTCCCATTTAAGATATAGGATTACTTAAAGAAATATGAACATGGTACAGGTGCTATCTCAAAAACTCACCTAATCAAAGTCTTCATCAATGATGGTTCAATAAATAGTTAAAGGTCATATTTCCCGATAAACAAAATTTTCTTTAATTATGGTTTTTGAAT
This sequence comes from Cerastoderma edule, assembly GCA_947846245.1. Taxonomy (NCBI): domain Eukaryota; kingdom Metazoa; phylum Mollusca; class Bivalvia; order Cardiida; family Cardiidae; genus Cerastoderma; species Cerastoderma edule. Next base: position 1,071,031 of record OX401404.1, read on the forward strand.
TAGGTTATAGTTTCGTTATGACGGAGATAATGATTTTTTTTCTCATACAGAAGCGAAAAGTGTTGCTTTTGACTACTTTTATTCACCTTTATCGATTTTTGTGAATGACTTATCTCCCTTGTTGTGACGTCATTTGTGCTTCAAAGTCATATGAACTATCAGTTAGAAGAATCTAGTTCTCAGTAACGACGGTGTTTTTGCACAAATTTCGGACATTTTAAGTGTTGAATTGTGTTTTGGGAAACGTAAATTGGATATTGAATATGGTATTTTGACAGGTCTTCTGGTGTTATTCTGCTTTTGGTCGCAGGGATGCGAGTTTCTCCCGTTTTCCGACGAACATAAAAGCTGCAAAAAGTTTCGATAAGTAAACTGGACCGTGTTTACTTTACAAATAAGCAAAAGATATATTCCCCAAACAAGAACAGTAGGCTGTGTTACTTTCACTTCGAAGACGGCAAGTTTACGCATTGTTAGGCGTTTTCAGAGAATTGATTTTATTGATCTTTAAATGATCGGACTCAATTCAAAGTAATTTATACAGGTGAAGACGCTTCAAACTCATTCTACTTATTGAGTAATCGTTATATTTCCCTTATTTGAAACACACCGACAACATGTACTTTACCTTGATGTATTGGTTTCAAGACTGTCAATGCAAACCAAACAAAGCTAATCTCACTTTCAAACACCAATCAAGCGATAAAGCATACAACCATGTGTCAAGACATTTTTGTGACGCGCGAATGTGTACACTGTATTTCGGATTGACCCCAAATATCTATCAAAAGTCGTTGTTTTATTACCCAATGTACAAAGTTGCTACTGATAATTTAAGCCTGAAGTCCTTTTGTTACGCTGTTTCCCACATAATCTCATGTAAAGGAAAATATTTTTCAAAATTAACGTTGTGGTGAACTGATGTTCGTGATTAAAACAATTCCTGACTTTTAGTTTGGCGCGTTTGAGCCTCGTGTAGTCTTGCTAGATCTTTATATAGAATTTGCACTGTGTAAATGTAGATAAATTCAAAAAAAGGATAAATTACGTTGATTACACCTTTTTTGAAAGTTAATTTCCTTGAATGACTCTCTTACTCGCCAAGCTAGTTTTGTTTGGAACAGATTAACTATGCTACATACTTAGTCAGGAATACTTAATTAGGCTGCTTTACGATTATATTACCTAAGAATTCAAAGGATTGCAAGAATATGTTGATTTCATCCAACATCATAAGTTAATGTATTGCCATGTCTTTGGGTTTTAAACGCTTAAATGCATCTTGTTCTTATTTGCAAAACTTGTTTTATGTTTTAACATAATCGTAGAAACGTTGCCATTGTACATAAATGAGACAAAATGACAAATGTACGTTGATTGCTATGATAACAAACCGATTAAAACAAGCAAGTTTCTTTTATCTGCCGTTGTCTTCGAATGAAAATTCAAAATAATGAATATTTGAGGACCAGTATTTGATATCCGCAAATTGTCTCTGAACTCATCAACGCAAATGATAATGGGTTCGATCTTAACTTAAGCGTCTGCTTTTCGGGATTATTTAACTCACACACCTCATTTTTTTGCTTTTGTTAATATTTGTTTAAATGACGTATGTCACACTTAAATGCAGGTGTTCAAACATGATTATTACAAATTTATATTGATAATTTAGTAATAAAATAACTAAATATATAATTTACCCATTTGAACATAATCTCTTTGTTTACAATTTAATTGACTATTGTCAGTTTATCTCACATACAAAGGGTCAATCAACAAACATCGGACATTACAAGGATTAAGGGTCGTGATGCGAATTAACACCAATCTGCCACATTTGCACAGTATGTTTCAAGTCTCAAGTCCTTTATTGTTTAGGCGAAAGATAGCCTCTGGCGTTAATCTCTTAAATATCTCTGTTGTTAATTAACAGGTCTGACACGTTCTGCTATTCCAGACATGAAATAACAAGCGGCAAATCTCACACTTTCAATGCGCGGCAATTAAATTCATCTAAAAAATCCATTGTTAAGATATAACCAATTAAGACCAAACTCTCACAGGATGTTTGAATTGATAAGGTGTCAGGACATATTTATCTCTCAATGTGACTTACGTCTGATACTTTGTCGTTATGATATTCAAAGAAGTGAACATGTTGTCTTTTCTATTAGAATAGTTTGACACTTCAATAGGTATATGATAATCAGTATTCACCAAAACGGTATTAAATCTATGTTTTCAACAAAAAAACGTTTTAACATCAAAATCAAGTTTTGTCAAATTGATATTTAAATTCCAAAATCATAAAAAATTAATTCAAATATGTTTATTTAAGGTTGTTAGTAAAATAACCTATGACGATTTTTTTTGTTTTAGCTGTTAATTATTAAACCTGTCCGAAAATAAAGTGCTCAATATGTCAAGGCTACTTACACGTGAGTAAACGAACATAAATGTAAAGTGAATATGAAGAACAATTCTTAAGTCAAAACAGTTGATCTAGAAAGACGACATAGGAATCAATTTCGAAATCATAGACCTCTTACTGGGGGTGGAGTTACAGGAAAGTCGCCGGATGATTTTAACAAATACTCTTGAATGTGCAAGTGTTTAGTTTTGAAATTTGTATGTGTGGTGAAAATGTGAGTTAAAGGATAACTTTCGTATCACAAGTAAGTTGATGTGTGGTGAAAATGTGAGTTAAAGGATAACCTTCGTATCACAAGTAAGTTGGGCTATAATACGGTTTGTTTGTTCGCAATTTATGATCTTCTCCCGTTTCATTTCATGTATTGATAAGACAATGCAGGGTGAATTTGACAGTTAATAGTTATACGATGTATGGTGTTTAGACAATTCGTTTATTCAGATCTATGTCTTTGTTTACTTCTCAATTAAAACCTTAATGCTAATACACGATCATTGACGAAAAAGTACTCATGTTTTTTTTTCAACAAATATTTTACATATGAAAACATTTACAAATCCTTTCAAATTTACGCGTTACGTCACTTATTTTTTTTTCAGAAGAATATTCTTATAATATGAAACATATTCAATAAAGAAAATGCACTGTCAATCCAAACATTGACTTAATGATTGCTATTTCGAGGAAAATCGTCCCAATTTCAAGCCGTTCCTTTTATATGAACGCATAGACATATCCTTGTTAATTCACGCGTTAAGTCACTAATTTATTTTTTTCAAATGGATATTCTAATAATATGAAAAATATCCAGTATAGAAAATTCACTGTCAATCCAAACAATGACTTAAGAATCATTTATTTCAAGGAAAATAGTCCAAATTTCAAGCCGTTCCTTTCATATGAACGGGTTTACGCAATGACAAATCCATGCAAATTCACGGGTTAAGTTATTAATTTATCTTTTTTCAAATTGATATTCCTATAAAATGAATCATATTCAATAAAGAAAATGCGCTGTCAATCCGAACAATGACTTTAGGATCGTTTATTTGAAGAAAAACACCAATTCTAACCAGCGATTGCTCTTCACACCCTTTACATGGCGCATTCAGTGGATCAAGAGTGACGTCACGGCAAAGGGAAGTAAGTCATACAAACTTTTATTAATCGATGTGCTATGACGGTGATTTATGACGTAATGCATTATGCTTAAATGTTGCAAATAATTTCAATGTGATTCTTTTACTTCATATTTTAATTTTATGAAATAAACCCAACCTGTACATATTGACCTTTAAAGGTTTTAATTTTCGTGAAAGTATTATCCTTTGTTGATAAGCATTTCCTCAAGAATAGGCAGAGTTCAAATTTCAATTGATAAGTTTTAAGTTACCAATCATTAATAATTGAAAAGGTTTGTTAGGGGCCAAAAAGTCGTTAATCCTTCATCATTTGTACTCTTTAGTAAAGAGTGACTCTGCCATGGAATACACTCACAGATATGCATGTAGTAATGTTATTCTGCTTAGCTGGGGTCATACAACAAATTGATAAAACAAGTTAGGCCCAAGCAAGTCAAGCTAACTATTATCCAAAATAGGTACAGGATTTTTAATGAACAAGTCAATTCTCTTCTGAAAAACACAAAAACACTCTTATTGGAATACAGTAAATGAGTCTGATTTTCAAATTTTATAGGTATGACTTTGAAATGTAAAAAAGTAGTTAATGTTACCTGACTGGAAAGCTTTGTTGAGAATTTCCTTTAATTCCGAAGCATCTATCTCCATGTCTTCTCCAGCAATCTGTTTAAAGGCTTCCTTAATGGCCTGCCCTTGTTGTTTGTCCTCCTCTGTAACAGGAACTGGCTCCTACAAGGACAAATACATACGCGTTATATCACTAATAAAGCACTACTTGAACATTACACCGGTATTTGTATCAACAGGTGCCTTTATCACAAAAATGATTTACTATTTGGATTAAGTAACTTATTCTGTGTTATAATTAGATAATACAAGACCAAGTTAAGCATGTTAGAAGAGGCTATCTATGAGTTGAGCCTGGTCAAAGAATAGAGAGCTCCACCTCCCAAGTTTCAGGTAGTCTAGGTGAACTAATAGTCTTATGGTAAACTATCAAAATAAAACAATCTAATCCTTTACAGCCAATTGAACTAATTCATGTAAAGTTGTAAAAAATTGAATCTTACAGAAAAATCATACTTTATTGCATTCATTCAACATGGGTTACAGGACACACGTACAACAATAGATATTAGTATAGATAAAGACGAATATAAGAAAATACCACAAATAATTGCAGTTGGACTGGGCCACAAGTCATTCTGTTAGAAGTTGGCCATTTCCTTAACCCTTTCCCAAACAATAACGACATTTGACCACTTTGTTGCAGACGACTTTAGAAACCATTGAGGGAAAAGGAGAAATTGCTCGTGACAAGCAATTTTTTCTTTTCCCACAATGTTTTCAGGCCTATCAGAAGATTATTTTCCAATTTCATCACATTTTGAAATGTCGTCTGCAATATCTTTCAATTTGGGACAGTCAAAAATGTGTTGTTTGGGAAAGGGTTAAACTATTATATTCAACAGGTTTTAAGTTTACACAAACACACATGGTTCATCTTCACATATTATTATTTCTTTTTTACAAACTTTAAATATGTTAATAAAGGGCAGCATTATCATCAATTAACAATGAAACATTCTAAAATATATCATTGTGAAATATAATAGAGGAAAAGACAAATGAAAAAAAACCCTACATATATATGAAGAGAGAGAGAGAGAGAGAGAGAGAGAGAGAGAGAGAGAGAGAGAGAGAGAGAGAGAGAGAGAGTGTCAACAAAATTAGTAAAGAAAATAATTGACAAAAAAACTACTATAACTTAAGTTTTTCTTAAAGAACTTCCAAGCTCAAAATTCAGATCTTATAGTCTTTATTGTCTTTTCCAGCATTCTCTAAATTATAACATTCTTTACAACAAATTTAACAAACAATGGAATACTTGACATGCAACAAAATAGTATTTCTTAAGAGTATATATCCTGGAATGTATTGGTAAAAGTGAAAGGAATGGAAATGTTAATATAAGTTTTTTCTAACAGATCATGATACAAGTAAAGTTGGACAGACTGTATATCATAATAGATAGGATTGAAACAGAACATTCTGTAGAGGTTCAAACCAATGGTACTATCACTTCATTAAAGCTGGATTTAGGGCTTCTTGAAAAGACTCATGATTCAAAAGGGACCACAATTCAATCTTCATGTCATACAGGGTTATGTTACTTGGTATACTCAGTCCACTTTACATGGCTAATATGTACTAAGTTTGAAAGCAATCACTTTATACTTGAGGAGAAAAGCATACTTCAAAAATATGTTACATCAAAATGTTTAAGCTCAAAAGGGGCATAACTTGGTCTTGGCAATCCCCATAAGATGGTTTGTTAGAGTGAAAGCAATATATTTGATAACTTAAAATATAAGTGTACAGTAATTCTTCTCTTCACCAAATGTCTAACAATTTTCTTAACCAAATACTCTATGATCAGAGTTTTTTTTTATTATTCCATCTAAATGCAATCCAGAGTTGAGTTACTTCTTTTACACAGATCATCTATTGCATTTGTAAGTGTGCAATAGCTTAGATACTTGAGTGTACTTTTTCATTTCCCATAATCAAATGTCAATGTCTACAACCCTGAGTTAATGTCAATAGCTTGATTTTTTTCAAAATACATATTTGTTATAAAACTTAAATTCGATCATCAATGGGTTATCAAAAGGCATTAAAAAACCAAACTGTATTAAGTGTCATGATTAACAAAGCGAGATATAAATATTCAAATATCCACATTCAACAAAAGGAAAAGAACATTCACATAATTAATTCAGAATAGAACATTATCTTTTTTTGTACAAGATGCAATTCTATCAACTTAACAAGCAAAAGAAAATGAAAATCTAGTATAAAATGAGTCAAACTGTGCAAGTTTATGAGCTAACAGCAGATCAAACCAAACTACAGGAAAATACCTCGAGTCCTTCAAAATGAAATTTTGTAGCAAAATTTTCGCAGCACAATCAGTTGCTCTCAATCTTATGTCAAAGTTGCTTCAACTGATAAAAGAATATTCTTTCATCACATCAACATAGTTTAAGCTATTACCCATTTTTAACAAACGGAGGAAGTATATGTGAAACCCATTGTCCCATTTAGCATTGGAGCATGAAAGGTAGCATAATAGCTTTATGATCTGTTCTATCATTTATACATCCTCGATATTGAGTTTTCTTTCATAAAAATTGGCCCAGAAACAGAACTTTATGTAATGTACCCTTTGACATCTCTAATTTTTCTTTTTCTTAATAAGTCAGGTAAAAGGTATATTCTTCTGAATATTGAGTAAATGGTTTAAGTTCCAGGAAGATAAAGACAGATAAGCTTAGTCACTCTATGTCCAACTCAGGGACAGGTAAAAAAGTCTCAAACCAAGCATCATGCAAATTTAACAAGAATCTTCCTTATTTTTGGCACACAATCTCTCTATAATATTATTCCAAACTAATTTAGCAGTTCAAAATTCTTCCAAGTTTTCATGGACAGTCAATTCTTTATCATTTTCATCTTCTTGTGCGAATCAACAGGAAAGTCTTCAAATCAATCCATTTTTTTATTCAGGTGATATTCAGGTCATCGGTATTTCAAATGTATACCTCTACAACTTTCTTACTCATACTTCTTGAGTAATGTACAACCACTAGACAGTCGAAATAGAGCCCTAGCTGAGGGCATTCAACAATGTAATAGTTGGCCAAGGATGTAAATAGTTACTGGATACACAACTGTCATCAACACACCAGAATTGTGGATCCTACATGTCTCACTGTTAGCAAAATTCGTATAAAATGTCAGATTGCCATTTTCATAAAGATTTGTGACTGTGGCATTTTCAAAGGGACTAATATATATTCCTGGTACACCTAATTCATCAGTAAACACCACATTCCAGTCTTTTTATCACATCAAAACTCAATTCCAATACATCTTATCAAGAGACTTACCCAATTGATAAGGAAAACCGGAAATCAACTCGGCTTAGATTTGGTCATAGTTCTGGGTTTAGTAAGTATTCTGAATCATGTATTGCCAGAAACTTCACAAATGATACTGGTGTCAAAAAGCACAAGTGACTGATCAAACTACCTTGATTTTATTCTAAAGAATTAAAAAAAATACATCACTTAATGCAGATAGGGTTTTGCCATATAAATAGAATTGCAGTGTTTAATGCTACAGGCCTTAGAAAAGGAATGAGGAAGACAATTTAGAGCAAAAAAGCACAGAAACACTAAGATAGAAGAAGCAAAAAAACAAGTTCTTGAAGATAGTCAGAGCTGATGACTATGGTATCCATCAACAGAGACAAATATGGTTTTAAAGGATGAAAAAGGATTTAAAGATAAGAGCAGAGAGAAACTATAGAAAAAAAAGTAGAAAATAACCTAAAATTTTCAGAAAAGGAAAGAGGAGTTTCTTTTAAAGACAATGAATCTCAAGGATTCACAAACCTTTGCCACTCAAAATAAAAAACAAAATCCTTCAAATTCTGATAACTATTCTATGTCAACAACTTGGCCATGAATTCTGTTTAAAATATGAGTAGAAGGCTATAACAGAGAGGAATGTACTGAATTTACTTTATAATTACTTTATCTAAATACTGCTTGAGAAAAACTATGGCTTCATTGTAGGTTTTGATAATGGGTGAGGGAGGACGCCTTTGCGCCAAATACTGCATACCATCTCTGCCATCTGTAGAGTTTGGACCCTAAATAACATTCAAAATCTGAGTTCTAGAAAAATAAAACAAGAGCATTATCAACAATCACTCTACATCAGTCTTTCCCCATTAAATCTTCACAAGACTGTATGTCTGAATATAAACAAGACCAAATTTAGGGCCAAAACTGAATGATTATGCATCAAAGGATTGCTCATATTAACAAACAGCCATAACTCTCAAAAGATTTGTTAGGACATTGATGACAATCGTTTCGTGTTTTCAGGTTAAAATGTAGTAGTGACTAAATCAGCCAGCATGCGTTCTTTCTTATCTTCATTCACAAATATAGTGACCATTCTATCATATTAATTTCAGTTTAATGAAAGAGCTTGATATTTAACTAGTTTATGAGAGAACTGACACCATTGTGCAAACATGAACTTATTGAAATGGTTCAGTTTCCAATTATTATCATTATATTAGCTATTGCTAACATAAAGTCTTTTATTGTTATCTTGTATTTTCAGAGTAGTTTCATATTAATCACGCTTTGCAACCTGCAGCTTTCTTTAAAGGACATACCATCCCTTCTGATACAAAAAGTACAAGAAAGATCAAAACTGCTTAAAGACATTGTTAAACAACATACAAAAATTAGTCATGGTCAAGATAAAAATTCTTCACTAAAACATGTCTTCAATTTTTGAAAAAAAAAAAATGTACATAAAAATTACAGTTAAACATGTTTGCTTTTCAAATAAAACTAATGCAATATTAAGTCATGGTTTTCAGCTGATCAGTCTATTTAAGGATTGTGGTTAGACTTTTCTACATAATTACCTTCAGCAGAATTCCTTAAAGCCAGAATATCCACCAAAGATCTATATTAGTGTGTGAAATGAGTTATAATAACAAAACATCATGGTGTTATATAGCAGAACACTTTTTGAGTTCATCATATTTCAAGAGTGTTATGGGTCTCTAATTAAGATTTTTGATAACATTCAATATCTATCTAAAAAAAAAAAGCCTGAAGTACTCACAGAAGAAAAAAAGAGAAACCTAATTGAAAAAAAGGCTTTCAGATTTTATATTTTTATTATTAGTATTTCACATTTGTATATTTACCCTATTGACTATAACCATAATGAAAATATCATCCAACATTCTAGTAACTTTTAAAAAGGGGATTTGTGGTATTTTGGAAATAACAAATTACTGTAAGATATTCAAAACATAATGAGTGTGACTATGGCTTAAAATAACTATCTCACTGATTGTAGTCTGTAACAAACGTAAAAAGGTGATTTAAACAATGGTCTTCACTTTATACCAAAAACCTTTGTCTTCATGAAAAAGTGTGTGAAACAAGCATTATTGCTTTCAGTGCTTTAATAGAAAAACTTTGTGAATCGTCATGGGTTGGTATTTGACACATATATCTTGTGTCACATGATCAGAATGTTAACCTTGCTCGTAGCCTGGGTCCCATATACTCTAACCCATTTTGATTTTTTAATTTGCAAATAATCCATTATTCAATTCTGTCCAGATTTATAGGGCAATTACGGAAGATAAAAAAAATCATTGTTTTTACAATAAATCAATGTTTCCTCTATCTAGAAGAGTAATGAGCTATATCTTCAACAAACAGTATGAATTGGGTTGAGAAGTGTATCAATACTGTCTGCAGCTGTATAGGTCTGTGTTCTCATCGTATCTAGAGAAGACCTTATCTTAGAAGGATTAAAATTTCAATCTATTCGTAAACACTTTAAATGTCTGTTAAATTGGAATCATAATTTCATGATATGATGAATAATGGTTTTGAACAAAAATGATATATCAAATATAAATCTAGCAACAAAGCATATTTGATGGTGGCACTAAGGAATCAGCAGTACTTAATATCACCATGTTCAGAATATAGAGGATAAAATAAAATGATTGTAAAGTTTGGTACAAAAACCAAAACACTTTCTCGATATATGTCATTCTATATCACGAGCAGTAATTGTATCAACCTATCATCATGCAATTTTTTGACAGCTTCCATAGTATTGTATGTGAAAAAATGACACATCCTAAAAACAGATTATATACCATTTTTAATGCCATGCTTATAGCAAACCATAAGATACACTGCTGCCAGTATAATATAATACATTCATTGTTCAATCCACATTTATTACTGTATAAGACAGATAAAGGAGACAGGACTATAGAAATTATTTAATCATGTCAGCTTGCTTTGAATTAACTATATGTTCTTACTTAAGACAGAGTGGTTGTTATGAGTCTCATTAAGATAAATAAAACCAATATCTATGTCTAACTCATACTCATAAAAAATCATTTAAGATGTCAATGCTACACACTAAATAACTGAACTTTTCCCATTTGTTATCAACCACCAATACCTATCCAATAAAATGACAAACTTTTTTCATATTCCACAAGTGCATCACACACAAAACTTTAAAGTAAGAAGAATAAAGCTGTGCCCTGAATCCTTGCTCAAACACATTATTGCCTCTGGGTGTTTTTCTTCTTTACAAAAACAACAACTAGTAACATCATACTGGGAGCATGGAACACCTACTTGGCAGACGGAATACCTATTTGTACAGAACAAGTGAGGACATATCAGATAGAAGGAAAACCTATTTGTACAGAACAAGTGAGGACATATCAGGAAGATGGAAAACCTATTTGTACAGAACAAGTGAGGACATATCAGGAAGATGGAAAACCTATTTGTACAGAACAAGTGAGGACATATCAGGGAGATGGAAAACCTATTTGTACAGAACAAGTGAGGACATATCAGGGAGATGGAAAACCTATTTGTACAGAACAAGTGAGGACATATCAGGGAGGTGGAAAACCTATTTGTACAGAACAAGACTTAGTGGGGACATATAAGGGAGATGGAAAACCTATTTGTACAGAACAAGTGAGGACATATCAGGGGGAAAACCTATTTGTACAGAACAAGTGAGGACATATCAGGAAGATGGAAAACCTATTTGTATAGAACAAGACTTAGTGGGGACATATCAGGGAGATGGAAAACCTATTTGTACAGAACAAGTGAGGACATATCAGGGAGATGGAAAACCTATTTGTACAGAACAAGTGAGGACATATAAGGGAGATTGAAAACCTATTTGTACAGAACAAGTGAGGACATACCACAGAGATGAAAAACCTATCTAAACAGAACAAACGAGGACATTCCATAGGCTTTAAAAGTTTAGTTGTATCGAACTATTCAGTACATGTATACAAAGGCAATCGGCAATGGAAATCTGAATTGAGGTTTTGACTGCTGCAATGTCTGTAACGCTACTTCAAACAGTGTGAAATTTCTTCTAATCCATTTTACTGCCATTCCTTCACATTCTGAAGAATTATTAGCTTCATCTCTAAACCATTGCGAACACCAAACAAGGCACACAGTGCATTGTTACTTACAGGACATCAGTCCTCAAATGGTCTAAAGACATTAAAAGACTAGCCAGCAACACACAGTCATGTAGCAACCCATATGCAACTATCTTTCTGCTATTCCAATCATCCAATATTTATCTATTTACCAGTACTTAATATAACAAAACTAAAATTTAGAATACTCATTGTGATTTAAAAATATGTCACATTAAGACAATCCTTACCAATATCATTCATTCAAAGGTTCTAAAATATGCAACTGCAATTTGATTTTGTTAATTGTAAGAAGAACAACAGTTCTTCATTTTGAAGAATATATTTCAAATAGCTAATGGAACTGAAGTTATAAGTTAAAATATTATGTTATCTAAATTTGTAAGTTTGTATTTAGGGCTAGAAACCTTTGTTTACAGTACAATATCTGTATTCTGTACATGTACACTTTTATTATCAAATGGCATACCATGCTTAAAAAGGCTACATACTTGAAAAATATTTGATCTAAAAAAATCATTTAAAGGGTATTCATCTACAATGGGCACATTTTTATTAAGTACCCTAAAAAACCCCAATGTATTTGTAAAGGTATGATATTTTTATGAAATAATCCCTGAAGAATTGATGTCTTTTGAGGTCATTGTGAATATTTAAAATTCTGTATGTAAAACTGAATAAATGGTTCCTGAACCTTTTATCATTGACATTTATAGAATTTTCGTTATTGAAACTCTTGGGGCAGTTAGATTTCACAGTTAAAGATTTCACGTACACCCAGTTCACGTTAGGTAAACAACAACTTAACTGTTTTAGGTCTCCCTCTTTTCTATAATGGTTTAAAGGCTATCGGCTATGCATGCTCTTAAATATGCTATGCTGGGTCTATGGTATGCCTACACCAAAGTTATCTCTAAATGCAATTGTACAGTGAAATGAAGCAAAATGTTTGTCCATACACATGATTTAAAATCTCGATGAAAACTCATTTAGATGCTTTTGCAGCAGGTCATTTTCATACAATTTTTTTGCCATGACCTTTTTAGAGTATTAATTTGTATTTATAATTTTTTGGCGCAGCCATACCCAAATGTCGAGTATAGCATATAGTGCACATGTAGCAGTTATGAAGTAAAAAAAAAGGGAGACCCACTGTTTGACTCCACGTGGCTGCCATGTGACTGTTACCGATAATATGCTAGCCGAATGGTTCAGGCATATCTGTTGAATATTCAAAACGAATATCGTTCTGGTCATCGTTGATATATAAGATTATTATGAACCTTACACTCATTGTTGGTAATTATATACGACACTTAACACCACAGACACAATTATTTTGACTATTAGGGACCTTCCATTGCAGACCACTTCACTTTAACTTAACTAGTACAATCATGTATTTATCCTGGGTAGAGTTCTCCACACGAAAAAGTAAAGAAAGGCGTAAACAACTTATAGGCAAGTAAAACAATCATGCTGTTTATAGTAGTATACTAACAGCACCTCTGTAAGGTTTTTCCTTGATCCATAAGAAAGAAGGTGGACAGAATGACTGACTTACAGATTCTACTGATATCCCGGCAAAGTATTGTAAATTAGGGAATGTTTTTTTACAATACCTCAATTTACGTTCAGTTAATAACAAATCAATTTGAAAAGTCCTGCAAAGCTATCTGTCCTTTACATTTAGGGTCCTGCATGGCTCAGTGGTTAAGGTGGTGGACTCAGAACACAGGGGCCCCAGGTTCAAGCCCCACCGAGGTCATTTAGTTTCGTGGGAGTGGCCTTTGGCAAGTCAATTCAGAGCCCTAGCCTAGTATTGGTGCATCCATGAAAGCCGCTTCAGAACTGAATATGGGACCGGTGTCTGACTTTAATCTAATCTAAAAATACCATTTGCCTAATTCCTTAAAACCTCTTAAAGTCTGAAAATATTAGGTTCCTTTTTAAAAAAGAATTATAACAGTAGTTTCAAAAACTGAAAATCAACAAGTTCACGAGAAAACATGCCTGTAAAAAAACATGCATGTGTTATATCAAGAGATTTCAACAATAATCATACTTTTTATAGTAGGATTCAGAATTGGAAATTATCGAAATTCTGAAAACAAGACTAAAATCTATTTTAGAACATTCACAATAGTGACCCAATCAGAGAAGCAGTAAAATGTCATTCTACCTTACTCAGACACTAACCATGTTGAAAATCACAATTTTATAGATTTGTAATAACACCTGTAACTTTATCAACCATAAACTATTTGCCAGAAAGAAAAGGTTTGGATGTATGTCTTATTCACAGACTGTATGTCCATTAGGGCATTGAATGACAATTCCACTTTTTAACGTTGATACATTCTCAAACCACTGAAACTCTAGAAAGAATTATATTTTGTCATTGTGTTAGTGTCCTTATTATAGATAAATAAAGAAAGAAACACTAAAAATATCAAACTTAAAAAAAAAAAAAAAAAAATTTGAATGTTTTCAAAATGTATTGAAAACAAAAAGAATATATTAATGAAAATAAGCCGATATTAATAGAGACTTCGACATATGCTGGCTGCATTTTTTCAACAATTGCTTTCTAAAGTTCCAGTTTCAACAGTCAACAAGGGTAGTGTGAACCATTCCAGGGAGCACACACACTTACAGGCTTCCTCACATGTTGTTGTGGTGCCTACAATAATGAAATTATACAGCTGTAACAAAATAAAATCATGAAGGCTGAAAATTCTACACAAGCATACAAACAGAACATGTGCAGTAAAGCATTAATGATGCAGATTTCAAGAATGTATTGTTCTAGGTCACATATATGGCCAGAAATCAAACCTGGTATTCACAGTTCCATCCTCATATGAGCATGTCAATCCCCAGAGTTTTAGTTTTAAGAATAACTCAGCCTATGAGAGCCAAAACTAGATTTTATAACCAGTTCCTTACAAATCAGAAAGCTACAAGGGTTGTCCGGAGAGTTGGTGCAATTTTGTTACATCTCTGTGTAACATTTTGGGATACACTTGAAATTTAACACATGCATTCATCTAGTTGCAGGCAAAAAAAAATATAACAGTTCAAACATTATCCATATAAGGAAAGTATGGTTGGTCTCACTCAATGTGTAATGCAATAACCTGACATTATGAAAGTATGGTTGGTCTCACTAAATGTGTAATGCAATAACCTGACATTATGAAAGTATGGTTGGTCTCACTCAATGTGTAATGCAATAACCTGACATTATGAAAGTATGGTTGGTCTCACTCAATGTGTAATTCAATAACCTGACATTATGAAAGTATGGTTGGTCTCACTCAATGTGTAATGCAATAACCTGACATTATGAAACCAGTTCCTATGAATTTCAAAATATTGACAGGATTTTTATAGTATTGAGAGCTTTTATCCTGCAGATAGCAAACATTTGTTAGGACAAAATTGAGTTTAAACTGTGACATAGGAAGTAAGGTTAAATTATGGAGTGTATAATGCAGTTGAATTTTGAATTGCACCCAATAAATCACCAGCAGAGACTTTAAAATGATTGCAACATTTAAAACATTTACAAAAGTTGCTCAAATTTCCAAAGCAGACAAGATTCAATACATGATGATCCAAGAAGCTGTGGACTGTCTACAACTGGATGTTTCATTACTAAAAAGGTGAATTGGTTAAGGGGACAGAGAACAATGGTAAGAACAATTGACCATGAACTTATTGTCTCATGCTCTATCACTCATGAAATTTTATAATACAGACTAGGTTTGTCTACAGTAAGTGCAGGCTGGGTGCTGAGGCTGCTGACAGTTACACAAAAAGAGCCCTGTGTCTGTTGTTCCCAGATGCTTTAACCCGCTCTGAGGCATAAGGAGACAATTTCTTGGACAAGATTATGACAAAGGATGAGACCTTGCATCATCGCTTTGATTCAGAAACCAAACCTATGCCATCAGTATGAAAGATCTAAAATACAGATAGATAGTGAATGTTATCATATTGTGCAGAAAAAAATCATTTATTTGAATATCTTAATTTCTTCAGAATTTAGAGCATATTACATGTTGAAATTTATGTTAATTTATTTAGTTCTATTTGAATATGCCCATATGCTATTTTATAACAAATTTCTATGAACTTTACGAACAGCCCTCCTACAATGAATCATATCAATGAAACTAACATCACCCTGAAACAGTTTTTCAGATGCTGTTAACCATTATTAATGGGACAAGTTGTACTCAAATCGTTACATGTGAACCGGAGAGATGCTCTAAATTATGGGTGAACTGTATTTCTAATTAAAGTGAATTGGGGTGAAATCATACATAATCCCTTTAATATGCATCATCTTCTATACAAGAGACATCTAGAAACAATACATTTTGTCATCCTACAAAATATCTATTAAAAAATCATAATCAATGAAAAAAATAAAGTCTATCAATTATTCAATTTAAATTTAAAACTTTATCAAACTAATCCAAAATATGGCTTAATAATCTAACAAAAGAAGAACAAATTAGGAGAAAGAAAAGAACTTAAGTGCATAAATAGATAAAGAAGTATTATTTCAAGTGTATATTCAGCATTTATGTGACAGACATTCCTTTTATAAACTGAAAACAGTAATAAAAGCAGAAACAAGGGAAAGCAAACTAACTACAAGAGGTCAGTAGGTGTTCTTTTATCACTCTCTCAACTCAAGAAAATTGAATTGATTACCATCAGGAACCCTTGGTTTGGCTTGATATGTACATGTATATGTAAGTAACATTCTAACCTGCTGGTGCTAGGCCCAGATGGAGTAAGACACCTGTCAATAAACATATCTAGGTAGAACCATCAAGTAGTGCAAGTAAAACTTGAAATCACAACTTCCTACAAAATTTTAACCTAATAAGAGCCAAACTCTCAAACCATCAAGATATTTTGAACTCTGGTTGGATAACTCATGTTGACCACTAGATCCAGTGGTACTAATATCTCCATCTCCTCTCCCTCTATCCTACAGGGGCATTAACTACAGTGAATATGTATGTAAATTCATTGAAAGGTCCACATAATTTGTTTTTGACTTTTTCAAAAGCTGTTCCTTAAAAAGAATTTTATAACCAGGTTCACTTTGAAGTTTTTATTATGATTCTCTAAAGTGACTCTGGATGCTGTATATCTGTTCATCTTAAAATATGTGCCTGATGAATAAGGGACAAGAGGGCGTTTATGCCACAATAAGTCTGAATATGAGAGAAAACAGAACAATTAATCTTGAATTGTTAATAATGATTCAGGACCATGCACATACTCATTCTGTTTTGCTGGCCAGATGTAACCTCACTCACCGACCTTAGATACTACTGTATGTTATGTAACCTCACTCACCAACCTTATATACTCCCACTTGTTATGTAACTTCTCTCACTGAATACAATATACTCCCACTTGTTATGTAACTTCACTCACTGAATACAATATACTCCCACTTGTTATGTAACCTCTCTCACTGAACACAATATACTCCCACTTATTATGTAACCTCACTCACTGAATACAATATACTCCCACTTGTTATGTAACCTCTCTCACTGAACACAATATACTCCCACTTATTATGTAACCTCACTCAATGAATACAATATACTCCCACTTGTTATGTAACCTCACTCACTGAATACAATTTACTCCCACTTGTTATGTAACCTCTCTCACTGAACACAATATACTCCCACTTATTATGTCACCTCACACACTGAACACAATATACTCCCACATGTACTGTAACCTCACTCACTGAATACAACTTACTCCCACTTGTTATATAACCTCTCTCACTGAACACAATATACTCCCACTTATTATGTCACCTCACACACTGAACACAATTTACTCCCACTTGTTAGGTAACCTCACTCACTGACTACAACATATTCCCACTTATTATGTCACCTCACTCACTGAACACAATTTACTCCCACTTGTTAGGTAACCTCACTCACTGCCTTAGATACTCCCACTTATTATGTCACCTCACTCACTGAACACAATTTAGATCCCTTGTTGTTCATGAAAGCTAGTTTTCACTGACCATAAAATACAACTGCTTAATTTATATACTATTTATATGATAAACTCTTAACTCTATTAAATTCTTAAAATATTTTGTTCATGCAACCTCACATATCAAAATTAAAAATAAATTCACTTGATGTTCATATAACCCAACCTCACTAATCATTTGTAAAAAACTAGTTAATCTACCTGTTCTGCCGCAATACCACTTAAAAGACGTGGATGACTCTTGCTTGTTGTTTATGTAACAAAATATTGACCTTTAATGCAACTTCAACTTTTAGATAAAGTTTATCTAATGATGAAAAGCATGCTTTAAATATAAGATGTATAAAACATAACCTATTCTGATAATTCATATCAGATAGTCATGATTTAATATGCAAAATCAAGCAATTTGACAAATATATGACAGACACCTATATACATTTTTTCTCAAACAGGAAACTTAGATAATATCTTCACTTGGTTGAAAAAGTAAAATTTAAGAAAAATATAAGAAAAAAATTCTTATATGTTTTATGATTACGACCCCTGGAATGACTGCGATAAATCGTTCAACAACTAATGAAGCAAATACTAGAGAGTGGGAAGGGTTAACAACAAAAGGGTGTAGTCAATCTGCAAATGCTCATAAAGCATGAATTGGTTAATCATAAATACCGAAAAAAGGGTAATTCTCATTCCCTGATATCTAAAAACACCAAATAGCAACAGTTCTTATTTTCAAGTAAATGAAATGACTTCAGGTACAATATGAAAGCTATACCCATTAAAACGTACACACTTTGAAAAGAGCTTTTTCAGTTAGATCATTACGAAACTAAAGGTGAACAGGAATCACTGTATATCTATAGTTTTACAGACAATGATTGCAGTTTATTTACACTTATCATATTTGCAAATAATTGAAACTGCTCTTTGAGTAAACTTGCTAATTTCATTCAATTCATAATGATAAACAGAATGTCATAGCAATTTTATCACCTATCCTTAATAATCCTAATCTAAACCTAAGGAAAATCTCATGCATCTTGGCTTTAATTTAAGCTTATGATGACATGGTCCCCATTTTATCATAAATCTTGAAAACAACTTAAGTAACAAATCTAATTAATTTTATTTTTATGTTACAATGATAAGTAAATATTGTATCCCAAACATCACTCCTAATTATTTTATTTGAAATACTGAACCAAGTCTCTTCATATCAGGGATACATATATAACAAGAAGAGGGTTAAAGTCCACAGGAAAAGCTCACCCGAGATAAAGGATCAAGTTGAAACATTTAAACTAAGACTGTAAATAAAGTTTTAGATGATTTTCATTAATAAACCTAGTTTTTAATTCAACCTTGCTTGCCATCTACCATATTTTTTGTGTGGAAAAGTTGGTATCAGTGTCACAAAACATTAAAAGTTCCACCTTCTAAAGAATTTTTGATTTATGAAGTATGGACACTATTCTCACCTATTTCTAATCATGACCCAGTATTAACTGTCATTTTGAATTGGATCCTGAATTGTATTTCATAACTTGGTAAAATAATTTAAATAAGTCATAATAAACAATATACTGCATAGCTTTCAAGACAAAGCCCTATTTGAAAATCATTATAAACTTGAACAATAACACAGACAACTCGGTATCACAAAAGCCCAAATAGCATAGCAATGAGGGCTTCAAAGCCTGTAAAACAATCTGTCAGTCAACAAGGGCCAAAATTGTCAAAAACCAGGTTTTGAATTCATACAGCTCCCATACCATAATCAAAGCTCCAAATTATGTCCCTTGTCCTACAAAGAATAATCTCATATCATTCTAACCTAACACTCTGTTACAGGAGATATCCTTAAACTTCCAGACATTGTCAACTCAAAGATATTGGATCACAAATATTTAAATCAAATTGATTGTCACTGGAAACCCTTGAGCTTTTCCCTTTAATTTATAATGTTCAACATAGACATTCACCGGAAGAAGAAGAGATAAAGCCAAAACTTGGCTAAAAGAGACTTCAATAAAAGTCTGAAAGTGTCTGTCTGGATACTAGATGACAGTCATTATGTAAAGATTTGGGTATCATATATTTGGAAACTTAACAAAGGGACATAACTAAACCCTGAAGACCAAGCCATCTAATATCAATTATAATGCTAAAGGAGGTTTGTCGAAATCAATTGAGAAATGAAAAGAGAAATTGTTACATTAAATTCTAAACAAGATAAGGGGCCATAGCTCCACACAAATGATCAACACCCCCAACCCCCTCCCATTTAATCCAAGTTGTTTAACATAAATAATATATATCATGTGAAAGCTTGATTCAAATCACTTAAAAAAAATGAAAGATAGATGGTTGCACAATATGTGTAAAAAATATATGTGAAAACATATCAAAAAGATAGAAGCACCCTTAAGAAACCTTCGGTAGACACATCCTCCCGCAAGCAAATGTCAATCTAGTAACCCGATTTTCCTTCGGAAAACTAGGTTAAAAAGCAATCTGTCAGTTCATACTACCTGACCAACCTTTGATGTTGGTGCTGCTGCCACTCCGGCCACATAAGATGGCAAGACAAAACCACCACTACCTGCATACATGTTATAGGTAGGCCGGGAGACATAGCCTGATGGCTTTGTGATTCCAGTATTGAAGCCAATCACTTCACTCTTTTGTTAAAATATTGAAAATATAAGTAAATTTTAGCACGCTGGTTAAAAAAAATCAATGAAAATATATATATCACTATATGCTCGCTATCAACAATTTGATTATAATAACAAAAACCTGTGAATAAACACCATATATGTTACTGCATAAATCAAGATGCATAGACATGTATGTTACTAATCATGAAAGGTGGCATAGTCCTAATTAAAGCTAGATGCTATACAAAACGGAAAGTATGAAAGAAACAAAAATATTTACAGATGACAATTGAAATTGTCCTGAAAAAAAAAGTAACAGAATTGGAAAAAATAACTCTGTGGAGATATCATTTTGGGAAGATAAAAGACTGCTTTTTGGGGCCACTTCTTTTTTGATACAATCTCAACAGCAACAAGAAAAGTCATTATTTTGTACAAAGTTAAAATGGTATTTAGCTTTCCACATGTTATTTCTATCCATATAGCATCACCTTAAATATACAAGGTCCAATCTTTTCTTAGGTACTCTGCAAATTGTATCATTCCTAAACATTTCATTTAATATCTAAACATTAAGTGCATTTCAGAATGTGGGGTAAATTTTTCTTTTGAGGTCAATATTCTAAATCTACTCTTATTAATGTGCTTAGCTTCAAAAAGAAATTTGGAATGATTTTAGTGAAGACCTTTACCATAATTTAAATTGACCATGGATGGTTTGGGATGTATTGCCTAAACAATTAAGAAAGATATCAGATTTGGATTGACAGTGGACAAAAAGGATCATCTAAGTTCACCTTGAGCATATTGTGCTCACCATAACATATAGACAGTCCTTCATGTAATGGATCAGGAATACATGGCATGTAGTTTACATGTTACTCAATATTACTGTAACTTGACGCATCTTGAGTAGAAGGTTGAAGAAACCACTAAGACAAAAGAGCAAATTGCTCCATATGACCAATCAATTCTTTTGTCACAATAGTTTCGACTCAATATTATAAAAAAAAATATCTTTTACTTTTTGTTATATTCTGGTGCTTTCAATAAGGACCAATCAAAAAGCAGATAAAAAATAAAAATGGCTTTATCAAAACTTTTATTTACAAATGAAAGCCCACCAATAAATTAAATTCTACATGCATATATGTCTGGTACTGAAATAAAATACATGTTAGCATTGCTTTATAGGTAAGAGACCAATCACCTAACCCTCATTACCAACGTCTATGGAATTTCATCACTACGATGGCCATTCATAGCATATACACAGATAACAAATCCCATTACATACTTACATAGGTATCAAATATGTTACTCAATTTTGAAACAAAAACAACAAAAATTTGAATGACTTCTAAAGAAATATGAACTCAAATATTGGTATTCCTGCATCAGTAAACTATCTACTAACAAACTGTTTTAATGTCATCAAAATCATCATAGGTAAAAGCCATCCCTTCAAAAGTTATGTATTATTTTTTCATAAATCTATTTCCATTTGCATAAAAGAAAATGATGTGCAAGGAAGATGGATGAAAACTAAAGTAATTGACGTGGAGAAATGTACATTTACCAATTATCTATTAGTCTAAAGGGTAAGATAGCTTGGCCTTTCTGTAATGTGAAGTTATTTATCAAAAAAAAAAAAAAAAAAAATATGAACACCTTACAGTGTCATAAATATGTAGATGCTTATGAATGTAAATAGGTGAATGGATCAAAATATAAACAAAATATTACACAAACGCAAGTCACACAGTCATAGAAAGCAAAACGTGTCAAGATCTAGGAGTTAGCAATATGATTCTGAAGTAAGGAATTCTGAAGTCTAACCACAATAATTAGAATTTCATGTTAACTGGTACACTGCAGAAACCACAAAAACAAACTTTTCAGCTGACAACCATTGACTGTTTATGTTTGGTACTTACAGGTGCTGCCATGTTTAACCCACTAGAATGGGCTCGCTGCATTGCCTCCCCTTGCCCGTAATTGTACATGGACGGAGGAGCAGAGGGAGGTTGACTAGGAGGAGCAGAGGGCCAGCCATAAGTCTGGCAGGCAGATGAACTGTTGCCATATTGACCTTGAGAAGGGTCAAGCCCATAATTTGTAGATTGATATTGATTTACGCATGGATACTGCTGGTACCCCTCTGAGCCCCCAGGAACGGGCATTTGACTATATGCTGAGGGCATTTGACCGTATGCTGAGGGCATTTGACTGTATTGAGTTGACCCATAACCTGTATATGGTGAATTCGGGCAATTATACCCACTTGGATCAGTTTGATATCCTTGTTGCATATTATATGGGGCTGAAGGCATAGGATAATTAGGATGTGGTTGTTGATAGCCCGAGCTATCCAAGTTTGCAGCAGGAGGGCCTGTATTATAGGGCTCATATCCACTAGACCCTGGGGCATACCCACTATATGGAGTAGGTGAGTAGCCTTGGGACTGATCATAAAGACCACCAGGCCCTCCCCAGATTCCAAACTTCTCATAGGGAACAAAAGGTTTGGGCCTTTTATAGTCTGATTTGGAAATCATATCAAAACCTAATGGTGGGGGTTCCTGGTCAGGGTCTGGATCTTGGGTACTACTCCCATAATGCTCTTCTCTATGGTGATGCTAATGGGATAAAAACATATTGCTTAAGATGTAAAAAGATTCCAGAGCCTCAAGACTTCAGCTTTATATAAACATATCTATGCTGAACCTTATGATTTAGGGCTATATAGAAAACATTATTTTCAATCACACATATTCATGGGTTGGTCATGATAGCATATGTTTACATGCAATTAGGTGTCATATATATCAACACTATTCAAAGAAATTAAATGTTTTCCTAATTGATTTCCCATGGTATAATGGTCTATGCACTTGTCAATACCTTGTAGGTACATACTGTAAGATAAGTATATCAACAAAATCTCAAAATATCTAAAATATTATCAAGTAGAGAAGTTTGGGAGAAGATATGTTAATATGTCATTCATACCATTGTTTTAGAAAGGTATTCTTAAAAAGGAATGTTCAGCTGGTGCAGCAGATGTTTAAAGCATAAGATCAATGATCTTAACATTAATGTTTATTAAATATATATATATTTTAAGCAATAAAAGAATAGAGAAAAAAAAATCATCATTTTACCAATTTACTTAATTTTAGTTAAACATAAAAACTGTGAAAATATATACCAAATATTTTCAAATTAGCGAATGACTGTTCATCATGTTTATGTTTTGTCAAAAATTGGGGAATAAAAAAGGCAAAGTAAAGTGTTGTGTTGTCAAACAGGATCTTTAACTCTTCTGATTCTTTGCTTGATGTTTGTATTGGTTCAAGACAATTTTAATCTAGCTCAAGTTAACAATAACATATGAAGAATAAGGTGGCGTACAGTTTACAAAACAAAAGATTGCTGGAAACATTAAAATTCACAAAATAATCATAAAGTAAAATTCCAGAAACAAACTAAAACTGATCATTTTACAATATTACACCAAAATCATTAAAAACTGTGCCTACAAGTTACTGTCATGACCAAGGATAGATAAAAAAAGAAATCTTTTGACATATGTGTTAAATATAATTTAAAGATCAACTTGCACATCCAAATCTCGCCCCATAGTGTTTGAATATTCGTCTTTAGGTTCTATCGTACTGTATTCTTCTATGGGGACATGCACGTTATCAGATCAGAATGTACAGTCAACATAAACTAATTAAACACTTAACACAGATGTCCAAAGGTCTTGATTAACCAGTTCTTGGCCAGACACAAGGCATAAACAAACAAAGATCTTGTTACACTGGTAAAGCTATCACTGTACATGACCATTACTATTATGTAATATCAATAAGAGAGAAACCTAACTATATTACCTGGTCTTCCACAATAGCTGTTCCCTCATCCATTTCCCTACAAAAGATGAGAAGCTGTTGAGTAGAATTCAATAACATGATGGCCATTTCAAAACATCAATAGTATGTCTTATTGACAACTTCAAAATTCATTTTCAAATTGCATTTATTAGATTTGTATTAAAAGGGAAATCTACAAGTTAATAAGTAATCTGATTGATCATTCTTAATAATTCTTTTATCCACACATATATTTACTTGATTAAAGAAAAGATATACATAGATGCACACTGACAACTATAACCACATGTTTTATATCACAGCACATTAACCCATACAATACTGGGTTAATTTTCCATTTTTTCTAAAAATATACCTTTGTGTGATCTGCTTTCCAAAACCTTAAATATCTGCTTAGCTTTGATGAAGAAAGATACTCAGAGTAACAAATAGGTTAGATCACAGGCCAGCCGCCACTTTACTTAGTGGCTGGCCTGGATCTAACCTGTTTGCATAAGCATGAAGTTGGTTCCAGCACTATAAGAGATATCAATCTAAAATTGAGATTAGTAAATTAGCCCTTGTAACCTATTTACAATGTACATAGTTTCACTTTCCAACCCTATGTATTCTTTCTGATCAATGCTTACAAAGAAACAGCAAATTATCCTCATGACTTATCCAAATATCTTTCAACTCAGCCAACTTGATACAGACAAATAATCACATAATAAAAAACAACATTACAATTATGATATCAAGAATTTTGAGTGTTGAGAAATTTTCAGCTTGTTGCACAAGACTTCTCCTATAAACTTAGAGAGAGAGGTAATTGCTTTTTGTCAATTATCATAGCATCCATAAATTATGACTTTTTCATAGAAGAAAGGAAACACAAATGCTCAAGGAATGGATAACAAGTGCAGGAACAGGAAAAGAGAGGCTTTTTGAAGTAATTACATTCTTTCTTGTATGCACATATATTTCATGCCATGGGCCTAAGTTCTATAAAGCCTAATACAGTGAATGAAAGGATAAAAACATTTCTTATTGCCAAGAAACAAGTGCTATCAATATAATTCTTCTTTTGTTTTTCTTTATCTGAAAATTCAAAATGACTTATCCAACATAACAAAATGAACATATTTTTGCTCTTATGAATAAAAGATTCTTTTTTTTTACTGAAATCTGTAAAAAAGAAAACAAAAAGGTGCATTTCAGACATTCAAGAATCCAACAAGTGCTTGCTTTTACAGAAAATAAACATTAAGACCATATCAGATATATTTGTTTGTTTGTTGTTTTATATGGGTTTAATGCTGTTTCAACAGTATTTCAGTAATTTTACAGCTTTCCTGAATTCACCAGTACTAGGCAGAGGCCTATGGAGTTTTGCATCTAGATTTTTAAAAAAGGGTAACATTGTTTAAGTGCAGGTAATAAAACATTTTTTGACATCTTAAACATTTCCAACCAAAACTACTGAACAAACCTAAAATGAGAAAATAACCATTTTCACTTTTGCATAAACTTGAAAAGAAAATCTGTGAATATTAGTTGTGTGTCACCAAATTGTGTGTAAGATTTCATTGAAGATTGCAAACAAATTACTGAACCTGTGGATTTAGATCACAGTGTTACTTCTTAGAAGGGTATTCCATTTATGATGTTAAGTTTGCTATTTGCTTGCATGACAAGGTAGTGTTTGCTCGAATTGTCTGCTACTAAGAATGATAATTTAAATAATTTGCATTTTAACAGTGATTCTAGTTTACTGATCAAATACTATTTAATGAAAAGCCTTTACAAATAATTCTGTATAACTCCTATCCTTTGTTTGCTTTTCCAATTGACAAGTGTGTTTGGATCCATATCTAAAATGATCATAAATAATTAGGTTATCTGACTTTAGTAAATTGTACTTTCAATGCAACAGGACTCAGAAGAAAACCTTTTTAAACTAAATTGTAGAGAGAAAGTTTGTCATACATGCACACAATTTCAAGGAAAACATACATCTACAAGAAAGGTTTGCCAGCATTTCAAAGGTATTGGTCCACAAATAAAGGCACTTAGAGATCTCAACACAGACACTTAAAATAGGTGGAAACATAACCTTTATCTCTTCTGAAATATTCCCAATTTGTAACAATGGTTTACATTGTACATGCAAAATAAATGAGCCATCTCATTATTTAACTCTTAAAACTAGAACCTTGGTAAAATCCTTATCTAGAAATTTAGTCAAAAGCAAGAAGATGAAATAAATATGAGAACAGTTAAATATAAAAGAAAATAATCAAACAGGCCTTTGTCATTTAATAACCAGTAAAAGAAAAGGCTATATTCACAAACCTGGCTTGTTAAAGAGTCCTCTGTCCTTTTATTAGACAAATTGACTAGATCAAAAGGCTTTAAAATTTCACATAATTATCAAACTTTATACAAAGTCTTTAAGCTTCATTACTTTGATTACTTTAAATCAGTAGCCGTTGCTTGACTTATATTGCATTAAATGGAATAGAGGAAAAATGGACCACAATGCAAAGGAAAAACGAAGATGAACCTACGCTGATATGCCATGTTCTTTGTCTCTTTAAGATATACAAAAGCAACAAAGCATGTGTTAACATAACATTTAAAAACATTTAAAACAAAAAAGCTTAACACAACCAAACTAACAATAAACGTTCATAAACACACCACCATATATGTAACAAATACAGATATTTGACCCTGGGAGAGATATGGTTGGTTTGTCTTTTCATTTTGTCTATATCCTAACACTCATTGCATCAAAAAATGTATCTTGTTGTGTCTGTACCTGTCCAGTATAACAACCATTGACTCCCCATTATGTCAAACCTATGACAATAACACTTCATAAAACCATCAGAAAAACATGATGGTGCAGCTATGATATCTGAACCATTTATACTAGGGATGGGAACGAATAGCGAAATCACTATTCGAATATTCGACTAGAACTATTCGAATATATTCGAATATTCGATTTTAGAATTCGTTTTGATGTCCGAATGTCTGCATGAACGAATACTAGTACACTAGTCCTCTGTTCAAACCTTTTGTGTATAGCCGATATCTGTATACATGTATGTGCATGCAATATCAAATATTACAGTTTCGGACGTCAAAACAGATGGATGCTTGCCATTCAAGTGATTCAGTAGGTTGGTTGTTGTATTCTTGAATACAAAGTCCTGGTTACACAGGTTACAGGTCGCCTTCGACTTGTCGGCAGAACGAGTAAAGTAATTCCAGACACGTGATGGAGACATTGTGATGTTTATCGAATAGATGTAGAAATTAGAATGAAGATAAGTTTGACAAATTATTCTGAAGAAAAATATACTTTCTAACACATTATTTGATTGGTCTTCGTGCATATGCAATCATGATTACGATTGGTTATTGAAAGAGTAATTGTTTAATTTCACGACAAACAAGTTACGTGATTGGTTGACACTGACAATTGTCAATTAGCGTGATTGACTTGTTTTGGATAATAAGGAGCAAGTGCAGATCATTAAGGTGTTAGATTTAGCGGCTTAAAATCGACTATTTTCACACTTAGGAATTAATCGTTTTGCAAACTGTCAAAAGATGTGGTAATTTGTCACAGGTGTTTTACTGTGTGACATACGTTGTAAAAACATCGTAACTGCACCTGGGAGCTAGGCACGTTCTTCGATATTTGGGATCGGTTTAGAGGAAGAAAATGAAAATAAAACAACATTATTTTTTAATAAAATTTATGGTAAACATACAGTAATATGGGTTCATTAAAATCGAATATTCGAATACTATTTTGCTATTCGAATATTCGACACGCTATTCCAATATTCAAATATTCGAATATTCGTTCCCATCCCTAATTTATACAACAGTTAGCAGAAATAAAATGACCTATACGGATAGAAAATCAAAAGTTGTCTAAATTCCTGTCAAACTAATACGTTTTCATCTTTTCAATTTCTGTTTTTGACAATATTTTTATAGTGTTTAAAAAGACAATGCACCATTACAGAATCCCTCTTTCAAAACAAATTCTAATTGAAATATATATATATTTTTTTTAAGTTAAAAACATGTACAACAGTGTTTAGACAAACTTTCTGGTACTGTCTGCTTTTGTGTCATATATAACTTGAGAGAATATTTCTTGTGATTTAATTTCAATTCTTAGCAAGTCTAAAGAAATTCAAATTCATTTAGGATTTGTACAAAATATAAAAAAAAAAGTGGAAAAGAAAACACCCTCCATTAAATGCAGGAGTTATTGTTCTTGAGCCAATACTTCTTAAATGAGGTGTACTTGAGTGAATACCCAAAGACAAAACCATGTTAGTTAAATTCCTTGTGTATAATTGTCATATATCTGTAGAGGTACATACGGATCCAGTTTGGTATCACAAATTTTACATACAAGTAAATTAAAGCCCATCATGTAAAAGTATGACCAACAGTAAACAGATTTATAAACAACAACAGACAGGTCACTCTCTAGCTCCCTTCATGCTTTGCCCGAGATAACAAACAAGAAGCAAAAAACAAATATCATAAAAATTACATTAGGTTGTTTTAAAGTGTTCAACAATCTTTTAGTTATATTTAAAATCTCATGGGAAAGACTTCAACATTATTACTCACGATGTTGTTCCAGGCTTTTCAGTGAAGATTCTTAGCAAGAACTCTCCTGACTGGTTTGGCTCAAATGTTGACGGTATGATAACATAGGTGCCAGGTGAAAGTTTGTGTCGTCCACACACTTCCCGCATGTTGATGAACGATGGAGACTTGGCACACGATGCATTGTATTTAAAGAAGCGAGTATCCAGCGGGGCATTACCATAGGTTCCATCCTCCTTCATCTGTAATCAATTAAACTCATACTAAATACCCCCCAATCTACATACTGATTAATTCTATATTGGTTTTACATCACTTCAACATTATTTCTGTTATGTTGAGATGCCTGACTTTTAGTGATGGAGTAAGATCCCATACTCTAATGCCAATAAGAAGTGGTCCAGCCTGGTAGGACCATTAACATTCCATAAGTCAATCAGGAGACAACCACTCATGAAAACAATCTACATACATACAGTAAAAAAAATAAAAAATGGTGTAAAGAACAAAGAGGAAAGCAAGAAAACCCTCCTTTCATCACATCATTTTCTAACAAACATTTGTCCATTTAGGAAACTAGATAGTTTACAAGATAGTTTTAATATTCATAGGAGTGACAACCTTTTGAATCTATGAAATATTTGTTTTAATTGATATATTGCAACTACAGCATTCTGATTTCTTCTTAATTAATAAACGGGCCTTTTTGACATGTCTAGAACAATGTCTAAAACACCATCTGCTAGTAAATTGACAATTCTATCCTAGATGTAGACACACAATTCTGTAGAAAACTCAAACAGAGACCAAGGTGAAACATTCAAAATAATAACTTCTTTAAAGTTATTGTTCATTAGTGTTTCGGATTGCATTAACCATATTTCAGTTATATTGTCATGCCTGGCTCATAATTGTAGGAGGATGACCCCCAAGTTTAAGTGCATGTGAGGGCTGGTCACGCTGAGGAGAACCATTCACATTTAACCAAGAGACTACCTCTCATGAAAATCAATATCATCTTCTACCATGATTTGAACCCATGCAGAGAGGGGCTATGTGATTTTGAGTTTTGACCACTAATCAATTTAAACCAAACCCTTTGATAAGGACAAGTCAGAATTTAAAAAAAAAGAAAAAAGTAGGTATGTACCTTGTAAATGACGTAACCCATTGTCAACATGTCCAAGCCTTCCTTTCGCTTCTTACGTCTGTCCTTTTGTAGGAGACCAATCAGAATAGTACACAAGTCATCTTCATCATCATCAGGATCAGTCAAAACTACCCGGTACTGGGGATTGGTAGCAAATGTATCTGTTCATAAAGAATCAACAGTCATTGAGAGTGGCTTTGAACAAGATTTAAGCTTCCTTTACAATCAATCTTAAATAAGGTTACCGAAGTTAAGATAAACTAAATAAACCTAAATATCAGGGAATTGTGGAAAATGCATCTGTTGATGCCAAAATATACCAAAATATTTCGGATTTGTGGCAAATATTTATGCCGATTAAGCATAACCAAAATATTGGGGAAATTTGTGGCAAACCTTTCTGCTGATAAAGATCTAATGGTGTATGCATTATATCGAAACCTAGCATATGACCTATATGATCCATTTTCAAACTTGTCTGAGATTTCAACCAGAAAGAAAATGTCAAATATGGCCATTAAACAGCTAATTAATTGTTTTAATACAGTTAGTCTGCAATTCATTGGATTGGGGTTTAACACCGTTTTGTCAGCTATACAAAATACATTGTAGTGTTTACAACACTCTTATGTTAGAGTCTATAGAAAATTGTTTTTCAGATTTTCAAGCTGCCTATGCCAGAAGCATACCTAGGTAATTCCTGCATCCTCCAGCATTTACTCGAGGTATCCATTCTCCTTTCTCTGCTGTTGCTTCCCATCTTATCTTGCCAGAAGCAGATTCTTCTTCATCCAGAGAGTCAGGGCCCAAGTTACAGATCTCAAGTTTCTGAAAGTTTCTCTGCCAATCTTCAAATG
The DNA here is from genome assembly GCA_947846245.1 of Cerastoderma edule. Classification (NCBI taxonomy): domain Eukaryota; kingdom Metazoa; phylum Mollusca; class Bivalvia; order Cardiida; family Cardiidae; genus Cerastoderma; species Cerastoderma edule. The sequence goes on from OX401404.1 coordinate 1,101,990, forward strand.
ACATCCTATAAGATAAAACCATAAAATATTATTGGTCAATATGTATTAGCAGAAAAGATTTGCCATTTTTCTGTTGTTATTGATGGTGGTTGTAAAGTGACTATCACCAATAAGTAATTGTCATAAAAGTAATGGTGCAGAAAACAGACAAAATATCTTTATAAAGTCTAATGAAGATGGGGTGGACATTTTTTATATTAGAGAGCAGACAAAGATTTGTGTTGGTTTGTTTATATGGGGTTTTACATTGCACCAAAATTATTTCAGTTATATTGTGATGCCCAACTCATGACGATGGAGGAAGACCCTATATTTAACTGCCCATAAGGGCTGGTCAAATCAAGTATATCATTGGCACCCTGTAAGTCAGTCAGGAAACCTCTCATGAAATTTCAAATGCTGTCACCGAGAGAGGGGCCATGTGATTTCAAGTTCTTTACTCTAACCACTTGACCACATAGGACTCACAAAGATTTGTGATATTTAATTTAGTTTGAACCCTTTCATTTTTAGTGAATTACAGACAATACGCATAAAATACATACCAAAATTCTCCGTCATCATCGAAAGTAAGACCAAGAGCTTGCTTTTCCTCCTCTGGGATATACCTCCATTCTTGAGACCTATTCAAAACATGCTTTATTAACATTTAGTCCAACATGATGATTCATCCAGGTTAAAAGACATTTTCAACATTTTTACAGCTGGAGATATCTTATATCCATGCTCCATGAATTCCACCAGGACCATCCTTTCCTGTCACCATATTTGATACTCATCCATCAGTCCTAAAGAGAGTATATATGGGGCTAACAGTTGTGCAGGGATAGAGCATCAACCTCTTGTACATAGGGTACCAGGTTCAATCCCTGTTAAGCAAGGTGAAAATTTCCGAAACTAGCACTCAATTAGGGGTGAGTACTAGTTTAGTATCCATGAAGCAGTCAACGAAAGTGAATTCCATAAGCTTCAAGCTTCTGTCAAAATAGATGTAAAATAAATAAGTTTAAACTAGAGTGTAACAAATACAAATATAGGTATAAAATCAGGCAAATCACCATCAATTAGTAATATGGAAATATGAAAAATACACTCTCAGAACTTGAAAGTATGGACTTGGTATGTTTGCATTTGAATGATTTATTCTTTGTTGTTCTACATAGGGAAGGATTAAATGCATTTTCATTGATGCCAACTAAAACGAGGTGCACTCAAAAAGTTCCCGCCCGGACTGCTTCTGCTTCAAGTATACTTGACGTCCGATTGAGCTATAATTTGCCACAATGCAGTGGCTATTCAATTTCTCTGGACATGTATAATTTTTTAATTGTACCACTATTATTTTCTTTCATTAATATGTTTAAAACGATTGACAGATAAGGTTACGGAGCACGTTGGAAACATTAGAACGGCACATTTTCATTCAGTTGTGAAACACAAAAATTATTCCTTCAATGGCACCAAATCGAGACGAAACTTCACATGAACTCATTTCCACGTTATCTCAAAACAACTTTCTAAAATCAGCAATATCGCTCTGAAGAACGCATTTAATCAGAGTTTTAAAGAGAAATGGATAAAAATAGTGGAGAAAAAAGGCCGACGTCATTTGAGCATACGGAGCAGCGGACATTCATTAAATTCTGTGTAAGGGCAGATATGACACCGATAAACAATTTTGAAATTCATGAACAAGAAGCAATGCTCGAAGAAAGTATCAAGAACTCTCATGTTCAACTGGCATAAGCGTTTTAAAAAGGGTAGAGATGATATAAACGATAATCCTCGTATCGGGAGACCAAAGACAGAGAGCGGGAAATCACCAATCCATAGTGTTATAATTAAGGATAGATGAAAGTCCATTGAGGATATTTCTTATACAGTGGAGCTAAGTCACGGAACTGTCCATAGAATATTATCTCAAGACCTAGGAATGAGTAAGGTATATGCACGATAGGTCCCTCGGCTGTTATCCGCGGATAATATGCATACCAGGATTGAAGCGTCTGAAACCATTTTACGACGATGGAAAAAAGATGCGACCGATTCTTAAACCATATTGTAACAACCGTTGAAACTCTTATTAATTTTTGATCAGGAAACAAAGGACAATACCGTGAATTTTTTTAGAAAAATCATGTATATTTTCTTCATGGACAGTCAAGGGATGCTCCTCCAACATGTCGTACCCAGTGGTCAGACAGTGAATTAAGAGTCAGCTGAGCTTCGAGGCCGCAGTTTCGAATCCGAAGAGGAACTAAAATCCTCTGTGAGATTGGCAGTACACAGCTTCCAAAAAGAGTAGTGTAATACAATTTAGTACAGCTGGGTAAAACGCAATAAAATTTGTATTCGATGCAATGGGGAATACTTCGAAAAACATTAATGACTTTAGTGATCAAAATTGACGTCAGATCTGTGTATAATGTTACATTTTAACGTCTATGTGTTCCATACGGTATAAGTTGTGCTTGTTTAAAATGTAATATATTTTTCAGTATGTTATTTACACTGCCTCGTTATATCATTGTATAGGTTAATGATTTCTTATCAATGATATATATGTTTTAAGGCGCTATCCCATACCACAATAAAATAACAGAAGCAGTCGGGGAACTTTTTGACTGTACCTCGTAGATAATGCAATAAACAATTCAATGCCTAAGACTTATCATAGTGCTTTGACAATGGTCTGTGCATAATAAAAATTGGTGACACAGTGCAGATCTATAAACACACTTTTTGCTTGAAATGTCTCTAACATAATTTGTAAATGATCAAAGAACCCTGTTCATCATAACCCATTTACCATAGAAATGTAGAAGCTGTTAGCTGGTAGTTTTCAGAGGGTTTATAAATCTTACTTGTCACTCCATGCTCCATTCCATTCACTTTCATTTCCCCAAGGGTTTCTAACTCGCACCATGGGGATTTTCCCACTAACTTTTGGAGTTTGAATCTCCACCTATAAATATGACAGAAACCTATCAAGATAGTTTCTAGCTAAAAGTTTCTAGCTAAAATGAATTGACTCTAGGGAAGATCATGCCAGTGGACAACTTTGAAAAGAGGCTGTAATTCACATGTAAAAACTGAATCTGAATTTCACAATGTCAAAGAAAGAGTTATGACTTATATGAGTCACATTCACAGGTTATAAACAGAAAAACTGTCAATTAAGCCTGCTTCCTTAACTGTAACATTTTTATGGTTTGATGAAAGTTTTTCAATAATTGTTCAAGTTTAAGAAGTAGTTTGATTCAACAAGGCCAAAAGCTAAGTAAGTACCAATAAAGGACCATAAATAATGCATCTGAATCATTATGGGAGAAAAGTTTAGAGAAAAAACTATTTTTTTTTTTTTTATAACTTTCATCACTTGTCCAAAGAAAAGTTTGGCTGAATTTGAAATCAAATTTGTGGCAATATTGCAAATGAGGATTTCATTTGCAAAGGTTGAACACAGTAAGTCAATCAAATCTGGGTATAAGTATTACTATGTTAAGAATTCTATCCGGTATTATTTTCCACCACAGTCCAGGGGAGATAATAAATAGATAAAATGTGAATGGTTAACTAGTTGACCTTACCAGTTTGACCGCGGTCACTGAATAAGCATGACCCATCACAAGTCCATTGTCCAATATAGCCTCCAGCTGGTTTGGATCTGCCTAAATACAAATATATAGCGTTCAAGGACAATGAATGTGTTGAAAAAATATTAAAGCTTTTGGATATGGATAGAAGGTAGATTATTTAACTGAACAAGAGTACCAACTGGCGCATGCCAACCAATTATCTATTGTTATTATCTACAGATATTCAATGTCCTTAAAAAGACAACATAATTCTGAAAAAAACATTACCAGGAGTTATGTAACTTGTATTCTGTCACCAATGCATTTTAAGGACTGATAAAAATGTGTTGCAAAAGATTTTTTGACATCAGTCTCTGATCATGTGATTGTTTTTTTTCTTTCTCTTTTTTGTTTTCAATTTTCATTATATTAAAATCCATAGAGGTTAAAAGATTAACAAAATAGATAGCTGATGTCTTGAATGGAAAAATGGAATCTGACTTGGGTTCAGATCATTATCCTATTTGCCTTCTGCTCAACACAGAGTATTCCTACGCCTGATAACATTGCCAATTTAAGACGCCAATAGTCCATTCTCTATATCTTGGTCTACACAGTTCTATAATGGTAGTTTATACATGTAGAAATGTGTTAATAACTGGTACAGAATTATCCAGGGAATGCCTTTTTTGTGTTTTACCCATTTTTTACCTGATGGTTAAATATGATTTAAGGCATTCACGTAGACATTTATTTAAAAACTATGAATCATAGATTCTGATTATTTATTTCTGGACATATTTCCTAGAAATCAAAGTGTCCAAATTAACATGGCTTGACTGTCCACTTTACTAATGACAACTAGTTACTTCAATAGAGCAGCCCATCAAGGATCCTCGAGCAAAAGCCTTCATCATAATGGTGAGAAGCTCCGGTTTCCTGTCCTTAAGGTCAACACTTTCTGTCACACCACCAGTAAAATCCTCCATAGCTTCACTCGTGCTGCCACCCTTCAGCGATTCATAGGACCCATTTATTCTGCAACACAACAATCATTAACAACAATCATTAACAAGAATCATTAATAACAATCATAATCTACCCAACAAAACATTCTATACCATAATGAAATACTTCAATTCAGTTATATATAATATATCCTAAAACTGCAATTCAAGTCATTTCATGTTTCTTTGTAAATGTATGTAAGATGTTCGAAGGCAATGGTTAAGTTTCTTAATGGGATAAGATTACCATAACATTTTATCTCATCAAATGCTCTAAATTCAAAAGGGCCATGCTTTTGTCTTACCACAACTCGTACTCCAAAGGTTTTTTTCTTGGTCTACACATTAACATTAGGATGGTTATGAAGTTTGAAAAAAAATAGTTTAGAAATTAATGTATCTTATAATTTTAGTTAATTAGGCACCAACACCAATAGTGCTTAGGTGAAAAAAAAATGAGCTAAATTTGAGAACAATATTCCATGCCATATTTTGCCTCTTTAAAATGATTTTTTTTAACCTTTTCTCTGAAGACAGAATGATACAATATGAAAAAAAATCCCCATATCAATTGAGGATTTGACAAGATCAAACTTAAACGATTCTTCTATTATAAGATAGATTATAGAACATTGTATGACAATGCCTCAGTGTGTGCTCTCCATCATTGGAAGAAAGATAAACAGTTATTTTCTTATCTATATTGATGATTAAAGGATTTTTCTGAATAAACAAAGAACTTCATAATTACTTAGCATAGGCTTTTTCCAGCAGGGCACTCCAGAACTCATTTTGGTCAGCAGAATGCATAAATACCAACTTGTTGTAATAAGTTGGGAGACGATCATCCACAACAACCTCAATCCAGTCACCCTGTCAAATACAAATAAACATGGATTACAATCAGAGTGACCATACATCCTGTCTAATACAAATAAACATGGATTACAATTAGAGTGACCGTACACCCTGTCAAATACACATAACATGGATTAATATCAGAGTGATCATACCCCCTGTCACATACAAATTAACGAGGATTACAATTAAATTGACCATACACCCTGTCAAATACACATAACATGGATTACAATCAGAGTGACCATACACCCTGTCACATACAAATTAACATGGATTACAATCAGAGTGACCATACACCCTGTCACATACAAATTAACATGGATTACAATTAGAGTGACCATACACCCTGTCAAATGCACATAAACATGGATTACAATCAGAGTGACCATACACCCTGTCAAATACACATAAACATGGATTACAATCAGAGTGACCATACACCCTGTCACATACACATAACATGGATTACAATCAGAGTGATCATACCCCCTATCACATACAAATTAACGAGGATTACAATTAAATTGACCATACACCCTGTCAAATACACATAAACATGGATTACAATCAGAGTGACCATACACCCTGTCACATACACATAACATGGATTACAATCAGAGTGATCATACCCCCTGTCACATACAAATAAACATACATTACAATCAGAGTGACCATACACCCTGTCAAATACAAATAAACATACATTACAATCAGAGTGACCATACACCCTGTCACATACAAATTAACATGGATTACAATCAGAGTGACCATACACCCTGTCAAATACACATAAACATGGATTACAATCAGAGTGACCATACACCCTGTCAAATACAAATTAACATGGATTACAATCAGAGTGACCATACACCCTGTCACATACAAATAAACATGGATTACAATCAGAGTGACCATACACCCTGTCAAATACACATAAACATGGATTACATTCAGAGTGACTGTACACCCTGTCAAATACACATAAACATGGATTACAATCAGAGTGACCATACACCCTGTCACATACAAATAAACATGGATTACAATCAGAGTGACCATACACCCTGTCAAATACACATAAACATGGATTACAATCAGAGTGACCATACACCCTGTCAAATACACATAAACATGGATTACAATCAGAGTGACCATACACCCTGTCAAATACACATAAACATGGATTACAATCAGAGTGACCATACACGCTATCATATACACATAAACATGGATTACAATCAGAGTGACCATACACCCTGTCACATACAAATAAACATGGATTACAATCAGAGTGACCATACACCCTGTCAAATACACATAACATGGATTACAATCAGAGTGACCATACACCCTGTCACATACAAATTAACGAGGATTACAATTAAATTGACCATACACCCTGTCAAATACACATAAACATGGATTACAATCAGAGTGACCATACACCCTGTCACATACACATAACATGGATTACAATCAGAGTGATCATACCCCCTGTCACATACAAATAAACATACATTACAATCAGAGTGACCATACACCCTGTCAAATACAAATAAACATACATTACAATCAGAGTGACCATACACCCTGTCACATACAAATTAACATGGATTACAATCAGAGTGACCATACACCCTGTCAAATACACATAAACATGGATTACAATCAGAGTGACCATACACCCTGTCAAATACAAATAAACATGGATTACAATCAGAGTGACCATACACCCTGTCAAATACACATAAACATGGATTACATTCAGAGTGACTGTACACCCTGTCAAATACACATAAACATGGATTACAATCAGAGTGACCATACACCCTGTCACATACAAATAAACATGGATTACAATCAGAGTGACCATACACCCTGTCAAATACACATAACATGGATTACAATCAGAGTGACCATACACCCTGTCACATACAAATTAACTCCGATTTCAAAGAGTGTGACCATTGTTTATGGTGAATTTAGTTGTTTTAGTGAAAAAGGTAGTATTTACAATGAATAGGAAATTACTTCCTGTTAATATTGTAGGTGAATTTTGTAACAACATGATGATTTTGGTAGTCTTCAACAATAAACTTTATATTGAAAAGAAAATTTGATAGATTGGTATATTGAAGTGTCTATAGCGAATATAAATTGCCATACCACAAAGATTGCATATGCACATAAAACAAATGATTAGATAAAAAGTGTTGATACCGTGTTTTCTTTATTACTATAAACAATTTCATGGCAACTCAAATTATATTTCTGCTATACATAAGGGATGCTAGAGAATAAAAAGAAATATCGAGTTTACAAAGACAGATAAACACATGTAAAAGCAAAAGTTTCTGAAACTAGAAGAAAACATTGTGAAAATATAGAACTCATATCTGGTTAATTAGATATGTGCTTTCAGCCAAATGGGTCCAAGAACATGTTTATATAAGATACCATTAAAGAACAAACTTTATGTATTGGGTATACCTATGTAATTTGATTGGTAAAAGAAATTTATAAGAATCATATTGGCATCCAGAGTAACAAAGACTAGGAAAAAATACAAGTTTTTCCAAGTTTTTCCTGTTGTAAAAAAGACAAATCCCAATCGTTTGGTGTCAAGTGTAAGCATGTTATGAACAACTATAAACTAGGACCAAATCAGTTCTGTGCTTTAAAGCAGAGTACCACCTGCATTTGAATACTTATCATGATTTTATGACAATACAATAGGCTGTTTAAGTAAAATTACCAGTAATATCAAAATCAACCATTAATATTTTCATTAAATCAAGTAATTATTTAAAAAGGTCAGAAGGAATTGTAGAATGCCAATTCCAGACCAGATAAAATGCAAACAGTTACCTGATGCCAAAATAAGAATTTGAAGCAGCCAACATAGTTGGGTCCAGTGAAGTCTTGTTCTGGGATGATAACCTTGTTCAAAAGGTGATGGTTACATGTCAGTGAAGCTACAGCAGCCAGCAGCCAACAGTCACCTGAATAAAGAACACATCATTTACCTGAAAACCTTTCTTAACACAACCACACCAAATAAAATGGAAAGATAAATATCTATTGTACAGTAAAATACAGCCTCAGATGAGGAGAAGATATAAACTAAATCTGCAGTCCAATCGTTAGTAGATCCTCCTACTAGAAGAGATGGATGTGGCTCGAAAAATGCTCATTTCAAACAAACTGAGCAGTTTTTGAGACAATACAGTGAGCTATGGTAGTAGGGGTTCTTATTCTGTTTGCAGCACCCCTCACCTCATACTGGGTCCACAAGAAAGAAACCTTACTCAGATCACATATAAACACAATGCTGTAAGATTAGTCCAATACAAGGATGAAGGGTTATTTATATTGAGGGAGATGTAGATAGGAGAAAACTATAAATGTTTTCCTGTCTTCTGCAGCCTTTGAGAAGAGTATCAGACTGGAAACTTCTGCAGCCTTTGAGAAGAGTATCAGACTGGAAACTTCTGCAGCCTTTGAGAAGAGTATCAGACTGGAAAACTTCTGCAGCCTTTGAGAAGAGTATCAGACTGAAAACTTCTGCAGCCTTTGAGAAGAGTATCAGACTGGAAACTTCTGCAGCCTTTGAGAAGAGTATCAGACTGGAAACTATTTTACATGACCATAAGACACGTTGAATGGATTTTCCATTGAGGCATGCTAGGATGGATTATCCATGTAAAGGACAGCTCAAGCTGAACCATCAATTCAATTAGGTGTTCTATCTCTAATGCAAGTGAACACCAATATCAAAGCTTAGTTTACAAAAATACAGTATTTACTTTCCTGCCAAAATCACTTGCATTCAATGGTGTTGTAACCAAGATATATGTATGTTTTTTCTTATTAATGACAAACTATTCAAGAAACTTTTGTGAACAGATAATTATAAAGTCTGTACAAGATCAAGGCATACAATGAAACTATAAAACAGTCATAAAAGTTTCCTTAAAAGAATGCATTTGTATATTGTAAAATACTAAAATAGCAGTTGTGTTTTGTTGATTTTGAACAGGACATGTTTTGAGTTTACTGTAGTCAGTCCACTGTCCTAAGATTAGTAACGAAATGTTTTATCCTTCCTTTTAAAGTGGATATATCACAGACTGAAATACTAGTATTTCTAAAAAAAAATGTCTTCTACTGACAAAAATGACAATACAGATCTATATAGTAACATATAACTAGAATAGTGATTCAATTCTCAACCATGTTTATGGCCGTTAGGTAAAGATACATCAAAATTAACCTACAAAAATAGTAAACTGTTTAAACAATTTATTTTATTTTGTAAATAAAGATCTTTTATTCTTAGAAAGTCTTTGAGATAATCCCTTTAAATGGTATGATTATACCATGCCTTTTCAGAAAATGATTGTACTTACTAAGTGGTTAGAAAAGCAACAATACCAAGAGGATACTGTCTGAAAATCTCTAGGTTTATCCGAGATTATATCGAAAACCAAGATAGGTCTAAGGCTTAGAGTGCCAGCTACCATGAATAATAAGCTTTGAAAAATGGAAAAAATCCTTGTTTAAAGCCAAACATCCTTAATTAATTTTTCCTCAGCCATGCAACGATAAAAACACATGGATTATGAGTCATAATTTATGATTAGTAAGCTGTTGTTGTAATAATCAAACATATGTCGACATAGATACAAGTATTCCTTACCACTAATGACTAATGTGGCCTTATTCTTAAGTAGAAGAACTTGAAGAATATTGGATGAAAAGACCATTGAAAACGAAAACATTGAGAAACATGAGGGACAAGGTTGAGGTTTTTTTCAGTAAGGTTTGTGTGGATGACTTTCTTGACCTCTACAGTTCATACCACAAAGCATGTTGATGTTACTCTATTCTAACACCACTACTGTCTACCCTGTACTGGTAATGTCTACTGGTAATGTCTGTAACCATTCCCATATGATATTCCTGTTCCCACTTCACTGTCTGGTAACTGGATTAATTTTGCTGATTGGACAATTTCCATAGCTGAACCCTAACTATATCACCCTTTCTCATAAACACTACTATTGGTGTGTCTTGGACAGAATAGACAAAATCAAATACCCAAGTAATGATAATTAACTTATGATGATTGTGAACGAGTTTCTGCCTTTTATTTCCTACTTTGTTTTGTATGACGGCTGGCAAGTCCATTAACAACCCCAAAATGTTTATTCAGCTTGTTTCCAATTCTCCCAAGACCACAAATAAATGTCAGGGTAAATCAATAAGTATACCATGGTCCTCTGGGCTTTGTAAACATATAGCAGTCTTCACATGGTGTTACAGAATGAGATATCCCGTGTAAACATATAGCAGTCTTCACATGGTGTTACAGAATAAGATATCCCGTGTAAACATATAGCAGTCTTCACATGGTGTTACAGAATGAGATATCCCGTGTAAACATATAGCAGTCTTCACATGGTGTTACAGAATGAGATATCCCGTGTAAACATATAGCAGTCTTCACATGGTGTTACAGAATAAGATATCCCATGTAAACATATAGCAGTCTTCACATGGTGTTACAGAATGAGATATCCCGTGTAAACATATAGCAGTCTTCACATGGTGTTACAGATATCCAGACAAATACTGATTGTTTTAGCCATCTTCCTTTCTACATGTTTCTTTATTTAACAGCAAAGTAAAATTCTAAATTCTTTAACCCTTTCCCAAACAACAAATTTTCAACTGTCCCAAATTGAAAGAGTTTGCAGACGACATTTCAAAAAGTGGTGAAATTGGAAAATAATCTTCTGATAAGCCAGAAAACATTGAGTGAAAAGGAGAAATTGCTGGTCACAAGCAATTTCTCATTTTCCCTTAATGTTTTCTAAGGTCGTCTGCAACAAAGTGGTCAAATGTCGTTATTGTTTGGGAAAGGGTTAAGGTGCTTGTTCCCAGATTGAGGCCATATGCACAATATAATAAGAATTTTACAGGATATGAATGTCCTTTACTCTTTATGCATGAAGATGGTATTTATTCAGTCAATTCAGTATAATACAATCAATATAGCGCTTTATCCTTTCCTGACACACTCGGCGATTGGGAAATACTGTGATATAAATAGACTGGATCGCCCTGAAATCGCGCATAGTTTTCATGAAATGAATGTCTATATCTGTATTAAATTTAGATTCAAAAGCAATGCATAGGTTTTGAAATTGACATTGTTTAAACTGCTTTTATAAAGATATAATGGCTCTCTTCACGCGAAATTAGCTATCAATAGTGATGTTTCATTCCCTAGAATACACCAGTGTAGAAATCGTTTTGTTTCAAGGCACTTTTAAATCATTTTTTTATTTTCACATCTTTGAACAAGCACCTTTAATGAATACATTAGCTGGCAACATATCTGATAAACATGGGTCCTGTCAGGATACATCAATGTTCCGTTAGAGGCCATATGGTAGAGTAAATACACTGTATTACAAAAATGGCCCACCTGTTTTGCTCTGTTGCAAAGGCAAAATGTCAATAAATAGGGTCATTTTCCCATCATTTTCAATGTCTCAAATAGTCATATTTATCTTGTACATAAAAATGAAGAATACATGTAGATGGCATGCATTCTGAGTTGTTATTTTTTAACACAAATGTGTAAGTGTTGACGCCATTCTGTATAGGTATTTAATTTGTGACTATGTACCTTTAAAATAATTAAGTAAAGGCAAAACAATACCTTTAATATGCCATGACAGGCATGAGTCTCAGGTAACATTTTCAAAACTGTGCTGCAGCTTACGTTGTTTGCAAGTTTCCAGAATGAGCGAGGCTACAGTCGATTTCATTTTCAATAATTTGATGCAAAGAAAATCAAAATGGTTATTTGCTTGCTGACAAGTATTATCATAGTTAATTTTTGCACCTTTTTTAATACAAAAAAGGAAGACCTTAAGTTTACACAAAAATGACTAGCATAAGATTAAGAAGGACAAAAACAACAATTACCAAATCCACCCTACTGTACAACAAAACAGCTAGCACCAGATGGCCAGAAACAATACTGAACCTTAATGACCCTGCTGTACATCAAAACAACTAGCACTAGATGACCATAAAAAACACTGACCTATTTAACCATACTGTACATCAAAACAGCTAGCACCAGATGACCATAAACAACACTCACCTAATTCACAATACTGTACATCAAAACGGCTAGCACCAGATGACCAAAAACAATATTTAACTTAATTCAACCTGCTGTACATCAAAACGGCTAGCACCAGATGACCAAAAACAAAACTTGACTTACTTCAACCTGCTGTACAACAAAAACGCTAGCACCAGATGACCAGAAACAACACTAAACCCAATTCACCCTGCTGTACATCAAAATGGCTAGCAGCAGATGACCAGAAACAACACTAAACCGAATCCACCCTGTTGTACATCAAAATGGCTAGCAGCAGATGACCAGAAACAACACTAAACCGAATTCACCTTGCTGCACAACAAAACAGCTAGCACCAGATGACCCGAAACAACACTAAACCGAAATTCACCCTGCTGCACAACAAAACAGCTAGCACCAGATGACCAGAAACAACACTAAACCGAATTCACCCTGCTGCACAACAAAACAGCTTGCACCAGATGACCAGAAACAACACTAAACCGAATTCAACCTGCTGTACATCAAAATGGCTAGCAGCAGATGAAACAAAAAACAATTCTTAACCTAATTCACCCTGCTGTACATCAAAACGGCTAGCACCAGATGACCAGAAACAACACTTAACCGAATTCAACCTGCTATACATCAAAATGGCTAGCAGCAGATGAACAAAAAAAAATACTTAACCTAATTCACCCTGCTGTACATCAAAACAGCTAGCACCAGATGACCAGAAACAACACTCACCCACTTAACCATTCTGTACATCAAAATGGCTAGCAGCAGATGAACGAAAAAAACAATACTTAACCTAATCCACCCTACTGTACAACAAAATGGCTAGCAGCAGATGAACAAAAACAACACTCACCTAATTCACCCTGCTGTACATCAAAACGGCTAGCACCAGATGAAACATACATGGGATTATCACACAGCTCCTGAAAATAAAAAGAGAGCAAATGTAATATAAATTACACATTTATGTTTATAAGCAACCAAGGATTCATGGAAAGAATCCAAGAACAAAACTTGATTTAAACAAGTGTTGGCAGAATACAGCCACATTCAAACATTTTAGAAATCTGTGTAAATGGTTGATTTTAGATAAAACAAGGGCTCTTGGAACAGAACCATGTTCCACAACATAAGAGAGTGACACAACAGTGTTATTTAATATAAAAAAGGTGGGAAATTTAACCAATTCAAAATTAATATGGGATTGTATGACAGGTTCAAACTAAATTTACTAAACACCCGCTTAAGAAGAGAAAAATCTTTGAATGAAATCCGTTTGATTTCAAATCCTTTTTTGGAGAGCAAATCTTCAACCATTACCAATTATAAAAATTGATCAATCATAAAAAGTCAGTTTGAAAGGAATGCAAAGCCAAAATAAGCCCATGATGAAAACACCATAATTATGTACATGTATTACAAAGTAAAACAGATACTGTCATGGCAAACAAAGTAGTTGTTTGTTACAATTGATTTTACTCATCTGTCATGATTGGTTACGAAGAGTTCACATGGCCTTCATGAATTTCAAATGGGTATCTATAACAAAAGTATAGATTTTGACGTGTATTTATTAAGTTAAGTGTTAATTTGAAAGTCCAGTGTCCAACTCATTCATGTGTGTCCTTTCTCCAAAATCAATATTGATCTTTATAGGAAAATAGATTTTCCTAATCTTAAAACCACTAACAACAAAACATTCTTGCCTAGACAGCTTTTTATCAAATGTAGAACCCCTTCATTTTACATTATATGTGACAATCAATATTTAAAACCTTTACTCAACACATTTCTGCATATCTGTAACATCAAACAAAAGAAATAACTAAAAATAATCACTAGAGTCCTAGAACACTAACCTATAACAGCAGTTATTATTGTAACACAAATAGAAAGCAAATTTATTCTCAAGATGTCATGTAATTTTACCCGATTAGATTTTCCTGCACTTGTTAGGATTATATTGTCTTGTTACCAAGGGCCATACAGTCCAAAATACTATCTCAGTTATAAAGTTTGGTGTAGTCTCTAATAACAAATCTAAATTCTCACTTTGCCAGAATGCTTGAAAGATTTTCCCATTTAATAAGGAGGATACCAAGTTGTAAGATAAATGAAGACTCTAAGCTTTGATCGAACAATTTCTGTTCCAGGATAAATGACATTACAGAATCCACTAAGTCGATCATATCTGGAACTAGGTTTCCTATCTATCCAGAGTGTAATAAAAGAAAACCATTTCTACAATCTCATTTAGTTTTTTGTATAATTTAGTAGACTCAACAACTTTTCTTTGTTGGTTAGTCTCTAAAAAATTGTATAACAAATAACTAGTTTGATACCCCTCAAGAAGGGCTTGGCAAAAAACATGTCAATAAGGTTTGTCTCTGTATGAATCCACATAATGAACAGAATTATATAATGAGTAAAACAGTGCAAATATTGCCTGTTTTCCCATTTACTTATTGCCTTACTATTGCAAACAGTTAATCCTTTCCTTCATATATAAATATTTATATAATATTATACTGTCTCAGGAATCAGGAAAATGCTGGTTTTGGACCGAAAAATCGCTCCCTGTATAAACTGAGACAGGTATGACTTTCTCCACAGTACATGTATATAATAGGTAGGTATATGAGGAGTTTTGGCCATCTCTTAGACCAATTAGGACCTAGAGATTTCCTTATCCCTGCATAATCTTTTTAAGAAACCATTGGGAAATTAAGAAGATATTATCTAAGATAAGTATTTTTTTCTACAAACTATAACAATGAAAAGACTAATGTCCATTCTTTACAATTGTTGTCTGATGATATAATAAGTTACAAAGCATCTGTAAACATTTTATTATATCAATGAAACAGTCTGTCTATTAATGAATGTAGGGTTATCCTTCAAAAGAACTTAAAATTCCCTTTTACAGAGGAATGGAAACTGTAACACATTCACATGTTGCTTTTGAAAAAGTGAATACTATATATATGGTTTGTAAACAATTATTGATAAAACAAGGTCAGCCTAGAAACTTTAGGAGCCAATAAAACCCAAGAAAGTCTCCATTTTAAATGTTCATGTTGTTAATATTGGATAAATGACAGTATTTTTATGTGTTTCACATGATTTTCTAACCAGTTGATCGCCACTCATTAATCCAAGCGCTCCTTGATATTTTAATTGTTACACAAATGTTAACAATGTAATTAAATTGGAAGGAACCAAATTTGTGAAAATAGCACTTTGAAAAAAAGATAATATTATAGTGCAGGCATAATATTGTCATGATTCTGTGGTTATTCACTATTTTTCAACATATTCTATCATAGTCAATAATTCATATTACCCAGTTTTGCAGTTTTTTCTGAACGCTAGAATGCTTTTAAGTAATTTACAAAACCCATATCAATACTAAATGTACACAAAATTTTGTCTGAGCAACTTTCCTACAACACTTTTTAATTCAACTCGAGGAAAGCGGAAAGGAAATGATAATATCTTTATAACAGTTTGTTTACACATACAGTCAATCATTGGCCAAGTGCAAATCTTTATATACAAGACAGGTGAACCAGCTATAATGAAGAATATCATTTGTGCAGGAACAACAACATTCTGCTCATAATGTGTAATATTATACAAAATGTATTCTTTCAGCTCATCAACTATTTACAATAATTATACCTTTACCAATCAAGTCAAAGCCATTAACTGACTGTGCTTGTGCTTGCCCTGTAGTTTTTAACATCAAAAGCAGTTCACTTAACTGTTGCCTAGCAACCCCAAAATGATTACCTGAGCAGTTAATGATGAGAAATATACATGTGTATTCATCCCCATCCCTATTCCAGATCCAGGCAACAATCGATGAGTTTAAACAGACAGAATGTATCACTATGTATCCGGGGTGGAGGAATTTGACTCTGATTACTTGTTCATAAATACCACATCTTCTTCTGCACTTGTCCATATAACGGTTATATAGTAAATTTCAGTAAAAATTCACTCGTTTTTTTATAAGCTGGGCAATACAGACAATTCATGTTGCCATCCCTGTGCATCATCAAAAAGGACAATTTGCACATTAACTAACAAATCATTTTAGAATATTCCTCTTTTCCTAATTAAACATTTCATTATCAAAGTTTCCTGTTTTCTTTCCAAAGAGGGAAGAGCCTAGTAAGCACAATTCAAAGAGAAGGGATCAGATCCTTTCACTAGATAGGCTGAGATGCTCCATACTTTCTTTTACCTCTTTATACAAGCTTATCCATGTTCAATCAATGGATAAGCCTTACAAAAATATGGAACCCATACTCTGTAGATGAGACCTATGATGGTATGACTATTAGTTAGACAGAAAGCATTTTCCTTTAAACCTGATAAACCACAGGGGTACCAAGCATCTAGTTAAGGGGTTTATAAAGTGCTTTTATACAAAAACATAAAGACAAATCCTGTTTTGTGGGTACACATTAGAACTTAGAAACAATAAAGAACAAAGTAAGGGGAGTGTGCCTCTAAACAATAAAGAACAAAGTAAGGGGAGTGTGCCTCTAAACAATAAAAAATAAAGTAAGGGGAGTGTGCCTCTAAAAAATAAAAAATAAAGAAAGGGGAGTGTGCCTCTAAACAATAAAGAACAAAGTAAGGGGAGTGTGCCTCTAAACAATAAAGAACAAAGTAAGGAGAGTGTTGCTCTAAACAATAAAGAACAAAGTAAGGGGAGTGTGCCTCTAAACAATAAAGAACAAAGTAAGGGAAGTGTGCCTCTAAACAATAAAGAATAAAGTAAGGGGAATGTGCCTCTAAACTGGACCTCACCTTATTCCCTAAAAAGAATTGTCTAAGAGATCGAAAATAATAGGGAGTTTGTTTCATCAACAAGAGTAAGTGCAGTTTTCCCCCTTAAGACAGGTTTTCTCTCTTAGGTGCATTTTATCAACCATCTCTCTTTTTATTTAAAAGTGAAAAACTCTTTTTATTCTAACAGAGGTCCAAAGCTCTTTAGGTATAAAATGACTTAAAAAAATAGTGGCCTTTTTTTTCTTAGACTTTGAAGATTTTGTTTCATTTAGAATAAGATATATCTTGTTAACACATATACTAGATTATATAACAGATATTATTGGCTACATATCAATACATTATTTTAAACAGTAATGTTAAGGACAAAATGTACTCTAAACAAGTTACAAATAAACAAAGCAATGGCCCGAGAATTGTCAATGCATGGTACTGTTTTTCATGTTCAGCCAGGCCTGTGTTGGAAAATCATCATGCAACCAAACTTCTTTTTATTTATATTTTCCCCCCCATTTTATGCCTTAATATAATGAGTATATTATCAGAAAATACCATGCCTTTAATGATAAATAGTTACAAACATTGTTCTTATCATCCTCAAAAAAGCTTAAGATATTCAGATATTAAGGCACATTTCTGTAAAGTTATGTCATTTATCGCAATGTATCAAAATCTGCTGCAAAGGCATTAAAAGTCATTTATTTTACATGTGAATTAATGATCTATCTACAGAATATATTACATGTTACTCTAGAAATGAGTTAGGAACTTTGTTTACACCAATTGTGCACAGTATCGGTGAGAGTTGGCTATTAAGAGCCTGTATACCTATTCTGAAATATTCTGGCTGAACGGGAAATCCTGAGGATGGGTTCTTCCAGTAATACCTTCTTAATGTACAAAGGAAACTAATTAGCAAATATATATAAGTGGCTCATACACACTGAGATCCACATTAGAGGCCTATTCCCCTTGCCAACTTATACATTTTTTCTTCCAAACCTAAAATGTGACTCTGAATAATCTCATCAAGGCATTTCTGAGATATCCCATACAAATGACTGAAGCACACCCCCTTTCCTGTACTACACAACATAAATTGTGTACAAGAACCTTTTTCTTTACATTAGTTTACTTTACTATTATAGAGGTCGCAATAAACACTGGCTTTAAAAGACAACCATTTGTTCAACCACTAACATTTAGTGGTGAACTTGAGATGTTGTAAAGTTAGCTGCCTGATCCATCTCCCCTTCTCTAACATTTAACATTACACTGTCCAATTTTGTTTTCATCTAAAATACATTTATGGTGTGAAGAGCTTGAGAGCGAAAAAAAACCCCCAGAAAATCTGCTGAGTGAACTATATTCTTCTTGATAAAAGTGTTTGTTCTGCCTAATCTGTGAATGGTACTGCTAACAATGAACATCAGATCTACTAGAGTGAAATTGTTTCATAGGCATGACTTATTTGTACAATTGATCTCTATGTGTATGATTGGTTGAATCAATAGCATATTTATCATATCACACTAGTGGTTATATCAATGCTTTTCTAACTAAACAAATTTGTCAGTGGTATGGTACAAATAAATCATGTAACAATGGCATTGCATAGCCTGTTGGTATAGATGTGAGGCTTTAGAAGATAGATAATTAAATGTGATGTTATGTTGTTTACAGTCACCCTTTTCCATGGTCTTACTATCATTGATTTGAATATATGTATGCTCTTTTAATAACAGATTCCATCCATTGTTCATACACTTTTAAAACTTGGTTTAGACATTGGACATTGCAAATTACTAAATTTCTTTTGCTTGCATTAGTAATTTCAAAATGGGAAAAAGTTGCCCTATTAAAGTTGACTAGTTGTTATACTACATAATAACCATGAGCCATGCTCTGTAGCAGTGTCAATAAAGGTACTGTCACTGGTAGAGAATCTTGAATCCTATCTTGCCATTCATGCAATATGTACCCCCACCCTTTCACACTCTCAAGTAGTATGTTATCAATCATAAGTTATGGTAAAGGACCACAATTCTAAACTGACACCCACACACCAATACCAGCACACCGTTATCAGTATTAAACAAATAATGGACTATAATTTCAGGGGGGAAAGGCATTTGGGACATTCCCAACAATTTTAAGATTTTAGAAATGTGATACGTGTCTATCTCACTACAGTATAACTCACTTTTAATTCATTATGATTCTCAAAGCTATTCAACCTGTTTATGTGTTTCTATCCTATTTATATATTATGTGGTATGATCATTCAGCTGTTTCCAAGATTCATTTGTACAGGTAAATTTGATCATAATTCAGTATACTCTATGTGTGTTGACTTATAGAAAGATCTGTGTTACTGGAGGTGCAGAGACTATAAAGTGTATATCAATACATTTACAAATCTCGTGGAATATCAAATACTATTTCAACTCTACTGCCGCAAACAAATTAATGAATAGATATGACAATAGAAGAAACTGATTACTGTTTACGATAGGAACAATGTCCCATTTTTGTCAATTTTTTAAGTCTAAACTCCTTTTAATGCAGCTACTAGAGGAAATTTCTTAAAATGGGTTTAATGCCCATTTTCACTGTATGAATAAGCATGAAAAGAAATGTTAATCTATATTTTGTGAGAAACAATGTCTAATGACCCATTTTACCAAGCTATCCCTTCCAAGAGTTTTTGGACTAAGGGTGCATCAGCACCTTAGTACATTGAATTTTCATACCACTTTTTGAGGGACTGAACTTTATGATACACAAACAGCCGTCTGACCAAAATTACTCATTAAACATCCGCCTTCACTGTGCAGACTAATACCTTCTTGGAACTAGGAATGTAGTCCGGATTTACTCCCTTCGTTTTGCTCTTTATTATTATTACTGTTGCCTCATGGGAAATCGTAAAATGTTGGAAAAAAGTCTCTGTTCACAGAAATAATAATAATAGTAATGGTGGTAAAAGGAGCGACTGTTTTCCTCGAAATGTTGCCCAAAGAAATTTTCAAATGTATCTTCAATCATCTTGCTTTAAAAGCACCTTAGTCCTTCAGCGCTATTAGCACTTTGAATTTTAAAAGGCTGCACCAGTCACAGCGTCTATTCTAGACCGCAGGATTGCGCTAGGGTACTTGTGAGTGATGAGTTTAATAATTGCATTTTGATAATCGCCCCCCTAATTTTAAAAAAATCCCCCCTTATTTCCAAAGTAAGGGGCAAATTTTCCCCCTTCTTTTGGATTTCTAGAATAGACCCTGCAGTCATATAAGAAAAACTAAGATTTCGTTAATTGTTAATTCACACATCTATGTGATTTCAGTGAATCACATGGTCAATCAATAATGCATTGAAACAAAGCGAAAATACACATTAACATGGTGAAGTAGACTGGATACTTTACCATTTTACAAAATTTTCCATTTATACACTCTTTCCCAAAACAGACGGTCACTTAATTTTGAAAAAATATCTCTTCAACTTTCTGAACTTTGCTCTGTAATAAATTATGAAAATTAGATTATACAAGTCCTGTGTAAATTAATCATTTTTGAACCGAAATTAGGTTGATCTTTTGTTATTTTCAATTTGTTATTTCTAATGCATTTTCTTTCAGACTTTTTCTATGAATAACAGTCTTCACTACACAGTGCAACCAACCAAATAAAAAAAATAGGTATGATAATGATATTCACAGGTAAACACATTGATTGCCTTAAGGTAGGCACCACTTAATAAGTAACAGAGAAAAAAGCTCATTTTGCTCATCAAATATTACTGCATTTGATAAAAAAATAAGTGTATCTTCATATTTATTTGATAATAGCTTACCCACATTGACATTTCGTTTCATTTCATTTATTGGTATATTTGTCAAACATTGTCTTGGCCATTTACAAAATAGAAAAATGTAATATGGCAAGGACCAACATTTACATACGGAATTGACAAACATTGTCTTTGGCCCTTTACAAAATAGAAAAATGTAATATGGCATGGACCGACATTTACATACGGAATTGACAAACATTGTCTTTGGCCATTTACAAAATAGAAAAATGTAATATGGCATGGACCAACATTTACATACATAATTAGATAATAGTTTTAACAAGTCAGATCAACACTTGCGTTTAAAAGTACTGCAAACTAAATACAAGTTAATATTAGTGATGTAACTATCAGTCAATCTATATAGCAAACAAATATCTATAGTCAACATTTCTTATCAGGTGGTGGATTTTTTACTTTTTCATGAAAAATATTGCAATCCGAAATATATTTACATACATCAAACAAAAGATTTAAATTCAAAGTAGACAATAATTGATAAAATTTTTGAATTTCAAGACATCTGGTTTTTCTAAAATATTGCTTCTTAAACCCTGATATTGCATACAACATAATAGAGAGTGGTATCATTTTCAACCATTCCTTAATAACGAATCTGACAGTCTTTCATTTCTAAGGGTATTATCATATCTTCCAGGCTCAATGGCTAATCTGTGAGCTTTTAATCTTATTCAAGCTAATAGTTAACTATTATATCAAGATAAGGTTTGTAACAGAATTCCCTTTTGAATTCGAGGTAAAATAAAAATTTAGGACTATTCTCTAATGAGAACCTCCAATTTTTATCAAAAAGTTTAATCTAACATGACTAAGACCAAGATGGTCATAGTCCAGTCAATCTGTAAGTCAACCCACAACTAATTGCAACAGAAACAAATTGATTGTATTATAGCTGCACACTTCCTTTATAACATATAAAAAGTCCTCATAAATCCCACCAGGGGAAAATACTGAAAAATGCATTTAAACTTTTTGAAAAGTGCGAGTTTTTGCATGGTTCGAAGGTCCCACCATAGAAAGGTACATAGCGTGAACTGTCATCGGTAAATTTGGGGTCAACTTGCTGTTGAAAGTCACATGAAATGGTAAGTTGAGCTTATTATCATTTATATATGCCCTTATCTTATAAAAAACATAATTGCATGTTCATGATTACATTTTAGATGAAAAAATATTTTTGAAATAGTCTGCAGAATGCTTTGTAATGAGTTTTCGTGGGTAATTAAAAAAAGTGTTTGTTTTGTTTAATTTCGCCCAAAACATCGATTTTATGACCATTCACACTCAAATATATCTTTAAACATGAATAAAATGACAAAAATGCACATTAAAATGATAAATATATAAAATAAATATAAAATATTTACCTCGGAATAGCTGTTCTTTTTTCTAAACTACGGTGGCCCATTAGTGCCATTGTAAATAATGATTTGACGAAAACACAAGTTTCTCTTACTCACTCAATTAAATCGGTATTGTTCATATGTTAAAATCATTCAATTCTTAAAGTATTTTTTTGCAAATAATGAAATAAATCTATTTATGATTTGTTTAATTGATTTTTACATTTGCTTAGTTTCTTAATCTTTGACAAAATAGATCGAATTGAAGGTTAAAAATGAAGAGTGAAGATGTGAATGAGATAAAAAATCGTCGGCAAATATCATCTGTGGTGATTGTAATTTACTCTGAAGGTGCATTTATTACTATAACCTATTGTATGATAAAGATATCATTATAGTCACAATTTTTCTTCTTATAACGTTTTTAATTCTTATTCATCATTAATACATATGTTGTATGAACTGAGAAAATTAAGGTGAATTATGCTAAAGTACAACCTTCAATCAAAAGTAAGATAAAGCAAGTGTGGTTGTATTTAATTTAATATTTTCATTTGCAGTGATGTTAACTGAATAATACCAATATTAAAAATGCTGCAGACAAAATCAATGCACAAGTGATTATACATGTCTTTTTATCTATTTTCCGTTTGCAGGTAAAAATGGATAGTACTATCAAGAGTGCAAGAAGGTCACATTTACATTGTGGATTCCTTACCATTTTGAGCTTCTTCCGTTGTATTGGACAATAAATGGAAGAACAAGACTATCAGAATTTCTCAAAATGTGGTGATTCACATGTTCAATGACACGGTTATTTTCAGAGCAACTTGAGGCCATTTCCTACTGAATAAATTTTTAAATGTAATACTTATGGGAATCTCTTTTAATACTGCATTGCTTTGAGAGGAAGTCACAATACATGAAGTTGAAAGCATATGCTGGACTTCCAAACCAAAGACAAATACTCAAACCTTTAGCGAGGTTGAACCCAATGAAATGATAAAACGTTAGTTAACATTTATGAAATCCTTATGCAAGAAGAAAAACTAGTTGAAGAAGTAAGTGGTGAAGTAGTTTTCAAAAGATGTAGGACAAACTTGAAAAGAAGCCCTTTGTTTGTCAAATCGCATTTCCAAGTTGTGTTTCATATACATGTATAAACAATGGCTGACCTACTACACACGTTTATCAAAGCCAAATGATTGTATTGCTGAGAACTGTAAATTCAAGCCATCAGAGAAATGTAGCCCCAGTCTAGAGCTCTGTTATCTTCCTATGTTATCTTCAAACTAAAGCCAAACATTACCTACAGAGTCCAGATTTCTTCACTTATATGAAGAAAACCATATAGTTTGTCAAAGCAATCTCGCATCGGCAATAGTTTCTACAGATCAAGTTTTTGAACAGGTTCTTATTAGAAGTTCTAAGACAATAGGAAGAATGTGGTTATGGTTTGAAAAAATTACAGAGAAACCAATGGTTTTCGTCAATTCCTGTATATACATACTACAATAATGCAATGCAGAAATATACAAGTGATCGGCATGTAGAAACCAGTCATTCGAGGGTGGAAAAAGATCATACGGACAACCTTAACATAGACATCCACGTTGCGGACTGTACACTTGATAACATTGTGTCAGGTCGACGAGTATATATTGTGTAATTGTCGACTATGCAACGTAAGAAGGCCAATTGAATATTAACAACATGGTTTATAAATACGATTCAGAATACAGTTTTATAGGTTAAAGCCATTCCGTAACCCCAAACTCTTAATTAACGTTATGAGAAATTTTAGAAGCAGCTCAAACTGGTTCGCATTTGCGTTTAACAGCTCCGGTTGATATATTGCATGACAATGAAGGAGATATATTTAAGAAAGAGCTGTGTAGTTTCCCGCCATCACAATATGGGTCTTCGATAAATAAAATATAAGCGCAGGTTGGCTGTAGTGTCAATAAATAGCTAGATGAGTCAGTTCGATATGTACACGACAATAGGGCTTTGTTCTTCGCTAATACAAAATGGAAAAGGGAGTCTGTAAATATATTGAGATGCAAAAATAAGGGAACCCTATTACTGTTAACCATTTTCTAGATAGGATAGGGAGAATCTGCCTCTTCATAATCCGTAAACCCAAACTCATGACACCGTGTAATCGAACATATTCGATAAAGTGTTGTAACATGTATTCATTACATGTTTTGCCTGTGCACTCATGTGAGATCTTGGATACAATAAAAATAAAACACAATCAAGTCTCATATCAATGCAATATGCCATCATGGCAGTATCTCAGAAGCTCAGAAATGGCAATGCATAGGCATGTTGCAAGCTGGTGAATCCTAGAACCATGATGCCAGGTTTATTGGGAAGTCAAAAATTGTTATTGCACGACCTGCAGCTTTACACCACCAGACTGGTGATGTTCAAATTAGGAGGGGGCATGGGCACCTTAGAAAATCAACATTCCAGCAAGATCGCCTTTTATGGTTTATTGCTTTGCGCAACTGTTTTGTAACCGCACCATAACCAAAGCAGGAGATCCATACCGTGACAGGACTTCGAGTTTCTAGCAGTACAGTAAATCTCGGGCAAGGCGTCCTTTTTCATGGTGTCATCATGTCAAGGCTGAACAGATATAATCGTTAACGGTTGTGCTAGCAACATTAAGGTTGGCCTATACGTCGGTGGCGTCATGTGGTCTTTTCGGATGAGTCAATGTTCTGTCTGCGATTCTGATAGCATCAGCGTGGGGAGAGATACAAATGTACCACTATCTTGGAGCATGATTTCTTTTAGCGGGGGAGCATCATGGTCTGGGGCGGTGTTTATTACGGTAGGAGAATATAACTTGTTCTTGTTCATGGAAACCTGAATGGACAAATTGATGACATTTTTCGTCCTGTTGTTGTCCCATTTGCACATAGAATTGGTCATAACTTTGTGTTCCAGGATAATAATTTCTGACCGCACAGAGCTCGTGTTGCAGTTGACTTTGTCAGGAAACAGGGCATCTTGACAATCCAGTGATCTGCGAAATAATCAGACCTCTCTCCCATTGAGCATGTATTGGATGTTGTTGGTAGGAGAGTCACGTCGCCCCATACCAGCCAATCTTCAGGAATTTGGTGCAGCACTTCAGGAGAAATTTATATTAGATTTTCTTTATATATAAGTCATCTAATACAAAAAGGTGTGTTTTGTCTTTGAATTAAGTTTTAGAGAACAAGCTTGCCAGATAATATCGAATTCTAGCATATAGGAATGCATTGACATGAAAAAAAGAATTCTTTAGTTTTAATGGGTGGGTGGGGTAAGTTGACCCCTTTCAATTTACAATATTTATAGGAATAAATAATTTCTAGAAGGCAAACTGATGTGAATGATATAAAAACATGTAGATAGAGTATACCGCTTATGAAAACATCATTTTTGTGTGAATTGTTTGGGTTTTGTTCCATTTTGGTAGATAAATACAAATATGCGATTTTTTTCATAAGGCCTGAAAGTAGCAAATAATAAAACGAGATTTTAACCAATTTCCCCTGAAGGGATTTTGGAGGACTTTTTTTCTGTCATCTCTTATACGTTCATGATAACTTTAAAAGAGATTTCGTTTCTGTTGCAATTAGTTGACGGTTGAGTCCATTTTTTTCATAGGATGACTGGACTATCAATGATTGCATTCATTTTACTAGACCAACAAGATGAAACTCCACTTGTACTCTGGTCAACAAATGTTTCGTATGAAACATTTTGTGATCATTGACTTTTCATTCTATTACATCAAAATTTAACCATTTATGCTTTTGGGAGCCTACCAAATCATCAAAAACTGCACTATTTGGTGTTTGTGAGCACATTTTTATCAAATCAAATGCTCACAATTATCTTTATAAGCTTTTTATGAATAAAGTTTGTGTATAATTATTCAGAGAGTCATTACACATCAGTTGGACAAAATGTGGTTACCAAGTATCGCATTATTTGTTGTAAAAAAAAGCAAGTGCTCCACATTGTGTACTTCAATAAAGCATGTGGAATGTTTCACATCTCAAAACTACCATTTTTGGCTTGTTAACATCGTGCAAACAAGAACAGGTTAATTTTCAGAAATCTGTGATTCTGTCAGAGTGATGTGTTTTTAAACCTACTTTCCTAATTGTAGAGGAATTATTCCAATGTAAAATTTCAGTTACATTATGGCTCTCTTGGGATAGGCTTGAACCAAGCTAGAGCTCTGAAGTGCGTTGTCAAAGAACACATGTATCCACAATGCTTGTTGCCCTGGTGGGTTTATAATCCAGGAGCCCTGATATACAAGTCTATAACCACTGGTCACACAGCATTCCTTTTTGCAATATGACAAAGGAAACAAAAATATTCATAGAGCATGCTCCCAGTCCTGTATGCAATTACCCAACTAACTTACCATGTTGAAAACTGACTTTAGAAGTAGATATCTATGTCACTGAAAGTTATCATCATATAGATATTTCATCTATATCCCAGGGTCTTCCCCACGCCTTTTTAGTGCTGGGTAACCCAAGCGCCTGAATTTCAAAATAAGCACTACCCCTGGTGCCTTAATTGATCCAATTGTGCTAAAAATTGGACCACAGCCTGGCACATAATTCTTTTAACATAGTCAAACAAATTTTCACTCAACCTTTTTAATTTCTTCATTTCCTCTGGTCATGTATACGCCATGGCATATTGGTGTATGCATGGCCATGCACCTGACGGCGCTTAAAATTTGTCCCACAGCCAGTCAACTTGCTTGTAAAATTGTTTCTTTCAATTGATTTGGTTCAAAAACAGTTTTTATTTGTCTAAATCCCAAAAATATTCCTGAATATTCACCATTTAAGGATGCACACATAGAAAAAAATCAACATGGGAAGGGGACACCCTCTCCTTTGTCGCACCTCTTCCCCCTTGTCCAGATTTGTGGTCTCAAAAGCTATTGCTATTTTAACTGAAGCCTCGAGCCCAGAGTCAATTGTGATTTTTACATTAGATATTGCGAACAGATTTTCTGCGCACATTTGACCTCCTATGACTCCATAAATAAGCAATGGAATATGAAATCAAACATACACATTTGGGGCTCAACCTTTTATCTGTAGATGTGTGAAGTTTTGGAAATGTCGCTACTGTATTAATAGCCAAAATTTTGATTTAAATCACACACATAAAACATGCAAAAAATCGTTCACATAGAAGTCAGATATCCGAATGACCAAGTCTCGCTTTGGGCTATGTCACACGGTCCGATAAACAGGTGAATAGTCAAATTCAACATTTCCCTGAGAGTGACCTTTTTTATTAGGTATTTCCCACAATGTAGTACTTAACTCACTACCAAACGCTGAATTTTCGATTGTCCCAAATTGAATAGTTTGCAGACGACATTTCAAAATTGAAAAATAATCCTCTGATAGGGCTAAAAACATTGTTGGAAAAGGAGAAGTTGCTCTTTAGGAACAATTTCCTGCTTTCACACGATGTATTCCAGAGTCGTCTTCAATAAACTGGCCAAATGTCGTTATCATTTGGTAATGGGGGAAAACTAACTTTTTACTAAGCATATTAAAAGATAACAAAAACAAGTATGTTTGTTATCTTCGAAAAACCAAAACAGACTATGCTTCTAAGGCTAGTTTTCGAAAACACCTCTTCCAAATATGCATGTGAAGAGAAATCAACCATCAGTTATAAAGATGATAAATCTAGTATAACTGGATTTTGGAAAAGACACGTACTTCATCCCCATAATGTTCTATGTAATGCGATGACGTATATCCAGCGGTAAATTCCCCGCCAGTCGTAAACAACATGGCAGGTGAAGGCTTAATTTGGAGTTTTGTTGATGTTAAATGATAGATTACTCCCTTATAAAAGGTGAATCGGATACTTGTGTGGGTTGTGACGATTCATTGATTATCAATGTATGCATTTCATATTTCTGTTTATCAGTTCCTTTAACATGGAAAACCGCAAGTTAAATCACTCAGTCGGTTGTTCGGAATTTTGGTAAAATAAAAATCCCGATGGCATTGAGACGCAGCGGAGCAAGATGAATGTCCAAATGTTAAAAGAAGCTTTGTTCACGGATCATTATTGAGACTACCCTTCCCCCATTCAAACACCTCATCGCTTGAAAAAATCCTGGGGAAGAATCTGTATATCCCAATTCTACTTGTAGAAGCAGCAGCAAATACGAAAGTATCTCTTAAGAAAGCATATTACCTTGAACTTAGATAAATAAACACTTAATAAAAAGAGGGAACATACCTGGTTTAGTCAAACTAATTTGACGTGATCGGAAAATATTGAGAAATTTTGTATCGGGCAATATCTCCCGTCACTTCAAACTTCCGAACAATTCATTTAATGGAGGACAAATGCGACAAGGAAATTGTCGCACCGTTTTAAGACCCATATTTCCATTGTTATTGAAAAATATCAAATTATTTTACTAACAACTTTGAATTAATCCTTTTTTAATCAATCCATGCACTTTACATGTCTGTATTCCACATATTAACTTTGTAAGAACGGTTTAATTAACGTTGTTGACGATTTTTTGTTCCCAATGATTTTTTTCTGCACATGTGCACTGGAATGGGAAAACCTAATAAGCGTTTTTTTAATTGCTAAACGCCAAATGATGCCATTGTTTGGTGGTATTTAAGTTTATTTCACATATCATGTCATATCAATTGACTTTGAATGGCCATTTGTGCTTTAAATCCAAATATTAGAATAAAAATAAGTCCGACATTATTTTGATCATTCGAAATTTCAACGTTAGATTGACCCATCAGAAAATAGAAAGCAATCTTCACTTCAAATTGTTTTGACTAATGCCTGGTTAGTTAATGCTTTGAATGAGGGTGACCATAAAATCTTACCGTTGGTCTCTTCCATTCGAAAGGCCTTGGTGGGCTTCTGCTAAAGAAGATGGAATTATCTTCCGCCTCAAACTCTGGGTCTTCAAACAAAATCCCTTCTTCCTTGCAACGCTTTACAATCTCATCATAACTCTGACGGTTCAACCCAGCGAACGGGTTCTTCTTCTCCTTCCTTGTGGACCGTCCATCCACTTGGGGTCGTTGTGTACTTCTGTAACACGACATGCCTCGTCTACCACCATCATCACCTCCGCCCATACGTATGTTCATTCCTCCAAACCGGGTATTAAATCCAAAACTTCTCCCACTCTCACCGTCTTCATCTCCATCAGTAAAGGTTTTCGTCTCAACCCTTTGTTTGCCGTCACTACCAATGGTAATCGTACGAACAGTTCTTGTTGAAGTGAAAGGCATTTTCTATTTATATCTAAATTATCGTAGCTGCACGCTCACCAAATAAAACAGAGTGAAGAGCTTGGGGAGAGACAACTTGTGAGTCACTGTGTATATCAAGTTTTGACAGCTTGATCCACTCAGTCCGTGAGCCGGTCCTGATAGATCTCAATACACACAAATACTGCGCTATAACACACACTCGAGCTGAAAATAGAAACATACATCAAACGTAATATAAACACATAACATAATACACATAAAATGATTGGCAATCATTCAATATGCACATTTGAGAATTATTGCTAGATTTTACCGCTAAAATATGCAATAAAAAAGTATCCGCTTTCACTTTTCTTACCACACCTTGCAGATTGACTTGCGTCCGGTGATGAAGGGCGAGTCCAACATTTAATTGGTGCAGGTCAGGATGCGTTCGATTCACTGTCTTTTCACTGTATTACTTACGGATAGTTAGGAAATCGCCAATAGCTCAAAACAACTCTCCAATTTGTAATATTGAACAAATATATAATGTATGACTTTTAAATGCAAATAAGTAGTCGGTGAGCTTTTTTCGTCGGTGACAAACAAATGTCTAAGCAGTTATAAATCGCAATTCAATATCGCAACTATTCACTGCTACTAATATGAGGTGTCGGCAAGTAAGGTAAACAAACGCAAACAAGCACAAAGTTGACACAGTGTTAGCCCAAAGTTAAGTTCAACATTCGGACCTTTTTTCTTTATATCCATAACTTATTGTAGAAAATAAATATGTCTCTCATTATAAGATATGAGGCCTCCATGGTTCTAAGTGGTGTTGGTGATGCTCTTGGCTACAAAAACGGGAATTGGGAATTCTGCCATTCAGGCGGCCAGATCCACAAAGAACTTCAGGAACTTGGGGGTCTGAAGAATATACGTGTTGACTCCAAAAACTGGATGGTGAGTGACGATACTGTTATGCACATTGCCACAGCGAAAGCCCTTGTCAATAAAGAATGTCAGGGAAATGCGGTGGAACTGTATCACTGTTTAGCCACAGAGTACAAAGAGAGCATGCGTGATATGACCGGCCGAGCGGCGGGCAATACCTGCATGGCTAACTGTCATCGCCTCAAACCAGGACGACCGAATGGACACAAACTTCCATTCAACCCTAGAGGTGGAGGATGTGGTGCAGCAATGAGGGCCATGTGTATTGGACTTCGATATCCCGATCCTAGCTCCTTGGACGACCTGGTACGTGTTAGTATCGAATCTGGAAGATTGACCCATCACCATCCTACAGGCTACCTGGGTGCTCTAGCTGCTGCTCTCTTTGTATCATATTCTGTTCAACAGAAGCCGCTAAATCAGTGGGGTGCTGGCCTCATGGATACACTGGATAAAGCAATGCAGTACATTAAACAGAGTGGAGATGAGGTGGATGCAAATTTACAGGCCTGGGACTATTTCTCTTCTGCATGGAACAAATACCTTGATACCAGATTTCTGGCAAAGTCATCCAAGATGAATTTTACAGATCCTGTCTTTCCAGAGAAGTATGGTGTAGATGAGAGGGATGCCTTCTATAAGTCTTTAAGTTTCAGTGGATGGGCTGGCTCAAGTGGTCATGATGCACCAATGATAGCTTATGATGCTCTATTAAGTTCCTCAATGAATTGGGAAGAGTTGTGTAGTCGGTCAATGTTTCACAGTGGAGACAGCGACAGTACTGGAGTCATTGCTGGAGCATGTTATGGCGCCATGAAGGGTTTCGAAGGTGTCCCAAAGAAAAACTATGAAAAATTGGAATATTTTAAAATATTATCATCACTGGGAAAGGAATTGTACAAACTGGTAAATCCTGGTGTAGAATGATGATAATCTACTAATACATATGAAACAAGAATAGCCCTGTCCTCCTGATGAAGCTACACTGCATGGAGTGACACTTTACTCCTCGAACAACAAATTCTATCCTTTGACCAAGCAAAGCAAGGAGGTAGTTTATATTCAGTATTACTTACATTTTTGATTATGTATGTTCTTTTCTCATGTTTGGTCTTTTCTTTTATTATCATTTTTTCATCTTTCTTTATCTTTGTAAACATTTGTCATCAAATAAGTTGACAAATCGAACCAAACAAATACACATATGCACTTGCAAACAACCTTTCAACGGTGCAAAATAATGGACATCACTTTTACCAAGATTCTATGTCATGAGTGGTCTTTTGAAGCTTATTACATTGATAAACTACCAAAGACATTGTTATGTAAATTGTTTGGAAAAATGAATTAAAAAACGGTTGAAACAATACAATCAGGTATTTAAAAGCAGTTTCTCCTTTTATCACTGCAAACCAGATCTTCTGCTGAAGGTGGACAGATATTTGGAATATCTCATTGAGAATGATTTTGAGAACATTATTACTTTTAAAAAGATCTATTCATGAAAAACTTTTTCAAAGGTGTTTTGTTTTATTTGTTTAAAAAGAAATGTGTATCTAACTTACAGGGTGGCATTTAGACAGTCATATATCAATATTTATTGATGGTCTTCTTTCTCACAATGATAAGATCTTAGCCGTTTATTGTTAGGGTGGAAATGGAGCAAAGTGAGGTCACTTGGTCAAAGTTTTGTAAACAATTCTTATCAATAGAGCTACCACCGTATTGATGCAACCTTCACCATGGTCAGTCAAAGAGTTTGTTCATGATAAATTAAGGTAAAACTTGATCATAAGATGGTTTGGGTCAAAAAGTAAGTCAGTAGGTTATAAACTTTATCAGCCACAGTTTTGAACCAGTCTTCACCATTGTTACTCTGAATGTTTGATTTAAAAATTTGTTGGCAAAATTCGATAATGGATGGGCTGGAGTCAAAAAGTAAGGTACTGGTATTTTTTTTTTTACATTTTATGGTACAGTGTGTTTATCTTTTAATGTGATATCTTGTTATGCTATGGTGTGACTTTATAAAGCTGGTTTAATATAAAAGTAATGAGGACATGTCATTTTGTATATATCCATGCCATGACTGGGCCTCCAAGGCCTATTGCTCATAGAATTAAACTTGATACAACAGGGCCCTTCTGTGCATTACTCGTATCATGTACAGGGTCTTCCCCAGGAGTTTTTTCAGGCGCTGGGGTAATTACAGATGCATCCTTAAATGGTGAAATCTTATGATTCTTTTGGAATTAAAAGACAAATAATATTGTTTTTAAACCAAGTCAAGTGTAACAAACAGTGTTACAAGAATGTTGATCAGCTTTTTTAACAAATGTAAGTGCTGTGGGCAAGTTTTAAGCACAATGGGATCAATGCAGGTGCCCGGGGAGTGCTTATTTTGAATTTCAAGCACTGAGGCCTAACAGCGCTTTTAAAAACACCAGGGGAAAACCCTGATGTAGATATAAATGTTCATGAGAGATTGTCTCCTGGTCAGCCAAAAAAGGTACTACTACGGCATTTATGCGATTCCCCAGTTCTAGGCTAGGGCTCTGAAGTGTCTTGCCAAAGAACAGTTTAGTTTAACATGTGGCACCAATGGGGTTGTCAGGTTACAAGTTCACCATCTTCTACTGGGCTATACCGGACATCAGCCCATGGATGTTCTCAGCTTCACAATCCCTAATCTTGATGAAAGGTGGTCAGAATTTGTGCTTGTATGAAATATTGGATTCATAAGTTGTGCTTGTATGAAATATTGGATTCATAAGTTCTAAACTAGTTTAGTTAGGATTAAGAACTAGATAACTTCTTGAAAGACCTTATTAATATTTTACAGGCTATATACACTGTATGTGCTATTCAATTCAAATAAAAACGTTGGAATGTTTGTTGTCATGAATTCTTGTTTAAAGGCACATAAAAGGAGATGAGTACAAACAAATTACTGAAAAGTATATGGAGTTCTTTTATCATGTTCATAAAAGTCATGAGAATTTACTTACAAATGCATTGAGACCCTATTAAATAGACTCCTTTAACATAAGTTATTTTCTCCAATTCAATCATGTTTATCAACAACCTGTTTGTTAATATATTCAAAATAACGAATTATGATTGGTCGGTTCAAAAATTTGTGTATCAACTGTCAAGGTCAGGGGTGAAAAAATCACACAATCTGAAGTATTAAACTGGCTAATCTGGGTTATTTCTGGTTGACTTTTACGTTTTAGTTGTGCCGATGGGGTTTTTCTGGTGATAACTATTTGAATCTGATCAAATGTTTACCAAATGATATTGTTTGATATAGCATTAGTCTCCTTTTATGTGCCTTTAAGATTGAAACTTGACCAATAGAATTCAATAAGTATGTTATTTTTTATAAACAGAACTCAAACGAGAGATATAGGTCCATTATGACCCTCTTGTTTTATTTCAGTGCTCATTTATGTTTACTTTTTTTTGTTGAGAAAACCATGAGCTTTCACATTTTAGATTTTTTAATTGGACTTATAATTATTTACCTGTTTAATAACATATGTTCTGTTATTTCTGCCTTGCATCATAAGTGATACCTTATTTATCCAATACGACATTTATAGTATACTTATTTAATAAAATGTGTTCTGCTTTTTCTACCTTGAGTCATGGATGACTATTTATTCCACAAGTAAAAGGAAAATAATGCCCCCCCCCCCCCCCTCCCCTCCAAATCCTAAAACACTATCCTCTTTCAATTTTTTTTGAAAAACATATTGAAACATGTAAACATCATCCATACATATAAAGAAAAAAACCAACTTTCTAAAATGACCATATAATATGGTTATTTGGTCTTTTCAGAAGGTTGGTTTATTTTTTTTATATTATAAAAGATTCAATACTGACGTTCTCCTAATTAGTACTTTTATGAAGAAGTGTTCAGGCCAGTAGACAAGACTATTAGAATGTTAGCACACAAACTAGAGCGATTCGAGGGATGCTCACCCGAATTAACTTTTACTACATAGCGGTGGTGCTATTTTGTGCTTTTTCATCCAGGATTGTTGATTAAGTGGGTGCAAAGTAAGCTTTGGGTCTAGCTGGCCGCTAGTGCCTCCGGTGAGTCCAGGGCAAAGGCTAGATACGATGTCGTAACGTCTTGTGTCTGATATCTGGTTTGCCACCGTGTGTCCCAGACACGGTAGTAACATTACTTCTAGGCAAAGTCCCGGCAAGGGGTTCGTGAAGCTCATGTGTGTAAGCCCTTTCTTAGGTGTAAAGATATGCTTCCAGGTCTGTTGTAAGATTTAAAAGTAAGCTTAAATGCCCACGGACGTACCTTTACCGTTCTAGCTTGAAGAAAAATAATAAAAGTTAAATTGGGATTTGAACCAAGAGGGGGTCTCGGTCGTAGACTTGACGCGTCACCGACTGAGCTAATGGCAATTACTTAAACTTGGCAATTTATTATACATATATAATAACCATCATTTAGGTGCTGTCCCTGTGAATTATGGCATATTTTTTCTAAAGACGGGAATTATTACATTATACAGAAATTTAAAAAATTTGAACTTCAACTTTCTATGGAATAACGAATAATTATATTGATATCAAAGGCCTCCTGTCCAAATTTCATATATTCCACAATAAATGATATTTTTCACAACCGGTATCCATCGTTTTAATTTGGTTCTATTTCTTACATGGAAATTATAGATATTTCAAGTATTTGATGAATGTAAACGCATAACTTTCTGATAGTGACATCACCATTTTCGTTCATAAGTCAAAAAAGTCGTTTAAAGTTCCCGGACATCGGAGGATTCTTTTTTTTGAACTTACAAAATAAAGGAATACACATTAATGTAGCAAATTGCTTACTATTTCAGCAGATTCCATGGTTTGTTTACAGAAAACGGAACCGAAAGTATCAGTTATAAGTAACGGAATTTCAGGCACAATAAACAGAAAGTCAATTAGATGTCGGTATTTTAACAGGGCGCCGCCAATGTGGCACTACATTTAATAAGTTCTAACGTTGACTACAAGTGGAGCGACCAGGATTTTTTAGGCCTTTTTGAAGTAGAAAAAAAATAATTTGAAAAAAGGCACACACATAAAAGATCAAACTAATGAATAAAAGTGTTGCTTTTGCGATTTCAGGGGGAAGGGGGGAACCGGTTGCCCCCCCATCCCTGAATCCGCCTATGAATTGTGATTATGTTTCAAGGATTTCAATCAGTTCAGACCTGTCAAGAGTCCTGGGTCCCTCACTACATTCTCCCTTTCCCGCTAATTCGCCATGAAAAAGCGAATCGTAACAATAGAAAACTCGCGTGCTTTTGGACTAAGGGTGCGTCAGCACCTTAGTCCATTGAATTTACATACCACTTTTTGAGGGACGGTACTTAATTTATCGATACACAAACAGCGGTCTGACCCCAATCACTCATTAAACATCCACCTTCAATGTGCGGACTAATACCTTCTTGGAACTAGTAATGTAGTCCGGATTTACTCGCTTTGTTTTGCTCTATATTATTATAAGTGTTGCCCAAAGACCTAATCAGAAATAATACTTATAGTAATGGTGGTAAAAGGATCAGCTGTTTTCCTCGAGATGTTGCCCAAGAGATTTTCAAAGGTATCCTCCATCACCTTACTTTAAAACGCACCTTAGTCCTTCAGCGCTATCAGCGCTTTGATTGTTCCTGTTGTTAACCGATTTAGACGGCGCTGCGCGTGGCTAATGACTTCGTCAATGAAGTTTCCCCGCCGTGTATAACATTTAGAATAACAAACCTTTAAATTACTGCTTCCCCTTGATACCAGCCAGCATCTTGATTTCTCTACATACGAAAGTGTCATGGCGGGAAACTTTCCAAAACATATGTGACTTGGGGTTGGTTATAACATGTTTGATGGTGCATATTGTAACACTGTTACAGCCAACCCCAGTTCACATGAGTGACATATAAACCTAAAACATGTAAAACTGACATCTGTGTAAAATGCCGTCTAGGATCAGCCTCTGCAGACACACAGGCTAATCTGTGACGCCATTTTCTACATTTTGATGTAATATCATACCTCTCTGAAACTGAACTGTGAGCTATCCGCGCCACTGGGAAGTTCATCACACCAATCTCCCTGAGACACAACTATAGATAACTCAATTCGACGTGGGCCCCAAGATGAGAAGAAGTGATTTCATCAGGCTGGATGAATACACAGCTCTTTCTTCAATTCGTGCAACACTTTGTATCAAATGTGCGCAAATCTAAAGAGGAGTATGTCCTAACTCTACTGAACAACCATGAGTCTCCTCCGGACATTGATGTTATAAACCGTACGATAGACAACTGCGATATTCTTTTGTTTTCCTTCTCACACCTAACACGAACATCAGGCTTCAGACCGCACTGTGACTGGTCCAATGGGAAAAAATATGATTATGGAGCTCAAGATGTTTGTTTGTTTCAACTTATTTATTTTACATCGACTGTGGAACGAGTTCTTACAACTTTTTAAATCACTCTCGATTCTGCATCCTTGATACAAACCAGTACTCGCGCCGAATGTGGATTAATGAAAGGTCGCAAGGCAGATCCCGCTTCTCACGGGATTTGAACTCAAGACCCTCGTGAAAGAAAGCTTCGTTCATGGATCATTATTAAGGAAAGGTAAAGTCTACGAGTTCCCATACCCCGGGCCGTGTCAATGTTGAGGCTACAGCAGAGGTACATCCAAAGCTAATGTGTCCAGATTGGATGACGTCAATGCTCATAGCCATGACGACGGTCCAGAGAAGGTCAGACCCTTGCTAAAAGCTGGTCCTAGAAAGGAATCATCCAAAGATCGAAAATGAAGAAAATCTGTCATTCTCACTGCTACTACTTACTACTACTGGGATGAAAGCTATTGAAGAAGAAAAACAGAACGAGAAGAGCAATTCAAAAGTGACGGGGCACAAAGAGATTTAAAGTAATATAAATATATCAACTTATTCCCTCAAAATCAAAGATTATCCAGATGAAAAGGGCGTACAAAATAATGGCTGTTTTTGCCTCGTGTGCCTAGAATCTCAAACAGTAGAGAGGGTTGAGTACATTGCATAGAGTGCATTAAGTGGTCCCACGGCCTAGAACCCTTCTCAAACAGGTGACCAGAAGAGAGTTGAATACAATGCATACAGTTCATCAAGTGGTCCCACGGCCTAGAACCCTTCTCCAACAGGTGACCAGAAGAGGGTTGAATACAATGCATACAGTTCATCAAGTGGTCTAACGGCCTAGAACCCTCTCCAACTTTAGAGCAGGAGAGGGATGAATACGATGCATACAGTGCATCAAGTGGTCTCACATCCAAGAACCCTTCTCCAACAGTAGACTAGGCGAAAGATGAATACGATGCATACAGTGCACCAAGTGGTCTCACAGCATAGAACACTTCTCCAACAGTAGACTAGAGGAGAGTTGAATACGATGCATACAGTGCATCAAGTTGTCTCAAGCTTAGAACCCTTCTCCAACAGTAGACCAGGAGAGAGTTGAATACGATGCACATAGTGCATCAAGTGGTCTCACGGCCAAGAACACTTCTCCAACAGTAGACAAGGAAAGAGTTTAATACGATGCGTACAGTGCATCAAGTGGTCTCACGGCCTAGAACCCTTCTCCAACAGTAGACATGGAGAGGGTTGAATACGATGCACATAGTGCATCAAGTGGTCTCAAGCTTAGAACCCTTCTCCAACAGTAGACATGGAGAG
Source organism: Cerastoderma edule (assembly GCA_947846245.1). NCBI lineage: Eukaryota > Metazoa > Mollusca > Bivalvia > Cardiida > Cardiidae > Cerastoderma > Cerastoderma edule. The sequence goes on from OX401404.1 coordinate 1,140,658, forward strand.
GGTTGAATACGATGCACATAGTGCATCAAGTGGTCTCACGGCCAAGAACACTTCTCCAACAGTAGACAAGGAAAGAGTTTAATACGATGCGTACAGTTCATCAAGTGGTCTCACGGCCTAGAACCCTTCTCCAACAGTAGACCAGGAGAGAGTTGAATACGATGCACATAGTGCATCAAGTGGTCTCACGGCCTAGAACACTTCTCTAACAGTAGACAAGGAGAGAGTTGAATACGATGCACATAGTGCATCAAGTGGTCTCAAGCTTAGAACCCTTCTCCAACAGTAGACCTGGAGAGAGTTTAATACGATGCACATAGTGCATCAAGTGGTCTCACGGCCTAGAAAACTTCTCCAACAGTAGACAAGGAGAGGGTTGAATACGATGCACACAGTGCATCAAGTGGTCTCACGGCCTAGAACCCTTTTCCAACAGTAGACAAGGAGAGAGTTAAATACGATGCGTACAGTAGTGCATCAAGTGGTCTCACAGCCTAGAACCCTTCTCCAACAGTAGACAAGGAGAGAGTTAAATACGATGCATACAGTTCATCAAGTGGTCTCACGGCCTTTAACACTTCTCCAACAGTAGACAAGGAGAGAGTTAAATACGATGCATACAGTTCATCAAGTGGTCTCACAGCCTAGAACCCTTCTCCAACCGTAGACAAGGAGAGGGTTGAATACGATGCACACACTGCATCAAGTGGTCTCACGGCCTAGAAACCTTCTCCAACAGTAGGCAAGGAGAGGGTTGAATACGATGCACACAGTGCATCAAGTGGTCTCACGGCCTAGAACCCTTCTCCAACAGTAGACAAGGAGAGAGTTGAATACGATGCACACAGTGCATCAAGTGGTCTCACGGCCTAGAACTCTACTCCAACAGTAGACCAGGGGAGAGTTGAATACGATGCATACAGTGCAATAAGTGGTCTCAAGCTTAGAACACTTCTCCAACAGAAGAGAGTTGAATACGATGCATACAGTGCATCAAGTGGTCTCACAGCATAGAACACTTCTCCAACAGTAGACAAGGAGAGGGTTGAATACGATGCATACAGTTCATCAAGTGGTCTCACGGCCTAGAACACTTCTCCAGCAGTAGACAAGGAGAGAGTTGAATACGATGCATACAGTTCATCAAGTGGTCTCACGGCCTTTAACACTACTCCAACAGTAGACAAGGAGAGAGTTGAATACGATGCATACAGTTCATCAAGTGGTCTCACGGCCTAGAACTCTTCTCCAACAGTAGACAAGGAGAGAGTTGAATACGATGCATTCAGTGCATCAAGTGGTCTCACGGCCTAGAACACTTCTCCAACAGTACACAAGGAGAGAGATAAATACGATGCATACAGTTCATCAAGTGGTCTCACGGCCTTTAACACTTCTCCAACAGTAGACAAGGAGAGAGTTGAATACGATGCATACAGTTCATCAAGTGGTCTCACGGCCTAGAACACTTCTCCAACAGTAGACAATGAGAGAGAGTTGAATACGATGCATACAGTTCATCAAGTGGTCTCACGGCCTAGAACACTTCTCACGGCCTAGAACACTTCTCCAATAGTAGACAAGAAGAGAGTTGAATACGATGCATACAGTTCATCAAGTGGTCTCACGGCCTAGAACACTTCTCCAACAGTAGACAAGGAGAGAGTTGAATACGATGCATACAGTGCATTTAGTGGTCTCACGACCTAGAACCCTTCTCCCCCGGGCAGCGACCTTTTACATATTATTGCCGTAACTGCAACTCTGACGAACGAATATTTGACAAGGCTCATAAGTGGTAACATAACACTTATCAAGTTCGATTTTCAGTTTCTGCATTTGATTGATAAACACATTGGACCGGTTGTTGTAACCTTTTGTACACCATACGCAAGGCTGAGTCTAGGGAAATGTGTCTATTCTGACATATAACTGTGTATGGAAAATATAGCACATGAAGTTTTTTTAAAGTATGTTGCATTGCGGTTACTTGAAATAGATGCATAACAATCATAAATTTGATTTAATTAGCGGGTGAATCTTAAGCCCCAGTATCCCCCTACAACTTCAACAGTTTCAGATAGTTTATTGACATATAAACTAAAACATAGTTTGTTGTCAAACATTTGTACAACATACAAATTCATTAAATGCATAAACATTGCAATACAAACACATGAATTAGAAAAAATGTGATTTTGGAATGAAAACGGCTTAACTATGGAATACAAGAGAAAGATGAATGATACAGTAAGGACAAAATACTGAATACTTGGTAATAATAAAAAAGAAATATGGGTTCATTATGATATGATGATTGTTTCTACTATTAGCCTTATCTAAGAATTTACTAATGTTTAAAATTGTTTTCTCATAATTTGATTCCATAAACCCTATGAATTTCTGAATGTTTGGCACGGTAAAATAATATTTTGGCAAATACCATTTTCTAATATTTCTATGAAAAGGACAAACAAGTAAAAAGTGAAATTCGTTTTCAATTACATTTAAATTGCACACTAAGCATTTTATAATATTATCCTCTCTGACAATATTTCTGTGTCTGCCTACTTCAATTTTAAGAGAATGTGCTGAACATCTAAACATTGTCATTGTTTATTCTGCTTTTTAAATTGGTAATGCTTGCAAAATATGTTTCCATTCCGAATGCTTTTTTGAAAAACCTATAACTTTCGAACCAACTTTGTATACAAATATCATAAATGCGCTGTTCAATGTACCAAAAGTACTCAGAAGTATACTAGAAGCTGTATATGCTAACGTCAATAAAATGTTCTTCTTACAAAGGAGAAACTATACTATAATGTACCCTGGTTATGGAAAGGGTATTACAGTTTACCCGGTGACTGTTACCGGCCATGTGAACTAATGGCAGTCTTCAAGTCTAGAATTCAAGAAACATAAATGCAAAATCAAGATACGACGAAGGAAATTTCAATTTAAAATCAAGGAAATATTGACAAAATGGATAAGTAAGCATAATATGGTACGACCTTTGTGGTTCCAATGCATGGTACCATGGTACATAGTTTTCAAACTGTCCATACGAATAAAACAAACATAGGATTGTTTGGTCACCTGAAAGCTATCGAGGAATGTTATGTTTCCATACTGTGCTGCCTCGTGTATTAATTTCCATCATATCATTGTATACACAGAAGTTGGTTAATCTAGAGGTTGATAACTAATTTGTAAACGAGGACTTTCTCAACGGATACCGCTGTAATATGCAATGTAGTAAGCATTTGGCTGGTTTGTGAAGAGACTACCGCAATGAAGTATTCTTTAATCAAACCAACTAAATGTGAAAGAACAAAGCGGTCAATCGATATTATTCACTGACTGTGAGACAAGTTACCACCATAAAGACATGAACTGTAAAGGTTTACAGTTAGAACGTCCCACTGTCAAAACGTCCCATTGTTAGAACGTCCCAGTATTTGTCAAAACGTCCCAGTAGGGGTAGAAAAAATTGTCAAAACGTCCCAATACAACGTCCCACTTAATTGAGTATACGTTTGCTAGTGGTAGAGTAGGTTAGATAAGTAGATCTAGTTTAAATATTGCATAAATATATGTTATACTAAAGACCTAACGTTTATAAGGTCTTTGATTTTACGTAGTTGATTTTATTAAGGGAGTTTGATATCAATATAGGAAGTTGGAAAAGGAAATATTAATATTTCAATATTATCTTTGATTTGATTGTAGAAAATTTCTTAATACCAGTTTCACTAATGATATTTATTTACACAGGATATTCTGATGTAGTGTGAATCAATCTTTATGTATGAAATGTCATTTCATAACTGCATAACTGTTGTGTAAGGGGTAACTAAATGGGATCCACAGTACAAGGATATGTTTTTACAAGATTTATACTCAGGTATCGATGAACTAGAGAATGTATTGTTACAACAGATCGAGGGGCGGTGTGACTCTGATCAGCTTGTTTCCTCATTTACCAACTATTTTAACTCATTTGGAAATAAATATTTTACTAAAACCTTACATTCATCAAACTTAAGCTTTAATGATAAAGATAATCATCAAAAACATTGGTTTGATGAAGAATGTAAAACTAAGCGGGAGGAATATAAAGAAGCAGTTCACATACTAAATAGAGGACTTTCTGAGGAGACACGTAAATCAATGTATTCTAAACGTAAAGATTATAAATATTGCTGCAGATTGAAACGTTTACAGTATAATAAAGAAATTGCTCATAAAATGAATAATATGAGACGAACCAAGCCCCGGGATTTCTGGAAAATGTTTAAAAAGGGGAAAGTCACTTTGGATAATACAAATATTTCAACGGAACAATTTCTTAACCATTTTAAAAACCTGTCGTCTGCTTTAAACTCAGAACCTATTGATGATTATTTTATACCTGCTGAACGTACTTGCACTTTTCAGGAACTTGATCAGCCAATAACGTTGCAGGAAATACAGTCAGCTTGTAAACATTTGGGTTCAAATAAAGCATGTGCTTTCGATGATATAATTTATGAGTATTTTAAAGAAAGTATTGAGATAACAGGTAAAGCATTGTTGATTTTGTTCAATCATATTCTCGAAACAAGCATTTTCCCGACATCTTGGTGCAAAGGGTTGATTATATCCATTTACAAAAAAAGGTGAATCGTCCGATCCCAATAATTATCGTGGAGTAACATTGACAAGTTGTTTTGCTAATCTCTTTACTGTTATACTCAATACTAGATTGAAAGAATGGGCTGAGCAATGTGACATTTTAACGGATGCTCAGTTTGGGTTTAAAGCGGGTTACAGCACAGTTGATGCAGTTTTTATTTTAAATGCTTTAATAGAAAAACAAATGAAATGTAAATGTAAACTTTTTTCATGTTTTATTGATTTTAAAAAGGCGTATGACAGCATCGATAGATCTTCGTTATGGCACAAGTTATTAAAGTCCGGGATAGACGGAAAACTTTTTGATATTTTACGGTCTATGTATTCTAATGTTAAAATGTGTGTGAAACATATGGACACTCTGTCGGAGTTTTTTGATAGCGACATTGGGTTGTTCCAAGGGGAGATAACTTCACCGATCATGTTTTCTCTTTTTTTAAATGATATTGAAATGTATTTCCAAAATAATTTATTAGAAGGTTTTACATTAGAGCAGATTGTCATATATCTCATCTTATTTGCAGATGATGCAGTTCTTATTTCAGAAACGAAAGAAGGGTTACAAGAACTTTTAGATAAATTAGAAAATTAATGCACCAAATGGAAACTTATGGTTAACGGGGATAAAACAAAGGTCATGGTCTTTAGAAAAGGGGGTCAAGTAAAAGCGGATTGGAAATGGTTATATGCAGGTGAAGTTTTAGAAATGGTTAACAGTTTTAATTACTTAGGGATTGTTTTCACCTGTGGAGGTTCCTTTCAGCAGGCAACGAATACATTAGCAGGTAAAGCCTTAAGAGCAATGGGGTCACTTTTTAGTCTAATAAACGGGTATGATGTTCCAATAAATATAATATTTAACCTATTTGATAGTTACGTAAACTCAATTCTTAGTTACAACTGTGAGGTCTGGGGATTTTGTAAAGCAGAAAATTTAGAAAGAGTACACAGGAAATTTTGTAAACGAATCCTTAATGTTAAACAGTCAACTAACTCCCTAGCTTTACTTTCCGAACTTGGGCGGTTCCCACTCATTATAGGGAGATACACCCGCATTATAAAATACTGGTTAAAACTATTCAATAGAAAGAAAGATAATTGTATTCTTTCATCTATTATTGCCTATCAAAGTAAAGAAATGCACGATAATCAAGAAACTAAAAATTGGTGTAATAATGTAAAACACTTACTAGGGTCATCCGGATTTGCTGCTATTTGGTTATTTCCAGAATCAGTGCAGATAGATAAATTAATACCTATTTTCTCATCTCGAATGAAAGATATTCATATCAGTAATTGGCATGAACAAATTTCACTTTCAACATCAATGCAACTTTTTTATAGTCTTAAACCAAGGTATGAAAAATCCGGATACATTTATATTTTAGAGAGTAGATCACAACGAAGTATGTTAAGTAAATTAAGATTGTCATCACATGATCTAAAAATTGAAAAGGGGCGACATAGTAATATTTCAAGAAACGAAAGATACTGTGATTTATGCCCATTAGGTGATATTGAAGATGAGTACCATTTTACATTAATTTGCCCTTATTTTAAAGACTTAAGATCCATATACTTACCGAAGTATTACATCAAACACCCCAGTATGTACAAGTTCATCAGTCTGCTTAACACTGATAAAAAATCATTACTCATTAAACTTTCTAGTTACTACAAACATGCATTTATGATAAGAAGAAGTACTATTCTATAGAATAGAAAGTAGTTTCAGGAATTGTATTAAGTTTATCTAAGTCGTCACTCTCATCCTGTATGTCTATCAAATTTTGCTGTTTATGCATATGTATAAGTTGTAAATGTACATGTCATTTTCATAGCATGCATGTTAAAATATAAATGTAATAACTATGAGCCTATGTGCTTAATGTTGAAATAAAATTATGTTATGTTATGTTATGTTATGTGTAATACGGTATACGCGTCGATGATTAAATCAAATACTAATGAAAGGTTTCGGAACCAATCGCGTCTCGCACGCGTCACTGCCTGCGTGTTTGTGTAGTAGCTATTCACGCCACATTATGGACGTTTTATCAATTTGTTTAAACATATAACATAACATAATTTTATTAGAACTTAGGCACATAGGCCCATAGTTCAAACACGTTTACAATTACATGCATGAACATAAATAAACAATATAAATATGAAGTAAATCACATACAAATTACAATATATTTGAGATGGTTAAAAGGATTAGTACATATTTGAATGAGAGTGGATGAAAAAGACCTTACATCCAAGTAATAAATAAAACTAACTATTCTGTCTAGACATAAATGTGTTTCTTTCTTGGAAAGCATTTTTACAAAAAAGTCCAAGGTTAAACAGAGTTTGTCTATCAGAAGAGTTGAGTAGATCAGTAAATTTGAAAACATTTGGTCGTTCTAAGTATCTGGTATCAATATAATTATCTCGTATTCTCTTAAAATAAGGACATATTATAACAAAATGATATTCATCTTCAATGTCATTCAAATTACATAATTCACATTTTCTATTACTTCTTTCTATTCTTCTGTGACGACCACTTTCTATCATTAGATTATGTGAAGATAGCCTTAACTTAGCGATTTTGTTTCTTATTGACCTTTTCCCTATAATATCGAGGTACTTTGCCCTTGAAAAATCTTTTTTAAAATTCTATATAGGCTCAAAGAAGAGTATTGTTCAATACCTGTTTGCCATTGAGCGATATATAAATCCCTTAATCTATTTGTCAGTAATGGTATGAATACATTTATTGAAACTGATTCCGGAAATAACCAAATTTCTGCAAATCCAGACGATTGCAAAAGAGCTTTCACTTTATTGGACCAATTTTTAATATTTGAGCTTGTATCGATTTGTTTACGTTGAAACTCAACTATTCCTGAAAGAATACAGTTAGAAGATTTAACGCTGTGAAGCTTAAGCCAATATTTAACAATTCTAATTTGTCTTGTGATAAAAAGTGGGAATCTTCCTAATTCTGAGTAAATTGCTAATGAGTTAGTAGACATTTTGACATTCAGCATCCATTTACAAAACTTTCGATGAATGCGTTCAATATTTTCAGCCATATTAAAACCCCATGATTCACAATTATAGTTAAGGATAGATGCTACATATGTATCAAACAGGTTAAACATAATATTTATTGGTATTTCCATATCTCTAGTAATATTGAGAAGGGAGCAATTAAAGTTAAAAAATATTATATGATAAATAGCGTTTTAAAGATCTTACTCCATTTCTATCTCTTCGTTTTTTCTCATATACTTTTGATGGAAAAATAAACCACAGACGCACATATTCAATATAAATGTAATATTTCTTTATTACTTTTATTGTTTAACAGTTTAAATGTACATTCAATACTGTAACTCACGTTTTATTTACACAAATATACATACTGAGAGTCATTAGACTATGACATTATGCATCAATAAAGTAAAATATATCGAAAATAAAATGCCTCAAATGCAAAGGTTTTATAGAATAGAACATGTAACAGAAACAAAAAGGACTATCCGAAATGCACGAGCTCATTCTATGCAGGAGAAATTAAATGATAATCGCGACAGTTTGGTGTTTTGTGGAACTCGCGGAATCATCCACGGTCTTCTAGACTTTCCTAATGATTTAGCAATCTAGAAAATGCCTCTGCTAAATGCAATATTAGACAAAGCGCATATTTATTTTGCTCTAACCATTTATTGGCTTCAATTGCGTCCTGGATACGCCCTGTCTCTTGACAGCGTCGTTTGAAATATAACAAAACCTTTAATGTTATTATGGGAAATCGCTGTGCACGTAGAAGTCGTGTACTTTAAGCGACATTACACTGAGGAAACCCCTACTCAAATATACACCGCAATCATGACCTTTCTTTCGTAAACAGTTCTCAATAAAGGGCTTTTAAGTGTTAATTTTAACTTTAAATGTTAATTCACTACCTGCACATTTGATTCCCTTGAAGAAGTGGCTAGTTTTTATGTACATTTTGAAATAATACTAATTTCTATATACGCAAATGACTTTAGCTTTAATGTCTAATGACCATTAAATTGGAAATGTGAGTTTGGCGTCTAATAGAGCATCTCAAAGTCAGTTTTATAGAATAAATGGAAGCACATAGACAGATATGGAATTCCGTTCAAGGCTGTCTTAAAGTTGCAGTTAAGTGAGACTTACCTGAAGTGCACGTGCGATGTTGCCATCGTTGCAGTCGCACTGCAGCGTGTGCTGCCTCCTCACGTCATTCTGACAAACATCACACAGGGGCTTACACAAAATTAACATGTATCACAAAAATAGAAATATTTAATCAAACTGAAAACTTACCATTATATAGTAATGCATGTTTTTAACACATTGATATTAGTCGAAAGCGACATTTATAATCACAATTTTAAGAAGATTCAACCTAATTGTAATTAATTTATTGGACATCAAATGTCGACCAGTACACTGTCATCCTTTAATCGGGTTTCCTCACCTCAACCTTAGCTTCAATAACAACGGACGTCCAATAATAGAGTGATGGTTGGAGAGTTCATAATTGGAGATTAACATAAAAAAACAGTAATTTCGAATTACGATCTTTTATTTAGACATGTTAACACAAATCACTTGATATAAATACAATATAGATACATTATTTGAACAAAGAAAATGATTTTACATTCATATCTATAATTTTGGGACGTTTTGACAATTACATTTAATGTGTGGGAGGTTTTGACAAAAATATAGGGACGTTTTGACGATTACTTTTAATGTGTGGGAGGTTTTGACAAAAATATAGGGACGTTTTGACAAATTCTGGGACGTTCTAACAATAGGACGTTTTGACAGTGGACGTTCTAACTGTAAACCTCTGTAAACGTTTGTCAGAGATGAAAACGATCTCAATCAAGTACAGCAGACACTTATTTATGGGAAAATGGTTGATATAAAACATCAGAAGACCAGCTATATTTGATTGTCTATTGAAATGTAAGAAGTGATAGATAACAATTGGTGATGAAATGTGTTTCGAGCGCACTCACGACGATTTATCCTCGCCTTATGTTTAAGAAAACCGCTGCTGTGGCTGATACATATGTAGAAGACCTGCCAACTGTTCCACTCTCAACTTTGCAATATATAGGCCTACTGTGATTATTGTTTGACACTGTGAGACTATGTACATTGTTCAACACAACTATTCGCACGTCGGAAACTTGGAGATGGCACTAAAATAACATATTTAATTCTTAAATGGAATGTGATGTTTGGGGATAGTCAACTTGACCACAAATAAAGGGTATAAATCATTTCATCAAACCAAAGACACATTCAATACTATTGTATATTTTATATAATCTAATAACTTAGTATATAAGGAGTCATTACTTAAAAGAATCAACTAACTACCTAATGTTCATATCTTTGTTTTGCGATAATCTCATTTAAATAGAAGTGAGCATGAAAATGCACCGAACCTCTACATTTGTGCTATCTAAACACATCGGGTTTAACCAATTAAAACATGTATAAATTTCTCAGATCACGGAAATACCCGAGTAGTTACAATTGGTTCGTTTTACCCCCTTATGCCTAACTCGGATGATCCAAGCTGTAACTACGTGACAGCTTGGAGGCGCCCTGTGATAAAAACGCGTCAGCATTCCCCCTCTGTGTGTGAGGGGTCCAATCGGCGACGAGAAAAAATATGGGCACCAATCAGAAAGAAGGTGGGATTGACCAATAAGATTGCTTATTGCTTCCATTTCCGGTAATTTACAGAAAGAACAAAAACATGAACGATTGTTAACATTTGATTGTCGGAAAATATGAATTCGTTTTAAACCATACCAGAGTCATTTGATGAAATCCATTGTCGAAGGGAAAGACACTTATGTTTCAATTTTAATAAAACATCTTTTACATAAAATAGGGTCATCTGTACCCTAAATATTAAAACTTAACATTCATTCGGACTGTCAACTATATCACGATGCTAAACATGAAACAACATCAACGCCTCCCTAATAAAACTGATTAACCCTTTCCCAAACAATAACGACACTTGACCAATTTGTTGCAAACGACTCTGGAAAACATTGTGGGAAAAGGAGAAATTGCTCATGATGAGCAATTTCTCATTTTCCCGCAATGTTTTCTGCCCTATTAGAAGATTGTTTTTCAATTTCATCACATTTTAAAATGTCGTCTGCAAACTCTTTCAATTTGGGACGGTCAAAATTTGGTATTTGGGAAAGGGTTAAAACAATGTCAACAGTTTTGTGTTGAAGCGATTTGCTTCGCCACACTTATTTCGAAATCAATCATTTTTTGTTATTTGTGTTAGTAAAAAGATAGTCACCTCTTGTTATATGTGCGCTAAATAACCTTGGATATTGATGCACCATTAAAATTGTCTAGCAACCAATCTAGTTATAATCAAAATCGGTTTGCCCGAATCAGTCCATGCATGAAAGAATTGGGCAATACCTTTCCCCGTACCATTCTAGTTTTCAAAAAATATTGAATCCAAAGGTTTTTTAAGCTTTCAACATTTAGTTACCAAGTAACCTTTCTGTTCAGCAGACAAGGTATTTCCTATATCAAGATTCAAGAGAGAAATCAATATTGTATTGGCAAAAAGGATTTGGTTTTGACGACTACCATTTCGCTGCAAACATAAATGATATTCAGAAGACACTTGCTCTTATATTGTAAATTTGATTAATATCAATATACTTTAGAAATAAAACTCTATGTCAAATGCGCATTTTTTGAGGACAAAACTATGATGCTATTAACAAGATAAAGGGTAAGGCACGTGTTGTGTGATGTACGGCGGTGACTGGATTAGTATCTGTGTGTGACGCGCGTCGCTCCCGTCTGGGGTAATAAAACTGGACGTTTGATATTTAGACCAGCAACCCGAAAGATGTACTATTCGATACTCCCCCTTTATAACATGCCCGTAGCTGTTTATAAAGCTTTTTGAATCATTTGTTTATTAAAACATAGCTGTTATCTATGTCTCTGTTTGTGTTTCCATTCGCGCTCGCCCAACCTGCAAATAATAAACTTTGAAATAGTTTCTAGATTTTCATTTCAGATTAGACCCATACTGCCGATTTCTATAACTCAAGAAAATATCAAATTGAGAGCCCATTTTCACATAGAATCGGCCATCAGATATGATAAGCTAAAGGCTTTTTTTTGTGGCAAAAGTTTCCATAAAAAAAGTCTCTGATGGTTTGAGTGTTTTCTAGATTTTCGCAATAGGGTCACAAATAGCTTTACTCTATGAATGTATATCTACGTATTCAATTGAAATCAACTGATGCAATACTTTGGCATTTGACAAAATTCATATGAGGGAAAGCGCATCTCGGTTTTAATGTAAAAAGATATACTCTACCAAACGAAAAGGAGCCGATATTATATTCCCGCCAGAATTTACCTGTCATTTTAACTCCGCCCCTTTCTTCAGATTTCCCGACTAACTCGGATGATCCAAGCTGTAACTGCGTGACAGCTTGGAGGCGCCCTGCGATAAAAACGCGTCAGTATTCCCCCTCTGTGTGTGAGGGGTCCAATCGGCGACGAGAAAAAATATGGGCACCAATCAGAATGAAGGTAGGATTGACCAATAAGATTGCTTATTGCTTCCATTTCCGGTAATTTACAGTAAAAACACTAACATTTGTAGACATATGATTGACGGGAAAAAATGAATTCGTTTTAAACCAAAGCAGAGTCATTTGATGAAATCCATTGTCGAAGAAAAAGACACTTAAGTTTCAATTTTGATAAAATATCTCTTACATAAATTAGGGTCATCTGTACCCTATATATATTAAAACTTAACATTCATTCGGACTGTTTGTCAACTCTATATCACGATGCTAAAAATGAAACAACATCAACGCCTCCCTGAAAAAACTGATTAACCCTTTCCCAAACAATAACGATACTTGACCACTTTGTTGCAGACGACTCTGGAAAACATTGTGGGAAAAGGAGAAATTGCTCATGATGAGCAATTTCTCATTTTCCCGCAATTTTTTCTGCCCAATTAGAAGATTGTTTTTCAATTTCATCACTTTTTAAAATGTCGTCTACGAACTCTTTCAATTTGGGACAGTCGGAATTTGGTGTTTTGGAAAGGGTTTAAACAATGTCGTTGGTGTTGAAGGGATTTGCTTCGCCACACTTATTTCGAAATCAATCCTTTGTGGTTATTTGTGTGGGTAAAAAGATAGTCACCTCTTGTTATATGTGCGCTAAATAACCGTGGATATTGATGCATCATTAAAACTATAGCCCATTTACCAATCTAGTGATAATCAAAATCGGTCTGTCCAACTCATTCCATGCATGAAAGCATTGGCAATACCCTTTCCTGTAGGCCTACCATTTTAGTTTTCAAAAATATTGGATCCAAAGGTAATCAGTTTTGTTAAGATTTCAACATTTAGTTACCCTTCTGTCCCCAGTCAAGGTCGTTACTATTCTAAAATTCACACTGCAATAAAACACACAAACTATTCGATTAGGTAAAATACAAACTTTTACTATATCAAGAAAGTAATCGATATTGTATTGGCAAAAAAGATTTGGTTTTGACGATTACCATTTCGCTGCAAACATAAATGATATTCAGAAGAAACTTCTTCTTATATCTGTAAATTTGATTATATTAATATACTTAAAAAATAAAAATCTATGTCAAATGCGTATACTTTGAGGTCAAAACTATGCTGCTATTAACAAGATAAAGGGTAAGGCACGTGTTGTGTGATGTACGGCGGTGTCTGGATTAGTATCTGTGTGTGACGCGCGTCGCTCCCGTCTGGTGTAATAAAACTAGGCGTTTGATATTTAGACCAACAACCCGAAAGTTGTACTATCGATACTCCCCCTTTATAACATGCCCCGAAGTTGTTTATATAGCTATTTTTTGCTGTAGGAATCATTTGTTTAAAAGACATAGCTGTTATCTATATCTCTGTTTTCCACTCGCGCTCGCCCAACCTGCAAATAATATACTTTGAAATAGTTTCTAGATTTATAATTCAATTTAGACCCATAATGCCGATTTCTATAATCAAGAAAATATCAAATTGAGAGCCTATTTTCCCATAGAATCGGCCATCAGAAATAATAGGCTAAAGGCTTCTTTTGTGGCAAAAGTTTCCATAAAAAAATTCTCTGATGGTTTGAGTGTTGTCTAGATTTTCGTTTAGAGTCACAAATATGTTTACTCAATGAATGAATATCTACGTATTCAATTGAAATCAACTGTTGCAATACTTTGACAATTGACAAAATTCATATGAGGGAAAGGGAATCTCGGTTTTAATGAAAATAGATCTATTCTACCAAACGAAAAGGAACTAATATTATATTCCCGCCAGAATTTACCTGTCATTTTAACTCCGCCCCTTTCTACAGATTTCCCAACATGCACTACCTCGAAAAATCGATATCCGCTTGACGCGCTTTTACATCGAATGCATCCAGACGGAGAGTGAAATATCTACGTCTGGATCATTCGGACTAATTTCCCGACATGCACTACCTCGAAAAATCGATATCCGCTTGACGCGCTTTTGTATCGAATGCATCCAGACGTAGAGTGAAATATCTACGTCTGGATCATTCGGACTACCTTATGCCGAGCTGGCTTCTGATTTCAACGACCGGTATTAAAAGAGTTTTAACACAGGGCCTCCGCTGCCGATCGCCAATGTCGCCAAATGCGAAAAATCTCGTCAATTTGCGACAAAAATAACAGTTTTGCGAAAGTGTTTGCGACAAACCGTATTTACCAATTATGCATGACATAAGCGACCCGGAGTAATAGCCAGTTCCCGTACTGGAGTTATCGAGGCATTCTGCGTGTATAAACACAGGAACCAGCCCGGTAATGACCCCATTCGGAACACCTCGGCCATTTCTTAAAATAACCTCGGAGGTAATGGAGAGCCATCTTTGAAAGTAGGTCAGCAACGAAGGCAATCTGAACACATCGGGTTTATCCAATAGAAAACACCTCTGAAATAATAGGGATGACGCCATATTGTATCCCGCGAGAATGACGTCACTTTCTTTCGTTTCTAAAAATAGATCTTGAGTGTAAAATCAAAAAAGTCGTTAAATTTGATTGAGGAAACAAGTATATATGTCACAACAACAAGTTCGCCATTTGGTATGAGTTACTGATCAAATGTGATTAAAAAGGATGTCCAACACTTCCATACACATTGAACTACTTAACGTGCACGCTTAGAAAATGTGTTAATTGGCGGATGCCGATTTACCCGAAAAATTGTAACCCTACACTTATATCCGAGGTGTATTTCACAGCTCACGGAAATACCCGAGTAGTTCCGATTGCAACGAAGGGCATGTCCGTTTGCAATCGTATCTACTCGGAAATCCCCGGTACAAGCCGGGGATTGCCGAAAAGAACCGATTGACAAAATATGAATCAAAGATGTGTTGATATGATCATATTTAATGAAAAGGGTAAAAAAATCATTCAATTGTGATATTTAACCAATTTGTGTGTATTCAAAAACATATTTAGTGCCTGTGTGCATTTTGCGTTATCCGCCGGAAAGAAAGGCGAATTACCCCAGGATTTCTGGTGTATTCATGTACTGCTTACGAGGTATATCTACCGACTTGTTACGGGGATTGCCGAGTAGATACGATTGTAATGACCCGTATCTTTAGCAGTTTGTACGCAACCGAGTTCGTACACAAATGACTGTCACTTATCGGATTAAAGTTTAATCACTTCAATTGAATCGTGCGGCAACAGCTATGTTTGCGTCGCGCGTGTGAAATTGCCCTGACACATATCCCTGAAATGTGTGTATAACAGTCTGACGCGAACGCATGATTGGAGACAATGTGAAAATTAGATGACAATTATCAAACACCGTCGGGTGTTGAAAATTAAAGACGGTGAATAACGTACCTATTTTAGGTATGTTGCTCGTTCATCACAATGAAGCATTTACTACAAAATCTGCGAGATGCATTCTCTTTATACATACATAATATTTTATTGCATTATAAACATAACATGTTATATAGCAATTTTTAACAAACATTTTAACAAAGACATGGATTTACAGAAGAGCTTTTCATTCATTTAAAGGTGTCATACAATTTCGATTGCGTTGAGCATAATATATATACTTTGACAGATTAAAAATAGTTTTCTTTGAAGGATTTGATAATAAATTGACAAATTTATGCATATTTGGCCATGTATGATAATACCTCTTTATATATTTTGATCTTAAATTTGTATGCTTTGGACAAATTAATAAAAAGTGAAATTCATTTTCTATTTGACCAGAATTACAATTTCTACATATTCTTTCATTTCTGGGAATATTACTTTGGCGTCCTTTTTCTATTTCTAGCTCGTGTGCTGATGTTCTAAACCTTGTGAGAGCCTTTCTGAATTTTGATTCATGAATGATGTCGAGATATTGTTCCATAATAAATGAACTTTTGAATAAACTATAGCTATAAAGACGAGGTGAATTACTTATTGATGAATACCAATTTTGTTGATAGATGTCTAATATGCGTTGTTTTATTGTGGTAAAATTGACTCGCATGTGGAGGACAGTGGTCCAGGGGTAGAGCGTCGGCTTCTGGGCACGAGGGTCGTGGGTTCGAATCCCGTGAAAAGCGGGATCTGCCTTGCGATCTTTCATTAATCCACACACGGCGCGAGTACTGGTTATGAATCCAGGAAGCAGAATCGAGAGTGATTATTCTAAGTTGTAAGAACTTGTTTCACAATCGATGTAAAATAAATAAGTTTAAACTCGCATGTATGATTGGTTTTCCCAAATGTTTGATAATCCAATATTGTTTAAAGTGTTTTTGATGTGGTAAGCCCAATTCTTACCGTTGTATGTGAGATTATTTTCTGTGTCTATTTTTAGCATATTATACAGCTTAAATAAGATAGATTGCTCATCTAGAGATATCAATTTTACCCAGTATTTAAGCATTATCATTTGTCTATGTATTTGCATGGGAATGCGACCTAACTCCCCATAAAGGGCTGTAAGATTTGTTGACTGCCTTAGACAGAGAATTCTTCTACAAAACTTCGAAAAAATAGATTCTATGCTAGGGCATGGGTGATGTCCCCATACCTCAGCAGAATAGTTAAGCGTAGGTAAAACAATAGAGTCGAAGATATTCAACAGTTGAGAAACTGGAAGATCTAACTGGTTGTAAATGACAAACAAATTGTGTAATGAAAAGGAGGCGTGTTGTGCTATGTGTTTTTGTGTGCGATTCCAATTCCCATTTTTATAGAAATATACTCCAAGATATCTAAATGATTTTGTTATTTCAAGTTTTGTGTTATTTAAGAAAAAATCATACGATGTGTGTCTTCCTTTTTCAAATATCATTATTTTTGTTTTCTTTGTATTCAATTTTAGGTTCCACTCATTGCAATAGTGTTCAATGTTATTCAAAATAGATAAACTGACTGATTTCGCTATTTAATGCAAATTGAAAAAAAAAAATAGACCTTTTATTTTAACATTGGTTTCTGTCAATTCAAAAGCTTGTTTCATTTTTTTTTATAAATCCGCTCAGCTCAATTCATACGAGTTATGTGTTTCATGTTTTTTTTTGTACAATTTAGAGATATTTATAGACAACCCTTATGGTATCTTTAAAATACATTTATATTAAACGCAAAATAATGAAGCATGGGGGACCATTCTTGCTTGTCTGTTATCAGGTGTTATACAGTTTGACATCAACTCTTTATTGACAATGAATTATTTCTTTTGTAAAACTATTTAATTAGCACATGGGAAGAGCCAAAGACTTCCCCATTAAATAGTAGTTTATGATAAGATAAATAAAGTAATGAGCTGCTGTACATAGATTTAAAACATTATAATGAACAAAAACCTTCTTACTACTAAAAAGTCTAACATTAACATGCAAAAACTACCTCAAATGATTGGTTACATTGTGACACAGGTGCTTGAAACAATCTTCGATAATATCCCAATATATGCTTCTCTTATATAGCATATAGAGCATAAATATATATATTATCGAAGATTGTTTCAAGCACCTGTGCATTATGACTATTAAGTCACTTAGTGTTGGTTCATCGTAAATTTAATCGATTGGTATTCGGTTAAATCTAAGAATCTATCTCAACAGTGCGAAACTATCCACTCAGGAATTTCAGTCACACGGGTTGTTTACATTCCAAAGAGCACACCTAAAAAATAAGTGGAATCGTCCTTGAATCGACCAATCACACGATCTGCTGACAGCTTACATACTATATTCGTACGATCAAAATACCGTGTAAGATGTATACACTGTACCGTGCGCGTAGCAAAGCGTGAAACATGGATTAGGAAAATAACTGCATACATTAACCGTATCCTTTGGTCTAATTAATGTGTGTTTTGTGGATATTGTTGACTTAATGTCGATGCCGACTCGCGCACCCCCGCCTGTGCCCCGTTATACTCGGCCTAAGGGGGTAGGACAAGCCTCACCTGGGGTATTGAATGAGCCATTACACCTACAAACAAATCATGCTGGTGTCCATTCATTCAATGGTACAGGGCGGGCTAAAGGCTCGGCACCAATTAGCCCTTCCAATCGGAGTCCACGATATCGGGATGCTACAGATGCGCATAACAGGTAATCCGACAGGACAACATCGTACGGACTCTACCAGAACAATTGAGTTTCATATACAAGGGTCCCCATATACAACAATATATCAATCTCGTACACTGTTTACATGTATACCTGTCCATACAAAAATAATAAATGTCTTACGTCGGAGAATAAACCATGAACATGTTGTTAAATTCATCATTCATCTTTCATAACTGTTTAAATTAGAATGGATGTCGCAATAATGATCAGGATCAATATCAAGTACACTGGTGCAGTTTGACACACTCTTGCACCCTTTAAAGTTTAAACTATACAATGGCTATAACATATTGAGTTTGTACTGGAAATTTAGATTGACATATTTACTAAAATTAAGGGACATTAAGATTGTAACATGCATCGGGTCCCTCTCGGAGTAAAGCCATCATGGAACACCCATCCAGGTACTAACCACTTAGTATGTTGCTTAACTTCGAGAGAAAGCCAACTACTCTGCCGAATCACCCATAAAAGCCGGCTTCCACAGCGAGACTATAGAATTAGTATTTATACATAAACCCTATTACTGTCACATTTCTTCCACCTTTCTCTTGACTTCGTCTCGAAGTCACAAATGTCACAAAGACATACATAGGCAGTTACCAACTTCTTTACAATTCTAGAAGGTACTATTGCCACTATAAACACTGCATCAAAGCAGAAACAAGGATCGAGAACATGCGACGAACAATTAAGGGTACTGGAATGATGGTGATATCAAACCAAATCCCACGGCTGCCACCAATTTTGTAACGTGTATCGGGTCCCTCTAGGAGTTAATCCATTGTAGGTTACCCATCCAGGTACTTGCCGCGATGTATGTTGCTTAACTTCGAGAGAAAGCCAACCACTCTACCAAATCGCCCAAAGAAGCCGGCTTCTACAGCGAGACTGTAGAAGTAGTATTTATACATAAACCCTACTACCGTCACAAGATATTAAAAGGGATTTCAAATCAACAAAGTCTGAGTTGCCAATTTGCATCCTATTAGCAATTAACCGCTGATTAACCACTGATTAATAGATAGTATTTTTTGCATGTGAATTAAATAAGTAATCAAATGACCCGAAGACAAAACAACATTCGTCTACTCTCTAAGTTGCTTGTTATCGAAATGACCAGTAGATGAAACAACTGTAATTCCAACAGCATGAATTCAGTAAATTAAAATGTAATCAGATCTAAAAGTGTTGCAATGGTTTTGAGAGCTATTGCATGTAGACGGTACAAACTTAGATATACTGAAGCTCGTTGAATCAATTATGCTTTCAATAATTGTTTTTAATTGTATTTCATACAACAATACATAAACTGTATTATTTCAATGATGTTTAATTTTGACTCCCAAATTTCTCATCTGTGAACAGGCAATTAGCAACATCAAAGGGACTCTCACAGATTTCACTCTTTAAATGGATGATTAAATTAATCCTTGTCATTATACAAAAGTTTTTACTTTAATCCATATTTTGAAAGTTGAAAAATATGAGTGATTTTCATTTAACCCTCAGGATACTGGATAATCTTCTAAAAATAGATTGTTGTGTCGTCTGGTTTAAAAACCTTAAATATCTGCTTAATTTTGTTGAGGAAAGATACTCATGTGGAAAACAGGTTAGATCATAGGCCAGCCGCCACTTGCTTGTATCTAAACTGTTTGCATAGGCATGAAGTCAGTTTCACCACAATAAGGGTTTTAAAACAGTGAAACAAGGTGTCATGCCTTGGAGCGCTATGATGGCAAACTCTTACCCCATTTTGATGCTTGACAGAAATAAGGATTACACATGCACAGCCAATGTTTTGAAGACATGATGAAAGTATCTGAATTAATGCAGCTTATCTATGAGAAATAGACATTAAAGGCCCATGAAAGGAAACTAATGCTATTTCTATGAAAGGAAACTAATGCTAATGAGTGGCAATCTTCTGGTTAGAAAAAACACGCGAAAGGCATAAAAATCCTGTCATTTATCAAATATTAACAACGTGAAGATTCAAAATGGTGAAATATTTGGCTTTTATTGGTTCCTATTGTTTCTCAGTTGACCTTGTTTTATCGCTAATTGTAAACAAACCTTTCAGTATTCATTCTTTTAAAAGCATCATGTAAACATGTTACAGTCTCAATTCCTCTGTAAAAGGGAATTTAAAGTAATTTTAAGTTAATTATCAATTATTCTAGAACTTTCACGATTTAAGTGTAAATGAGCGCAGGTATGGCATTAATAATTCCGGTTGCCTGAGTGATTATCGACAGCTGACCTGGTCATGTGATAGACAAATTTCTGAACCAACCAATCAGAATTAGTTATCTTAAATATGTATACAAACAGATTGTTGATAAACATGATAGAATTAGAGACAATTCTATTTCAAGCACAACATAATTTATGTTAAAGGTGTTAATTAAATAGGGTCTCACATTATTCATACATCAATTTTCCTGACTTTTATGAACATTCATAACAAAAGAACTCCATATATTTTTTCAGTAGTTTATTTGTGCTCATATCAGGGAGTTTCATGTGCCTTAAAGATCTTTGTTTACGAAATAAACCATTTAAACAGCTAACTTTATCTAAATGTGCTATATCCCCATCACACAACTATAAAAGGGATATCGAAAAGAGTATCAAAATTATAGTTTTATATACTCTTAAAACAGACTTTCTCACAGATTTGGATTTTAACTTTTAAGTGCATGTATGTTTTCTTCTACAACATAGGTTTCTTTGATAAACCTAAATTTTTGTATACCTTTCCAACCCTGTTTATAACCATACAGAAAAGACAAAGATCATTTGTATTGCAGATGTTGCAAACCATTGAAACATGTTTTATTTCGTAAACAGCATGTTAAACTTAGAATTAGAGAGATGTGCTATTTTTAGATACCACTGTCATGTGGGGTTTCGGAAAGGTAACTGCTCATATGTGATGTTAACAAGGTGCGTGATAAGGAATAAACCGGCAGACAGGGGGCGATGGCTCACTTCATATTATCTAAAAAGAAATCACGGGGTTTCAGTAACTTGGAAGTAATGAAATTGAACATGGTCTTTGGTCTAGTTACAATGATTGTTGGTTTAAATTTTTCACCTTTATTACTCCCAGAGCGCAAATCTCTGAGTTGGTTCCTTTAAGATTTGAAGGTCTTTCAAATCCATGAAAACTTTAACAAGTCCTTTAAAATTATCTGGAACTATGTACCATGTTTAAAGATTTATGACTAAATGATGTCAACTGTTTACTAACAATAAAGGAGAGAAAAACTAAAGAAAGTATTTCTATTATGTATTGAAATCAATAAGCCAGAATAAATGAAGCACTTGTTGCTTTGAACCCTTAAGATAAGGAAATGTTTCATAGAGGAATTTCTAAAGGAGTTTTCCTTCTTCAATCTATTAGAAGGAGCATATATAAAGAAATGAGTTATCAGTGTATTACAAATGGTGTTTGTTTATTTTAGATTTCACAGAGGCTCGAGTAACTTTGACCAGATCCGAATGGACTGTTTAAGGAGAGGCCAGATGTTTGAAGACCCAGACTTTTCTCCGACTGATTCATCCTTGTATTATAGCAGAAATCCTCCCTATAGACTTGATTGGAAAAGACCAGGGGTACTCTTTTGATATTTAAAAGCATAATAGTGCTAAAAACTGCAGAACTGGGTAAAATGAGTTATGAATATTGAAACAAGATGTTAAAGCATAACTAAACATCACATTATCATTACAGTATAATGCCTGTATTATTTATTGGTGTTTCAAAGTGCTATGTTTTGACTTCATTGATAAAATTGGAGTTATGTCCAAAAATAGCGATGTTTGCCGATTTCATTGGTCTCCGACCTTTTTACGAAACTTACCCTGGTGATTCTTGTCTGACTTGTTTTATTGCTTATTGTAAACAAACATTATTGTCTTAACTCTATTAATAGCATCATATGAACATACTACCATATCAGCAGCTACTTTTTAAAGGGAATTAAACATATTTCTATGATAAATGTCAACTATTCTAGAACATTCACAATTTTTACTGTTACTGAGCGCAATGATTACTTTAAAGAAGATGAGTTCGGAAGAAAAGTACACCTTTCTAAATGCATGTATTTTATCTAATACATCAATAAAGACAACTGTGATCTGTCTTTTGCTAGGCTTTATATACACATGTTTCAATAGTATATTCATTAGATTGAAGAATGCAAGAAATTCAAGTGAGTAAAATTGACTAAATTTCCACATTTATTTTTGAAATCATTTATGGTTGTGTTTTAGCACACGTTATCACTTGATGCTAAATGCGAAAGTAAAACGTTAACAGAAAATGGGCACAGTATCTCCATCAAAGTTGGCAGAAGAGTCTTGCTAAAATCTTTGTCAAGTTTGATTATTGGTGGACTGGGATCATAAAGGATGGAACATTGTCAAATGTTAGAAAATCATGTTGCCTCTTTAGCAGCCGGAGTATTGACCCAATCTGATGCTGGGAAGAAAATTGAGTTGGCTGGTGTTTAAAAGTAAGACAATGAGCAACACAAGTTTGTTACAACTCTAGCGACCACCCTAGTGTTACAAACCTTTTTAAAAGTGTTTGTCTTTGTAATGCTTTCAAGTTAGAATGTCAAGTTGTAATGTCATGATCAAGTTTGATCATGGGTGGGATCACAGAACATTTGTGTTTTATAGCAAACACTGGGTTAAATGATATATGGGTAAGGGTATGTTTGGGGGTACAAAGTTGGAACATCTAATCTTTACTTGTGACTTAGCATACTTACACTATATACCCTGTAACAAAGACATACTTGCTAGGTCAGTATATACCCTGTAACAAAGACATACTTACTAGGTCATTATATACCCTGTAACAAAGACATACTTGCTAGGTCATTATACCCTGTGACAAAGACATACTTGCTAGATCATTATATACCCTGTCACAAAGACATACTTGCTAGGTCATTATATACCCTGTCACAAAGACATACTTGCTATGTCATTATATACCCTGTCACAAAGACATACTTGCTAGGTCAGTATATACCCTGTCACAAAGACATACTTGCTAGGTCATTATAACCCTGTAACAAAGACATGCTTGCTAGGTCATTATATACCCTGTAACAAAGACATACTTGCTAGGTCATTATATACCCTGTCACAAAGACATACTTGCTAGGTCATTATATACCCTGTAACAAAGACATACTTACTAGGTCATTATATACCCTGTCACAAAGACATACTTGCCAGGTCATTATATACCCTGTCACAAAGACATACTTGCTAGGTCAGTATACACCCTGTAACAAAGACATACTTGCTAGGCCATTATACACCCTGTAACAAAGACATACTTGTTAGGTCATTATATACCCTGTCACAAAGACATACTTGCGAGGTCATTAAATACCCTGTAACAAAGACACACTTGCTAGGTCATTATATACCCTGTAACAAAGACATACTTGCTAGGTCATTATATACCCTGTCACAAAGACATACTTGGTAGGTCATTATATACCCTGTAACAAAGACATACTTGCTAGGTCATTATATACCCTGTAACAAAGACATACTTGCTAGGTCATTATATACCCTGTCACAAAGACATACTTGCTAGGTCATTATATACCCTGTCACAAAGACATACTTGCTAGGTCATCCCAATGATGTATAATATTCACCTTTAAGTGGTTATTCTTTAAATTTCAGGAAGTTGCCAGTATTTACAGACAAAAGCCATCATTTTTTGTTGACGGTGTGAGTCGATTTGATGTGAAGCAAGGCAGTCTGGGTAACAATTTTATCTATAAATGTTTTATTTGAGTAACAAATGACATATTCTAACTTACATATCATATCTCACCCATTACCTCATACACAAATTGTGTGACTGGTTCAAATATAGAGTAAAAGCAGACATAATCATTTATGTGAAAAACAACATTTGTGCTATGGTTTTTGAAAGTTGTTCGTTAAATGTAAATTCTTCCTTTCAAACAGCACCAATGACAATTATCCTTTTACTTATAAAACAACCATCTTATTTCTATAATTACAATTTAAACTACTGTAACAGCTGTCAATTTTTTACCTGATTGATATTGTTGCTTTGAAACAATTTTCGCAAAATAATCAATGTGAAACTTGACCTTTCAAGTATGTAGCCAGAAACTTATTTTGGTTTTAAGCCTTAGTCATTTTTTTTAGATTTGCTAAAACAAGAATTTCATTTATGAAGGTAAATGTAAGAGAAGTGAATAAATCTGTCAGTTTATACTTTTTGCATGAAGATCATGAGATTGAATACATGTAGTATGTGTTTTTTGTTCATTTCATACATGTACCCTATAGGCTCCATATGTAAATAAGCTACATATATAAATTGTGTTGTAATGATGGTGGTGAAATCCTTTTGTTGTACATGCTAATAAAGTATTGTTTAATGAATGTTGTTGTTTATCTGATGAAGTTGTTTGTGTACAGGTGACTGTTGGGTGGTGGCCGCTGTGGCCTGTCTGACCAGTCCTGACCATCAGGAGCTATTCAGACGGATAGTGCCAGCCGATCAGGGCTTTCAAGATGGATGGTATGCAGGACTTTTCAGATTTAATTTCTGGCATTTTGGAAAATGGAAGGAGGTGATTGTAGATGATCTGATTCCCACCCAGAGGGGAGAATTGTGCTTTGTACATTCCAATCATAAAACAGAGTTCTGGGCTGCACTTTTAGAGAAGGCCTATGCAAAGTAAGTAATGATTAATGAAATTGTGTATTTACCCTAATCAAACATTGGTTCACCTTGTTTTAAAAAAAACCTTGGTTGGTCAATTTCTAGCCAAGGGCATCTGGAGCAAAAACCCGTTGTCTGCCAGTCGATATACAGAATGTGCATTTTTCTTCAGAGAAGTTAATTTCATCCTGTATATCAATAAAGGCCTTTCCGACTGGCCAATAATCTGATTTTGTGAATGTATAACATTAAAAGCATCAGCAAACAATAATGATAATACATGACAATAAGTTTTTTTTTTAAATCCATTATCTGTTTTGGAGAAATTAGCCATCTAAGTTTCTGCTGCAAATGAGTTAAAACTAGTGTTGGAAAGGGACAATACATATCCACATGATATTTCATAACTGCAATTCACATACAACATCATCCTTGTTTTTCTCTTCACTGAGTACATTACTTGTTATATATGGCTGGTCAGCAATGTTGATCAGACACTTGTCAAATTGGCAACTGCCTTCCTTGACTTGCTATTAATGTCTATTCTGCTGCATGTCTTAGGACCTAGGCCACTGCCTTCTAGGCTTGCTATTAATGCCTAGTCTGCTGCATGTCTTAGGACCTAGGCCACTGCCTTCTAGGCTTGCTATTAATGCCTAGTCTGCTGCATGTCTTAGGACCTAGGCCACTGCCTTCTAGGCTTGCTATTAATGCCTAGTCTGCTGCATGTCTTAGGACCTAGGCCACTGCCTTCTAGGCTTGCTATTAATGCCTATTCTGCTGCATGTCTTAGGACCTAGGCCACTGCCTTCTTGACTTGCTATTAATGCCTATTCTGCTGCATGTCTTAGGACCTAGGCCACTGCCTTCTAGGCTTGCTATTAATGCCTAGTCTGCTGCATGTCTTAGGACCTAGGCCACTGCCTTCTAGGCTTGCTATTA
The DNA here is from genome assembly GCA_947846245.1 of Cerastoderma edule. Taxonomy (NCBI): domain Eukaryota; kingdom Metazoa; phylum Mollusca; class Bivalvia; order Cardiida; family Cardiidae; genus Cerastoderma; species Cerastoderma edule. Next base: position 1,166,780 of record OX401404.1, read on the forward strand.
ATGCCTATTCTGCTGCATGTCTTAGGACTTAGGCCACTGCCTTCTAGGCTTGCTATTAATGCCTATTCTGCTGCATGTCTTAGGACCTAGGCCACTGCCTTCTTGACTTGCTATTAATGCCTATTCTGCTGCATGTCTTAGGACCTAGGCCACTGCCTTCTAGGCTTGCTATTAATGCCTAGTCTGCTGCATGTCTTAGGACCTAGGCCACTGCCTTCTAGGCTTGCTATTAATGCCTAGTCTGCTGCATGTCTTAGGACCTAGGCCACTGCCTTTCTTGACTTGCCCTTTAGGCTGATTCTGCAATTTGTCTAAAAGTCATTGCTTTCCTAAATTTGTCCTACATGCTTATATGCTGTTTGTCTAAGGGCCTAGGTCACTGCTTTCCTAGCCTTGCCCTTTATACTGATTCTGCTACTTGTCTAAGGGCCTGGACCATTGCCTTCTTAGCAATGTCTTTTAATCCCAGAGGCTGGAGTGACCACTTCATCCACTGGGAATAAAAACCTTTACAGGTCATATGCCTGTTTTGAGTATTTGAATTCTGATTGGCTCCAATATTATTTTCAATGCTCTACTGAATTATAAAAAATGTTAGATTCAGGTCAGACACACAGTTTAACACCCATTTCTGTCACTTTATATGTCTTGATAATGGCTTTGTTACATTCAGGTCAGACATACAGTTTAACACCCATTTCTGTCAATATATATGTCTTGATAATGGGGTTGTTACATTCAGGTCAGACACAGTTTTAACACCCATTTCTATCACTATATGTATTGATCATGGGGTTGTAACATACAGGTCAGACACACAGTTTTAATACCCATTTCTGCTACTATATCGGTGTCTATTCTCGACCGCGTGATTGTGCAAATCGCCCTATCTTTCCAAAGATTGCGCACATTTTCTACATGCATGCGAGAAAAATAGCGCATCTGATATCCATATAACTAATGAACATTTTGATTGTTTAAATTGCTCAGCTGTTAAAATGTGCTCCAGTGTATATGTGACAGAACGCTCGAAAAAAAAAAGGTTAGTTTTCTGATATGATTAGATAAAACTTAAGGAGCCAACTTTTGATGGACAGTAACAGTTAAATAAATACGAAAATTTCGTCTCAATTTAGCAAGGGAGGTAAATCTTTCGAGAAAACACTTTGTTTACTTTGTGCAGACGTCCTTGATCCAGCATTTCGAGGAATCGGATAACAGACTTCTATAAGAAACCTGAACCCTCAGACAATATCTTTTGATTCCAATATATGATTATTGATATAATATAACAGTCATTAACTGTTAACTGAGTTTTGGGCACATATACCACAAGAATTCATAGTTAATAGTTAGGGTACTTTTGAGTGATGTGTTTAAAAATGGCATTTAATAATCGCCCCCCTAATTTACCTATTTTCAAAGTGCAGGGCAAATTTCCTCCTTCTTGGGGTTTCTAGAATAGACACTACTATATGCGTCCTTATAGTGAGCCTGCCACATTGTGTTTTTTTCATTTGTATCTTCAGATTGTATGGCTCCTTTGAAGCATTAAAGGGAGGTAATGTTGCAGATGCTTTAACCGATTTCACAGGTGGGATAACAGAAGGATATATTTTGAGGGGCAGTAACACAGATGTACCGAAAAACATTGTCAATATTTTGTTTAAAGCACTTGACAGACAATCCTTGATTGGTTGTGGAATAAATGTATGTATATTAGCAGAAATATGAGTTTTCATTCCTTCTGTTTTAAAATAATTTGTTGCTTTCACAGAATTTATTTTCATTATGTTTCATTAAATACTTCTAAAGTATATATCAGGAAAGTCAATTTTAGAATACAGAAATTTTATACTTGACACAATAAAATTATTTATCCCGTTACATGGTGCAAAAGGTGACATGAAAAGGGGTGCCACTAAAACTAAGTGATTCACGGTTAGTTGACACGTGACTCCTTCATTTGCATATGATCAAGTGACACAAAAACTGGCCCATCGGAGTTAAAATCTATGAAGTGAAACGATACTGTTTGGTCCATCTAATGTTTCTAACTTCGGTATTTATTGGGTGAGCCTTCGGCTCACCCAATAAATTCCTACGCCTTGCCCGAAATACTTAACCCATTAACGTCACTAACCTATTATTCTCTATGAGACTTCTTTCATTATATGCTTGATACGGCTTTAAAAACATTCAGCACACTTAATTCTGACAAGTGGAATTGGAAGATTACAAGTTTGCCATTTGTTGTTTAATCTGAGTCAAGTTATTTTCGAACAGTATAACAGATTATTTTTTACACAATCCAGCACTTTCCATCAGTTTGTATTCCACTATAAGTAACTTGATACATTTCTCTTATTTTTCATTTAATCTAAAAAAATAACTGCATAGAAACCAACCATCTCAGTGTATTTGATCTTTCTTCTAGATCAAATGTTCTTCATTGAAAAATGCTATTAACTTCAAACTCAACATATATATTATTTTAATGGATTCAAGTATTTAAAGTGGATCCAAAGGGTTTTACTTGAATCTAATTTTTATAAGAAAAAAAATGTTATTAAAGGGATGAAGGTTGGTCAGCAAACAGGCAAGACAGTCCATGTTCCAGAGGCATAATGATACATTTTCAGTTTAGGGTTTTCCCCAGGGTTTTTTATTTCAGCCACTGGGGTGCTTGAGTTGATGCTGGGGGAGGGATATTTGGCATGATAACTGGTACCTCTTTCCCCTGTCAATTTCTTGTTAAATATGCATCCCAATATTGTAAGTTTCCAGGAAAACTTTTGAATGAAAAAGGCAAAAATTACTGTTTTAATTAAAAATCCAAAACAAATGTATCAAACAACGTCAAAAGCAAATAGACCGAGTGTGGTACTAATTTGAAGGACTGTTGACAAATTTTAAGTGCTAACTTTGAAATTCAGGTGTTGGGGCTCTGCAGTGCTTAAAGGGTCTGGGGAAAACCCAGCCATTCGTGCAATGAAACCCAAAGTGTGGATTGGAAGTGGGTATGATGAAAGGATAGAATGTCCATAAGGAGGGGTGTGGATTGGAAATTGGGATGATGAAAGGATAGAATGTCCATGAGAAGGGGTGTGGATTTGAAGTGGGGATGATGAAGGATAGAATGTCCACGAGGAGGGGTTGTGGATTGGAAGTGGGAATGATGAAGGATAGAATGTCCATGAGGAGGGGTGTGGATTAAAAGTGGGGATGATGAAAGGATAGAATGTCCATGAGGAGGGGTGTGGATTGGAAGTGGGGATGATGAAGGATCGAATGTCCATGAGGAGGGGTGTGGATTGGAAGTGGGGATGATGAAAGGATAGAATGTCCATGAGGAGGGGTGTGGATTGGAAGTGGGAATGATGAATGGATTGAATGTCCATGAGAAGGGGTGTGGATTGGAAGTGGGGATGATGAAAGGATAGAATGTCCATGAGAAGGGGTGTGGATTGGAAGTGGGGATGATGAAGGATAGAATGTCCACAAGGAGGGGTGTGGATTGGAAGTGGGCATGATGAAGGATAGAATGTCCATGAGGAGGGGTGTGGATTGGAAGTGGGGATGATGAAAGGATAGAATGTCCATGAGAAGGGGTATGGATTGGAAGTGGGGATGATGAAGGATAGAATGTCCATGAGGAGGGGTGTGGATTGGAAGTGGGAATGATGAATGGATTGAATGTCCATGAGGAGGGGTTGTGGATTGGACGTGGGGATGATGAAGGATATAATGTCCATGAGGAGGGGTATGGATTGGAAGTGGGGATGATGAAATGATCGAATGTCCATGAGGAGGGGTATGGATTGGAAGTGGGGATGATGAAGGATAGAATGTCCATGAGGAGGGGTATGGATTGGAAGTGGGGATGATGAAGGATAGAATGTCCATGGGAGGGGTGTGGATTGGAAGTGGGAATGATGAATGGATTGAATGTCCATGAGGAGGGGTTGTGGATTGGAAGTGGGGATGATGAAATGACCGAATGTCCATGAGGAGGGGTGTGGATTGGAAGTGGGGATGATGAAATGATTGAATGTTCATGAGGAGGGGTGTGGATTGGAAATGGGGATGATGAAATGATCGAATGTCCATGAGGAGGGGTGTGGATTGGAAGTGGGGATGATGAATGGATTGAATGTCTAGAGAAGGGGTGTGGATTGGAAGTGGGGATGATGAATGGATTGAATGTCCATGAGGAGGGGTGTGGATTGGAAGTGGGGATGATGAAGGATAGAATGTCCATGAGGAGGGGTGTGGATTGGAAGTGGGGATGATGAAAGGATAGAATGTCCATGAGGGATGTGGATTGGAAGTGGGGATGATGAATGGATTGAATGCCCACGAGGAGGGGTGTGGATTGGAAGTGGGGATGATGAAAGGATAGAATGTCCATGAGGAGGGGTGTGGATTGGAAGTGGGAATGATAAATGGATTGAATGTCCATGAGAAGGGGTTGTGGATTGGAAGTGGGGATGATGAAATGATTGAATGTCTAGAGGAGGGGTTGTGGATTGGAAGTGGGTATGATGAAGGATAGAATGTCCATGAGGAGGGGTTGTGGATTGAAAGTTGGGATGATGAAAGGATTGAATGTCCATGAGAAGGGGTATGGATTGGAAGTGGGGATGATGAAGGATATAATGTCCATTAGGAGGGGTATGGATTGGAAGTGGGGATGATGAAGGATAGAATGTCCATGAGGAGGGGTGTGGATTGAAGTGGAATGATGAATGGATTGAATGTCCATGAGGAGGGTTGTGGGGTTGAAGGGGGATGATGAAATGATTGAATGTCCATGAGGAGGGGTTGTGGATTGGAAGTGGGGATGATGAAATGATTGAATGTCCATGAGGAGGGGTGTGGATTGGAAGTGGGGATGATGAAATGATCGAATGTCCATGAGGAGGGGTATGGATTGGAAGTGGGGATGATGAAGGATAGAATGTCCATGAGGAGGGGTATGGATTGGAAGTGGGGATGATGAAGGATAGAATGTCCATGGGAGGGGTGTGGATTGGAAGTGGGAATGATGAATGGATTGAATGTCCATGAGGAGGGGTTGTGGATTGGAAGTGGGGATGATGAAATGACCGAATGTCCATGAGGAGGGGTGTGGATTGGAAGTGGGGATGATGAAATGATTGAATGTTCATGAGGAGGGGTGTGGATTGAAGTGGGGATGATGAAATGATCGAATGTCCATGAGGAGGGGTGTGGATTGAAGTGGGGATGATGAATGGATTGAATGTCCATGAGGAGGGGTGTGGATTGAAGGGATGATGAAGGATAGAATGTCCATGAGGAGGGGGTGGATTGAAGTGGGGATGATGAAAGGATAGAATGTCCATGAGGGGTGTGGATTGGAAGTGGGGATGATGAATGGATTGAATGTCAACGAGGAGGGGTGTGGATTGGAAGTGGGGATGATGAAATGACCGAATGTCCATGAGGAGGGATGTGGATTGGAAGTGGGGATGATGAAATGATCGAATGTCCATGAGGAGGGGTGTGGATTGGAAGTGGGAATGATGAAGGATAGAATGTCCATGAGGAGGGGTGTGGATTGGAAGTGAGGATGATGAAATGATGGAATGTCCATGAGGAGGGAAGTGGATTGGAAGTGGGAATGATGAATGGATTGAATGTCCATGAGGATGGGTTGTGGATTGGAAGTGGGGATGATGAATGGATTGAATGTCCATGAGGAGGGGTTGTGGATTGGAAGTGGAGATTATGAATGGATTGAATGTCTAGAGGAGGGGTTGTGGATTGGAAGTGGGGATGATGAATAGATTGAATGTCCATAAGGAGGGGTTGTGGATTGGAAGTGGGGATGATGAATGGATTGAATGTCCATGAGGAGGGGTTGTGGATTGGAAGTGGGGATGATGAATGGATTGAATGTCTAGAGGAGGGGTTGTGGATTGGAAGTGGGGATGATGAAGGATAGAATGTCCATGAGGAGGGTTGTGGATTGGAAGTGGGGATGATGAATGGATTGAATGTCTAGAGGAGGGGTGTGGATTTGAAGTGGGGATGATAAAAGGATAGAATGTCCATGAGGAGGGGTGTGGATTGGAAGTGGGGATGATGAATGGAGTGAATGTCTAGAGGAGGGGTGTGGATTTGAAGTGGGGATGATGAATGGATCGAATGTCCATGAGGAGGGGTGTGGATTGGAAGTGGGGATGATGAATGGATTGAATGTCTAGAGGAGGGGTGTAGATTGGAAGTGGGGATGATGAATGGATAGAATGTCCATGAGGAGGGGTGTTGATTGGAAGTGGGTATGATGAATGGATAGAATGTCCATGAGGAGGGGTGTGGATTGGAAGTGGGGATGATGAAAGGATAGAATGTCCATGAGGAGGGGTGTGGATTGGAAGTGGGGATGATGAAAGGATAGAATGTCCATGAGGAGGAGTGTGGATTGGAAGTGGGGATGATGAAGGATCGAATGTCCATGAGGAGGGGTGTGGATTGGAAGTGGGGATGATGAAAGGATAGAATGTCCATGAGGAGGGTTGTGGATTTAAAGTGGGGATGATGAAATGATCGAATGTCCATGAGGAGGGGTGTGGATTAAAAGTGGGGATGATGAAAGGATAGAATGTCCATGAGGAGGGTTGTGGATTTAAAGTGGGGATGATGAAATGATCGAATGTCCATGAGGAGGGGTGTGGATTAAAAGTGGGGATGATGAAAGGATAGAATGTCCATGAGGAGGGGTGTGGATTTAAAGTGGGGATGATGAAAGGATAGAATGTCCATGAGGAGGTGTGGATTGAAGTGGAGATGATGAAATGACTGAATGTCCATGAGGAGGGATGTGGATTGGAAGTGGGGATGATGAAATGATTGAGTGTCCATGAGGAGGGGTGTGGATTGGAAGTGGGGATGATGAAAGGATAGAATGTCCATGAGGAGGGGTGTGGATTGGAAGTGGGGATGATGAAAGGATAGAATGTCCATGAGGAGGGGTGTGGATTGGAAGTGGGGATGATGAAAGGATAGAATGTCCATGAGGGATGTGGATTGGAAGTGGGGATGATGAATGGATTGAATGCCCACGAGGAGGGGTGTGGATTGGAAGTGGGGATGATGAAAGGATAGAATGTCCATGAGGAGGGGTGTGGATTGGAAGTGGGGATGATGAAAGGATAGAATGTCCATGAGGAGGGGTGTGGATTGGAAGTGGGGATGATGAAATGATTGAATGTCCATGAGGAGGGGTGTGGATTGGAAGTCGGGATGATGAAAGGATAGAATGTCCATTAGGAGTGGTGTGGATTAAAAGTGGGGATGATGAAAGGATAGAATGTCCATGAGGAGGGGTGTGGATTGGAAGTGGGGATGATGAATGGATTGAATGTCCATGAGGAGTGGTGTGGATTGGAAGTGGGGATGATAAAGGATAGAATGTCCACGAGGAGGGGTGTGGATTGGAAGTGGGGATGATGAAGGATAGAATGTCCATGAGGAGGGGTGTGGATTGGAAGTGGGGATGATGAAGGATAGAATGTCCACGAGGAGGGGTTTGGATTGGAAGTGGGGATGATGAAGGATAGAATGTCCATGAGGAGTGTGGATTGGAAGTGGGAATGATGAATGGATTGAATGTCCACGAGGAGGGGTGTGGATTGGAAGTGGGGATGATGAAGGATAGAATGTCCATTAGGAGGGGTGTGGATTGGAAGTGGGGATGATGAATGGATTGAATGTCCATGAGGAGGTTCATCACTACAGATATTGTCATGTTGGAATTGTTAGAAGTAATTCATTAACATTGTTTTAGTCTTGATACCTGGATTGAGTAACATTTATATATATTCATTTCATTTACAGCCACTTAAAGGGTCAATAGAAAAAGAGTTATCTAATGGACTGATTGCTGGACATGCATATAGTATTACAGATTTAAGAGAGGTAATATTTCCCCTATTTACCGGGTATTCATAATTTTGTTAAGTTGCTTAAGTGAATGCTAAATGTCCTAGAATTCTTAATGTTTGATTGGTTCAGTACTTGGCATGATAAACTTATTCCCTCCTATGGAGTTTTGTGACAAGTCAAAGTTGTAGCGAAATTATGACAAATAGTGTTTTATACAGGTTAGAAAAAATCTGTTTAGACTTATAAATTTCTGGAGGGCTGTTGAAAGAAGTGTAAATATATTTAAGTAGAGATTTTGATTTTGTTGATTGCATTCACATACTTGTTGTACAATATTCATTAATGAACTTATGCAGTATTTTGGTGATTGTTCGCAGTAGCGGTTGATCAGAATTGTAGTATAAGTAACTAAAGTTTCTAAATTGAAAGTCATAAAGGCAAAAATAGAAATTGGTTAAAACCCATGTTTGTTGGACAGTAAAACATTTTTTTAAGTTTTGAAAGGCTCTTAACTTGATATCTTTATTCAGGATGTTTTTTCTCTTTTTTATTTGTACCTTTGCAGTTAGATGAGTAAAGACATTGACTAGTAATCCCGCCATAGGTTTGATACCTTGTTCTTTCAAATTTCTCTTTGAGATTTGATGAAAATGAAAAAAGTTATGGATTCATGGCTCATGTGACAGCATTCCGTTTTTCTATTTATATAATTCAGATTTTATTGATGTCTGAAAGAGGCCAAGTTCCAGTTACGTTGATACGGGTGAGAAATCCATGGGGAACACGAGTCAATTGGAATGGTCCATGGGGAGACAGGTAACACTTAACCTCTCTAATGGGATAACTTTTAATTCTACTTACATGATTCTACACTGCAGTACACTATTATTGTCATTTAGTGTAACTAGGTTTTTAAAGATCTTTTAATTATACCTTTAGTACCAAGATGCCTAGACATATCAGTCCTTGATTTAGCAATACATGTATATCATAATTTTGAGTAGGGAGATTTTTACTACCCACCTGGGCTTCAGGCATTTGTGGCACACCTTGGTGTATATCATTGACCTTCACATGTGTGTTCAGGTAATTTTGTTTGCTTTATGACCAACTAACATAACTTGTGTTAGTATTGTAAACAAGTTATGTCATATTGGAGTTAAAGGTTAGTTAGTATCACATTAACTATGAAAGGGAATGGATTGAAACTGTGTAAAGGGACACACTGTTAGGTTACTGTCTAGGTCCCATAACTCTTACTTTGATTTTAAGCAAACTGCATTCTAAATATTAATTAAGGTTTTGTGTGTTTGTATCTAATATTCTACAAACGTACATTTATACTGGGTCATCATGTAATATTACTGAACATGTACCATGGCTCTGACTTGGATTTCAAGCAAAATATTTGTTTTTCCATTTTTTGCACACCAAATGTTTTCTTAAGTCTTTGGTTTTTCATTAATTACTACCGGTATTAGAATTGGTTCTAACTTCATACTTGTTATTGAGGTCTTAATGTTGGGTCACTGACCAAGATCCATAACTCTGTCTTGAATGACAACCAGCTGTTCATACTTTTCCTATTTATAATCCCCCCTGTGTACTTGTAAATCTTGGTTAATATTTTGGCAACAAATTATTTTTCTTTATCATCATGTTGCTCATAAACAATTTCCGAAGAGCGGAACATGTTGTCTATTGATTAGCTCTGTTAATCCTTTACCCGGAGGTGAAATTTTAGTCATCTTTCCCAGCTTTGTAGGTCTATGTGTGTCTTTTTTATCTGTTTTTGTCACTGCAGTGTTTCTGATCCCTTTTGTTTTGAGTTATAATCTCCTAGAATCCTGTGAGTAGTGAAGTCCGCTCTGCTACCTTTCATAAATCTACATACACACTGAGCACTGATTATGTAAACAAGAAGCAGAATGGAGAGTGATAAGTCTAATTAAGAGCTTGTTCAACAATTTATGTAAATAGATTTAAACTAGTCAAGAGTAGAATGTGAATTGTTATTTATTACGAGATTTACCACTATTTTACCCAGGTCACCAGAGTGGAACAGTATTCCAGAATTAGAACGGGAGAGGATGGGCCTAGTATTCAGAGATGATGGAGAGTTTTGGTGAGTCTCATTGACAAGGTTACAGTTGGATTCTGTTTTCAGATGTGCACTTGAGTTTATTCTTGTTTCAAATGACACAATTACTTTTATTCATTCTGGTATTGTTAGATGGCAGAGTTTAGAAAACTTAGTTACATGGCTAATTTTATTGAAAATTTGTTGTTTCACCCATGGTGCTCTTCTGTATCAAATACAACAAGATTTTGTGCATTAAGATATTATTTGTCATTTCTCATTAGATTAAACATTTCTACACACACAGACCTTTTTCTGTAGAAAGTGTGATCAAAATAATATGCCATCAATTGATGTTCAAATTTTCAATTTGATACCTCATACAGAAAGGTGTTAAGCTTTTCTCATTTCTTCTAATGGACATGAATATTCAGTAAGAAATGACGAATGTTGTTAGGTAAATGGATATCTTATCAATGGACAGAGTATCGATTGAATATCCAGTATTTGGTTATCTGGAAAAATAGCAGTTGAAGGTCGAAAAAGTGTTGAAAATATCAATGATTTAGTTTTGTTTGAGTTCATGAGCAATGTTGCATTCTGTGTGATAATCCATGAACCCTAAACAATTCACTGTGCCAGAACTTCTTCAGTTGGTAAACAATCATGATGACATACTTTTTCTGCGTAAATCATGCATTTCAATTTCCATTGAGATTCCATAGCTTCTTCATGAAATATGTCATACCTAAATACTCATTGATAATTTTCTAGGTCAACCCTTTATGTTTTGGCCCCCAAGATTATCACAGCCAGCTCCAGCCAGGGCCAAGTTTATTTAGTGTTTTCTCAAACATAGCAGTATATTTGGGTTATGGTTGCAGCGCTCTGACTAGCTGTCCTCTATAGTTAACAACAGCATTGGAAGGGTTCAACAAGTTTGCAAATTTAATCAGACTCTGATTTAAACAAGCTAGAACGTCCAACTGGGATTTGAACCAGACGCTCTTACCATTTGAGCGTTTGGACTGAGTTCTAACATTGTATAATCATCATCTGACTCTAGATTGAGTGGAAAAAGGACATCATTCAATTTACGTAATTTTCTAATGCATCTTATTGCATCTTGAGTAGAATCATTTAACACACTAAGAAGGAATTTTGTAATGACTCAATAAATTTCTCCACACAACAGAGAAACATCCTTGGATTTAGTCCACCACCATTGAAATGAATCCCCAACGCCTTCATTCACAACGGAAATCCAAAAGTTTATTTTTTTTATCACAATTCTTTAAATGGAAACAGAAGGAGAAACATATTCATTTGGTATAAAACAATTATCTGACAAGGTTATCTGATATATCATTCATTTATCTGGAATAACTGTAAGTCAGAACCATGAGACTTAGAAATACTTGACCTAGTGGTTAGAGTACTGAACTTGAAATCACATGGCCACCTGGGTTCAAATCCTGAGAGGGATATGGATTTTCATGAGAGGCAGTCTCCCGACTGACTTACGGAATGCCGATGGTTCTACCCGCCTTGACCAGCCCTTATGGGCAGTTGAGTATGGGGTCTTCCTCCATCATTAAGAGTCGGGCATTGCTACATAACTGAAATAATGTTGATGTGATGTAAAACCCATATAAAAAAAATAAATAAATACTTGAACACAACACTTAGCAAGTAGAGTTATAGGATGACCGTGCAACAATTAAACTTTGCTACATAACATATACCGGTAATACATCTATTTAAGAAGTTAACAAATCCTACTATTCCGACACATTTAAGGTTTTAAGCTATTAAGACTTTTTTGTTTTGTTTTTTCAGGATGGATTTTAGTGATTTCCTGAAGAATTTTGACACTGTTGACATTTGTAACCTGACACCTGACTCTCCCATTGACATGCCCCGACAGTGGCATACAACAGAATTCCATGGACGCTGGCTTCGAGGGTTCAGTGCTGGGGGTAGACCCATCCTCATGAGTATGTAGATGTTTTATCTTTACTTGGCTGTTTATATTTTCTGGTAGAAAGTCTCCCTCTAGACCCACCCTCATGAGTGTGTAGATGTTTTTTCTTTACTTGGCTGTTTATATTGTCTGGTAGAAAGTCTCCCTCTAGACCCACCCTCATGAGTGTGTAGATGTTTTATCTTTACTTGGCTGCTTATATTGTCTGGTAGAAAGTCTCCCTCTAGACCCATCCTCATGAGTATGTAGATGTTTTATCTTTACTTGGCTGTTTATATTGTCTGGTGGAAAGTCTCCCTCTAGACCCACCCTCATGAGTGTGTAGATGTTTTATCTTTACTTGGCTGTTTATATTGTCTGGTAGAAAGTCTCCCTCTAGACCCACCCTCATGAGTATGTAGATGTTTTATCTTTACTTGGCTGTTTATATTGTCTGGTGGAAAGTCTCCCTCTAGACTCACCCTCATGAGTGTGTAGATGTTTTATCTTTACTTGGCTGTTGATATTGTCTGGTAGAAAGTCTCCCTCTAGACCCATCCTCATGAGTGTGTAGATGCTTTATCTTTACTTGGCTGTTTATATTGTCTGGTAGAAAGTCTCCCTCTAGACCCATCCTCATGAGTATGTAGATGTTTTATCTTTACTTGGCTGTTTATATTGTCTGGTGGAAAGTCTCCCTCTAGACCCATCCTCGTGAGTGTTTAGATGTTTTATCTTTACTTGGCTGTTTATATTGTCTGGTGGAAAGTCTCCCTCTAGACCCACCCTCATGAGTGTGTAGATGTTTTATCTTTACTTGGCTGTTTATATTGTCTGGTGGAAAGTCTCCCTCTAGACTCACCCTCATGAGTGTGTAGATGTTTTATCTTTACTTGGCTGTTTATATTGTCTGGTGGAAAGTCTCCCTCTAGACCCATCCTCATGAGTGTGTAGATGTTTTATCTTTACTTGGCTGTTTATATTGTCTGGTGGAAAGTCTCCCTCTAGACTCACCCTCATGAGTGTGTAGATGTTTTATCTTTACTTGGCTGTTTATATTGTCTGGTAGAAAGTCTCCCTCTAGACCCACCCTCATGAGTATGTAGATGTTTTATCTTTACTTGACTGTTTATATTGTCTGGTAGAAAGTCTCCCTCTAGACCCACCCTCATGAGTGTGTAGATGTTTTATCTTTACTTGGCTGTTTATATTGTCTGGTGGAAAGTCTCCCTCTAGACTCACCCTCATGAGTGTGTAGATGTTTTATCTTTACTTGGCTGTTTATATTGTCTGGTAGAAAGTCTCCCTCTAGAACCACCCTCATGAGTGTGTAGATGTTTTATCTTTACTTGGCTGTTTATATTGTCTGGTGGAAAGTCTCCCTCTAGACTCATCCTCATGAGTGTGTAGATGTTTTATCGTTACTTGACTGTTTATATTGTCTGGTGGAAAGTCTTCCTCTAGACCCATCCTCATGAGTATGTAGACGTTTTATCTTTACTTGGCTGCTTATATTGTCTAAAATTTCTAAAATTTAGAACATTGATTACAAAATGAATCATTAACCCTTTCCCCAAACAATAATGACATTTGACCACTTTTTTGCAGACAACTTTAGAAAACATTGTGGGAAAAGGAGAAATTGCTCGTAAGAGCAATTTTTCCTTTTCCCACAATGTTTTCTGCCCTATCAGAAGATTATTTTCAAATTTCATCACATTTTGAAATGTCGTCTGCAAACCCTTTCAATTTTGGACAGTTGAAAATTTGTTGTCTGGGAAAGGGTTAAACAGATACCTAGATTTGAAGGATTAATGTTCTATACCACACAGTTATGAAAGACCAAGTTTTGTGTAACCTTATAGATCTGTGATGTCATTTTATTAGTAGAAGACAAATTGTCATAAAAAGATTGAAATTTCAATTTGAGAGATAGTCAGTCCTTTTAACCCTTTCCCCAAATAATAACGACATTTGACTACTTTGTTGCAGACGACTTCAGAAAACATTGTGGGAAAAGGAGAAACTGTTTGGGATGAGCAATTTTTCCTTTTCCCACAAGGTTTTCTGCTCTTTCTGAAGCATATTGTTCAATTTCATCACATTTTGAAATGTCGTCTGGGAGAATTTATAGATATTTTAAGAGGTAACATGGTATGTCAAAAGAATATGATTGATTTTCTTCATGGTGTTACTCCAATTTGCCTTAAGATGCAGTCAAAATATTCTTCCTATATGATTTATAAAACAAATGATCTTGTATCTGACATCCTTTTTACCTCTTCCATGTCATACGAGAAGCTATTGTAAATGAATCTGAAAACAGGTTGTTATAACTTTATAGGAAAAAGTCCCCTTTTAGGAGGCTGATGTTATCAGTTAATTCCCTTCTTAAATACAGTTTGTATGCATTAAATTGATCAAAGAATAATTACATTTTAATCAGAAACTACCTGTAAGGCAGGTTTGTTTGTTCACACATTTATGCACTGGTAGGTATAGATTTACAATAATAAATGGAAAAAAAATAATTGCAGTTTATTTTAGACTTTATTCCACTCTTTTGTCTGAATTATCATGTTTCTAATAAAATGCTCACACTTACAGGTCTGTCAGTTAGAAAATTGTAAATGGATGAATTTTCCCTTCTCACTAACCCACCTCTTGTCTGAAGAGTTATTGAGATATATCTGAACATTTTATTATACTTAAATACCAACAATTAATTTGCTTAACCCTTCCCAAACAACAAATGACTGTCCCAAATTGAAAGAGTTTGCAGACGACATTTCAAAATGTGATGAAATTGAAAAATAATCTTCTGATAGGCTATAAAACAATGAGGGAAAAGGAGAAATTGCTCGTCACGAGCAATTTCTCCTTTTCCCTCAATGTTTTCTAAAGTCGTCTGCAACTAAGTGGTCAAATTTGGTTATTGTTTGGGAAAGGGTTTCTGTGTTTCTTTTTTGATTGTGTAAGCTTCAGTTGGAGTTATTCTGAAAATCTCTATATGAAATTTTCTCCCATTTTGATTCACTTCAATCTGCATGTTCGTCTGTCGGTCCAAAACTTTGATATCCTTATTCAGGCAACACACCAGCTTGACAGAGGTAAGACGGTTCAGTATTTTAGATTTGGATGCACCTACAAATGGTAATATAACCAATACGGATAAGGTTGTTATATCTACATGTTTTGTTTGTTTCGATTACTCCATACAGGCACACATTGGTGCAATCCCCAGTATAAAGTTTCTCTCCAAGAAACAGATGAAGATGATGAGCATAGTTGTAGTTTTATCATACAGTTAATGCAGAAAGATCGACGAAAAATGAAAAACAAAGGAGAAAGACTTGTGTATATAGGATTTGTAGTTTATAAAGTAAGTAGACATTTCTAAGATGCTGTCATGCTTTTTCAAAAAGAGATTGCAAAAGTTTATTGTTGAAAGCCAAGAACAATTCTATGATGGAATTTTTCTTAGGTTAGTAAACTTTTATCAAACATTTAAATTTATGTGCATGTTGACTTAAAATGCATACATATATTACCAAACAGTGTGGGATTTCATCTTACAGAATTCCTACTTAGTGAAAAATGCTCTAAAAATTGTATTTATTGAAATGGACCCAATTTTGCAATCACTTAAAATCTTAATATATGCGATAGTCCTTATTAGGGCTAAATTTCTACATGTAACATATTTTCCCTTCATTTTGTTATTAAAAAAATACCTATCTAAACATGGTGGACGTTTTTATTGTCTTAACATTAATTTCCACAATGCATTTGATTAAGTTTACCAATATAAGCTACTTGAGGGTTTAAGAAATAAAGAGACTGATGCCTGAATGCAAATTGCTAATTTAAGTTTCTTTTCTTTTCAGTATGTTCAAAGTTGCCCTCTCCCATTAAAAAAAGACTATTTTGATCATAATGATCGTGTAGCCAGTTGTGATATGTTTATCAATACTCGACAAATTATACAAAGACTTGTGCTTCCTGCCGGTGAATATATTATAGTGCCTTGTACATATGACATGAATGAGGAAGCAGACTTTTATTTGAGATTCTTCTTTGAAAATAAAAATAATGTAGTGTAAGTATACAAATGTTCATGGATTTAAAACTTTAAGGAATAGTGGTTTCTGATACGTCAAGGAATTGATTTTTGCTAACCATACTTACTTGCATGGCAGAAATAATCTGGTTTTCTCGAGTAGATTAATATGTGAATAGTAGAATCAAAGTATGCATAGTCAATTTGCTGTCAACAGCAAATGATTAATCCTACCCTTGTAGATACACATTTAAATACATTTGTAACGGAAAACTAAAGAAACAATTGTAACAAAAGGAGAATTTACTACAGACAAGCAGTTTCTCCTCTAGTCTGAATGGTTTCTATCCATAGTCACAAAGAAAAGGTTGTTTTACATACCTTATGGTTTTATTCTGCTGATGCTCTGAAATTGGTCATATCATAAAATTCCATTGGAGAAACCAACATGACTTGCTACAATGCCAGCAGCTTGTCTCAAGGTAAGGTAATGAATTTTCAGTCCGTCTAAAACCAAAGATATGATGCCCTCCAAGGATTTGACCCTTCATTTCGAGTAAAGTCAGAATTTGTTAAAATCTCTCTATGAAAAATATGATATATAAGAGGGAATGAATTGTTCAATTTCAAGAGCAAAGATACTTCACATTTTTGCCTTATTGTGCGAGTCAGTTAATAATCTACATAATAATTAGTGAAAGAAAAACAATATTGATATAAATTGTGTCTTTTCAACACTTCATATTTTGTAAATACTAAAGGTAAATGATAAAAAGGGTTTGCTACTTTCGCATCATAGAAAACACTGATCTTTTATGATTTACAAGCAATTTTATACAAAAAAGTTGATTTAATGAATTAACTTTACTGAAGTGTGTAATGTTTATGAAGTATCCCTAAAGTAGTGTTATAACCCGATGAATACCTTTTGTTTTAGAGGTACAGATGCCCCTTCAGAAAAACTGGATATACAACTACCTCAACCCATCTCTGACCCGGACCAGGAGGAACAGTATCGACGATTCTTTTATTCTCTATCAGGGGAGGTAAGCACAGTAGTTCACTTCATTCTGTAGTACACATCTCATCTGTATTATGCACACCATATTAATACAAAAGTAAATTGCATTTGTCCTTTATTATGCACATCATAGTGTTATACAAGTAAACTGCATATGTCTTATGCACATCATAGTGTTACACCTGTAAACTGACATTTGTCCTGTATTTTACACATATCATTACACAAGTAAACTGCATATGTGTAGGTGTTAGTAGCCTGTTGTCCATTATCAACAATATGTATGTGAATATCTTAAAGTGAAGAGGCTTCGTTTATTAAAATACTGACATGAAATGGGTTTAAAGGTTTGACTTGATGATGTACAGTTTAAAATTGCAATAGATACATATTTGTACTAAATCTCATTAAAAATTAGAAAAAGGTTTGTGTTGGAATACTATATCTCTAGGTAAGAGACTTGAAAAAGTGGATCAGAATGTTTGTCTTGATGAACACAAGGTCAATTGTGTTATGATTCAGAGAACAACAATGTTTTAAATGGGAGTGAAGTAAATGTGTGAATGAAGTACCATGTAGTTCACATTTAACTAATTTGTCACACAAGTCTCTTGTGTCTTTTATCTATTTTTCAAAGTGCTATTTTTCAAATTCAGTGCCCACCAATTTTACTCTATTGTTTACTTTGGAGTAACATCTAAATTAGCAAGGAACGCTCGGATTAATGAGTGGCAATCACATGTCTGGAAAAATCACATGAACCACATAAACAATACTGTCATACATCCAATATTAACAACATGAACATTCAAAATGGAGATTTTCTCTGGTTTAATTGGTTCCTAACATTTCTCGACTAATCTTGTTTTATCGCTAATTGTGAACAAATCTTATAGCATTCACTCTTTTTAAAGCATCATATGAACGTGATACCGTCTCATTTCCTCTGTAAAATGGAATTTTAAGTTTTTTAAAGTTAATTTTCAATTATTCTAGAACTTTCACAATTTAAGTGTAAATGAGCGCAAGTATGGCTTTCAACAAACATTTCAGAAAGCCTGGTTTTAAAAAAAAAAAAACGTGTCTGATAATGCAGCATGCATTCCTCTGACAGGTTTTGTGATTTTCTTCTTACAGGACATGGAAGTCAATCCTTATGAACTGCAAAAGACTCTGAATGATGGACTTCGAAAAGGTTTGAATGATGTTTGATTATTTACTAATTGAAATGGAACTTTGGATTAACTGTAATTATACTGCAATGTACATAAATATGTTTACATACAATAGTTTTCTTTAATGAGAAAGATAAAAGAAAATTGTAGTAAGATGATGTGTGTAAGTAGTATGCATTATTATTGTTTTTGATAAGTTGCTTCTGGTTTTTTGTTCAAAAGTTTGTAACAAATATCCTTAAGGAATTTTCTGTATCTATCAACTGCCATCTGGTGTTGCTTTCAATTTTACCAATAGACCATCACAAAATTCCATTATTGGGAATGGAATAAGAACATCTTTTATCTTGAACATAACGGTATCTATTGATTGTTTTAGAAAAGATATGCAAATTGTAATTTTATCACACATCAGCCATCAAAATAGCTTCAATCTAAACTTTATGCACAATATTTGCTCATTATCTTTTCTTAGAAGACTTTCGTCAATGTCAAGTGTTTATCAGGTTACCTATAGTGGCATAAGTCTGACTGGATAGCCTTATATGATTTTTTTTCAAGCAAAGGCTATTTTGCCATGAAATACAGATTTCAAGAAAGTCACTGAAATTTGGTTTAATCTTAATGATTTAAATGACTTTTTGAAATATCTTTGATAATTTTTTTAGTTCAATTGAGATTGCTTAGGATGAGCTTTTGTGATCAATTGAATTTAGTTGCACCATCTGTTTGTTTCTCAACATTTCTTAAAACTGCTCTTACGACCACATTATTGACCCAACCTTCATGAAATCTGCCCAGAATGTTTTCCTGATGGTATCCAGATCAAGTTTGATCATAGGTCAGGCTTGGTAAAGAGAAAGGTGACTAGGACAAGTCATAGTAAAATCATGTTACCATGCTAGCAGACACAGCTCTAATCCCTGATCCAATGTTCACCAACATTTCTTAGATTGTTTGTCTGGAAAATGTCTTGGTAAAGATTGATCAAGGATGGGGAGCTATCAAAGACTAAGTCAATAGGTCAATCTTAGTTAAATATTTGTATGACCCAAGCAGCTACAGTTCTGATCCTATCTTAACTTGAGTGATTTGCTTGTTTGTCTTTAAGAAAACGTTGTAGTACTGGCATTCCTCCATGACACTTAAATATATTGATAAAATATTGTAACTGGAAAGACTGCTCAAGGTAGAAAACGACCATGGATATATGAACTGTTGATACAATTAAGCTGATTTGTTTCCCATGATCATACTGTGTAACATGGGCAAATGTTATTCCCACATTGGAAGAGTTAGAATGTTTATTTATTTAATTCTATTTTCTGCAGACGCTGGTTCAGCCTACCATAAAGATCTTACTGTGGAAGCCTGCAAGTGCTTTATTTCCCTTTTGGACTCAGAAAACTCGGGTAGACTTGGCTATACAGAATTGTTGTATCTATGGAACTTGCTTCGTTCATGGAAGGTAAACTTTAAGTTGTTAGCATTTTGATTTATCATGAAGCCATATCAAATTCAATTTTGCTAAAATAAATGTGAATTATCAAATAAATAGATATTATTTGTACAGACAGCTCTTAATTATGGGTTGCGATGCCTGACGCACAAAATAGCATGGGCCAGTATACATATCACTTCTTACACCTTACAAGAGTCATGTGCTCACCCTAAGACAAACATCTTGTTGGACTGTAAGTTAGCAGGAAAACAATTTCTAATTAAGATCCAGATCCAGTGCTACGATTTGAACCCATGTGATGGCAATTTTTGTACTCTATCCACTAGGGACAAAAGGCCCCTTATCTTAGCATTCTTAAAATAACCTCTTTTATGCATTGCATTGTAGCAGTTGGTAGGAAGGTTTATTTGTTCACCTACTGGAATCTCAACTAAGTTGAAGACTAGGTCTGATTGTATGAACTTTAGGGTCATATTCATTTAAAACATAAGGTTGGTAGAGCACATACTAGGGCACTTGCTTACTTCTTGAAAACCTTGTGTATCACATACTCTAAAGGAGCGTTAGTCACAAAATTTGTCTTAATGAAATAACCAATTTCCAAAATGTGTTCTTGGTATCAGAAAAATGTCACAATGTCCATTTCTCTGATAAAACATTGTACAAACTCTTGGACTTATATTTTTGTTTCAATATTTAAGACTAGTGTTATGGATAAGCTCTAGTTCTGTTTTAAAAACTAGTTTGAAAGAAAACCATTATATGAAAAATTCAAATGCATACTAGCTCTCAGAAAAACTACAAAACTAGGTAAAATGAGTTATCAACTAGGGTAGAATATGTTAAAACATAGCAAAACACCACAGAATCATGACAATATAGCGCTTGCACTATTTACTATCTATGTTTCAAAGGGCTATTTTCACAAATTATGTACTCACCAATTCAAATTTATTGTTAACATTCGAGAAACATCGAACATAGAAAGGAGTGCTCTAATAAAAGAGTGGCGATCACCTGGTTAGAAAAAGTCACATGAAACACATAAGAATACTGACATTTATCCAATACCAACAATGTGAACATTTAAAATGGAGAATTTCTCAGGTTTCATTGGTTCCTGACGTTTCTCGTCTAACCTTGTTTTATGGCTGATTGTAAACAAACCTTATCGTTTTCACTCTTTTAAAAGCATCATTTGAACATGTTACATATCAGTTCCTCTGTAAAAGAGAATTAAAAGTATATTTAGCTCGACTTTTCAAAGAATAAGGAGAGCTATACTACTCACCTGGGCGTTGCTGTCGGCATCACACCTTGGTTAAGTTTTTACGTGCAAGCTTGTATTTTATAAACTACTGTATGGAATTGGTTGATACTTCACACATGTGTTCTTGGTCATACTATAAGGTCCCTGGCCAAGTTTCATATCTCTGACGGACAGCTATTGTTAAGTTAATTGTCAATTATTCTAGATTTTTCAAAATTTAAGTGTAAATGAGTGCAAGTTTGGCTTTAAGATAGTTTGTCAAGGCTATAAGTGCGGTTATTTAGACTCAAATTTGATATATTTTTGCCAGAATTGTAAATCTTGATTTACAATTGATACTAGTATTCAATACATCTCTTATTTAGGTTTCTATTCAGATCCCTATCAAGTGTTGTTTTCCAGTCATTAATTTATTCTTATGCTTACACTGTTTCTGGTATATCTCTGGTTATTGTGTCCAATCTTGAATTATTAGAAGTCAGGACAGGTAATTCACCATATTTCTTTTGTTTTACATCGATTGTGAGGGAAGCTTAAAGCTTGTTCAAAGCCACTCTCGATGACTGCTTCCTGGATACTAAACCAGTAATCGAGCCTATTTTCTGGGTTAGTCCCAGAAATTTTCACCCAGCCTAATGGGGATTCGAACCTGGGACTCTCGGTACAAGAGCCCGATGCTCTTCCCCTGCACTAATGTTGCCCACTAATGTGAAATGATAACATGAATTACTTGTTGTTTTTTTTGTAGAAACTATTTTACCAGTTTGACATGGATAAAGCTGGAATGATGAGCTCATTTGAATTACGTCCTGCCTTATTGCTAGCAGGTAGGTGAAAGAAAATTCATGTAGACAATAGTTGGAGGGTTCAATGTTATACTATAGTAACCACTTCATGTTTATGAAGCACTTACTTTGTGCCATTTTTTAGCTCTACTATTCGAAGATTAAGGAGAGCTCTACTACTCACCAGGGCATGGCTGTCGGCGTCATACATTGGTTAAGTTTTTGCATGCAAGTTTGTATCTCATTAACTACTATATGAAATGGGTTGATACTTCACACATGTATTGAGGGTTATAATCTTGAATTTAAGCAAATTTTGCAGCTTTTTGTACTTAGAAAATCTTGGTTAAGTTTTTACTTGCAAGTTTGTATCTCATTAACTACTGTATGGATTGGTTTGATTCATCACACATGTGTTCAGTGTAAAAATTGAAGGTCCCTGACCAAGTTTCAAATTTCTTGTTTTAAATTTAAGCAAATATTGTGGCCTTTTGTACTTAGAAAAATCTTGGTATAGTTTTTGCGTGCAAGTTTGTATCTCAAGAACTATTGTATGGAACGGGTTGATACTTCACACATGTATTTAAGGGTTATAATTTAAGGTCTCTGACCAAGTTTCATATATCTAGTTTTGAATTTAAGCAAATTTTGCGGGTTTTTTTTCCTAGAAAATATTGGTTAAGTTTTTGTGTGCAAGTATGTATCTCATGAACTTTTGTATAGAATGTGTCGATACTCAACACATGTGTTCAGTGTAATAATTAAAGGTCCCTGACCAAGTTTCATATCTCTTGTTTTGAATTCAAGCAAACCATACAGTCTTTCGTACTTAGAAAATCTTGGCTAAAGTTTTGCATGCATGCTTGTTTCTCAGCAACAATTGTAAGGAATCTTTGTGTGCACTCTCATATTTTAGAAACAAATCATATTTCGCTGACCTATACCCCTCTCAGACATTATCGAATAGTAGAGCATGCTGTCTTACGGACAGCTCTTGGTTTTTTTTATAGAATTATCTTTATTAATAGCTCCCACTAGATACTTTTGAGTTTGCACCAAACCAACAGTTTTATCATGTGTGTTATAAATGAAAAAGCACGGGGCATATATTTCAACTCTCGAATGACCTTGATTGTAAAAATGTTAGCATGTAACTATAAAGCTTACTTAATGTATATCAGATATCGTAAATCAGATGAAGAACGCATCTGATTGTATCGAATCAGTCAGGTTAGACTGTGCCCCTATCGAATATCGTAAATCTCAGATCATAAATCGTTTGTATTTCTATCATGTATCTTGCGTAAACTGTGGGAACTCATACGATAGCACTACTGTACATCTACTTAACCATTACCAAACAATAACGTTATTTGACCAGTTCGTTGCAGACTACTCTGTAAAACATTCTCGGAAAGGAGAAGTTGCTCTTACCGGTAACCTCTTTTACATATAAGAGATAGTCCATAAGACATGCCGGAGACAAGGTTATTTCTCCTTTTCCCACAATATTTTCTGCCCTATCAGAAGATTACTTTTCAATATCCTCACATTTTGAAATGTCGTCTGCAAACTCTTCCAATTTGGGACAGTTGCAAATTTGATGTTTGGTAAAAGGTTAATAAGCAATATAGACCTTTTAAGAAACCTCTTGGTTGCCAATGGGCTGCTTGTACACCATAGGACTTGGTGTAGTATATACACAAGTTTGGGAAGATAAGTCACATTGTGTTTGAATGGTCTAGAATATAAAACTTGATGTAAAACCAATTGCAATACATTTCAATACCATGGTGTTTGTTGTGTTGCATTAATGAGATGAAATGGACGAACACTAACAATTAAACATTAAGGTGCCATGGTTGTTTCGTTTCTGAAAATGCCTTTTTGTTAGCTTTCGGGTTATAGGACTATTGTTTCACATGGACGTTCTTAAATACTCTTTCAAATTCCACCACAATGTTTGAAACCACAAATGACCACCAATGACATGCCTGTTATATACATTTTGTGCTCAATTATTTTTTTTACTTGTTACTGTAATGAAACATTTTTTATCCATTTCATGCAACACTCATAATTCAATTTCAAACATCTTAAGCAATTTATTTGTTAAACAGAATTGTGTAGAGTAGTGGCATGTATGTCATCGCTCATCTTTTTCTTCCTGTTTTATTTCTTTTACTGTTAGTTATCTTGAGTTCACACCATTTTCTTTTCCCTGTAAAGCATCCATAAAAACCTCTTCTCTTTTCAGGTTTCAAGCTGAGCAGCAGTACCCTGGCAGCCCTTGTGTTTAAATATTCTAATATCCATGATCAAATAAGTGTTGAGAATCTTTTATGTTGTCTTGCCAAGCTATCAAAGTTGTTTAGTAAGTAAATCTTTAGTAGTTAGATACAGGTCATAACCACCACCTTTTTTTTTTTTATTAATGCCCTGAAGGTAGATATTGTCAACATTCTAAGTAGACTACTATTAAAAGAATAAAGTAATTCATTATCGGACAATAAAGTAAAAGGTAATACCTGTCACTCTTGAACAGTGCCCATATGAATATTGTAAAGGTGGCTGGTATATCGAGTCTTTCAACAAGAATATTAATGGTTTTGCTGCTTAATGATACCTTGCACTTACGGAATGCCGATGGTTCTTCCCGCCTTGACCAGCCCTTATGGGCAGTTGAGTATGGGGTCTTCCTCCATCATTAAGAGTCGGGCATCGCTACATAACTGAAATAATGTTGATGTGATGTTAAACCCATATAAAAAAAAAGATAACTTGCAACACAGTGCATATAGGGTTTAAGAACTGGAAATAACATAACATCTGGTGTAGCTAAAGAGCTGCATAATATATACTGATTGGAAAAAGCTTAGCTACATTTGTTGATAAACATATAAATTTTGACACCCTAAAGGGTTGCCAAACTTTCAATTTCGAAAAGATATCTAAGAAATGTTCTGCATCAACAATTCGTTTCCTCATTTTCTTATAATAGAAATTGGTACATTATATAAGGCACATTAACATCCAGTCTCACACACTTAGTTTGTCACTATAACTTGGACAAGATTCCATTGTATGTTATACAGACATGATCATGAGGCTTGCCATCAGATTTTCACACATGATTCCCAGTATTATTTACCATTGTAATGGGAATTTTTTATGCCAGTCCAAAAATGGATGACACTTCAATGTTGTGTTTGCATTGGCTGGTCCAATGTAAGTATTTGACACTTGCAGTTTGGTGAGACTTCATTTTTGGTAGTCTAACAGGAAAATAAGTGCACTCCAAAATTATTTTGGTGTGACATTTGTGGACATATGAACAAATGACGACCAGGGTTTAAACTGGTGTCAATCAAAGGTCATTCCTGGAACATTTCTTATGATAAATGGTGGAATCCTTTACATGCTTGCTTATTGCATGATATACACACTGCAAGAAATGGATGCACTCATGTAAACTGCGGCATTTCCACTGGTATCCTTTTATGAGACCGTAGTACACATGATACGATGTCATACCAGTCCACAACCCAACACAATTCACTTATTTTCACTTAACTGATGATCATTTCATATTAACTATTTAGTGACAATAGCCATGTGGCCAAACTTACCTTCAGTTTACATAAAGAAAAACAAAAGTAACTAATAAGTTAGAGACAGATTATGGATGCAATACCAAGTTATTGTTAATCCTATTGTGAATAGGTCATACAGAAAGTCAAGTACTAGTCTGTTATTTTTAGTTAGACAGTGTAGTCAAACAATCAATTTAGAATTCAAACATATTTAGTAATGTTGTGTTAATTCATTGTTCGTTAATTTATTGTTCATTTCAGATATCTATCAAAAATTTGGAAAGAATGGTTATGCAGAGTTTTCCATGGAACAGGTCAGTATTTCAGTCACCAAGCCTGGAAATATGCTCAATTTGTGTAGAAAAGGTTAAATTGTGCAGAGGCCATGAAAGAGTTTCATTCAATATACCTAAAGAGAGAGAAGCAAGGATATGTGCAATGACTTGTCCACAATTTTGTCCCGTATCACAGCCTCCTCATTACATGGTCTTCCTCAAATGTTTAAAATTGGCTTCTTAATTCTGCCGAGATGGTAAATGTTCAAGCAACAATCAGAAAGCAAATTTTGAAAAGTTGTAAAATTAGTTGTTGGTTGTCTTCTTATACAATCTACTATAAGAGGTGTTGGTTGATTTGAGACCTTGTCCTTTTTGGTCTACCATTGAAAAAGCAGTAAGAAAATGTGGCTATCATAGATCTTTTGAAAATTTTTGGTTATAGAATACAACTAGTAGAATATCATCATGTTAATATTATTTTAAATAGTATCTCCTATTGCATATACAAAACATGCTATATAAGTGAAAGGAGAACTAAACCTTTGAATTTGACACAAACCCTTTTTAACCCTTTCCCAAACAATAACGACATTTGACTACTTTGTTGCAGACATCTTTAGAAAACATTGTGGGAAAAGGAGAAATTGCTCATATTGTGGGAAAAGGAGAAATTGCTCGTGACAAGCAATTTCTCCTTTTCCCACAAGGTTTTCTGATCTATCTGTCGAACATTTTTCAATGTCATCACATTTTGAAAATGTCTTCTGCAAACTTTTTCAATTTGCGACAGTCGAACATTTGTTGTTTGGGAAAGGGTTAATGGTATCATCGTAACTATACAGTACTTTGAAAACAAAGGGATTAAAATCCCAAAATCCTAAAAACATTCTTAAGCTGTCTGTAGCTTATATCTCATTATTATATTGAATTTGCTTCTTCTCTATTTCTCTATACATGTTATGTTTGAATATACTTAAATAAATGAATTGTTGAATGACAATTGGAAGAAAAAAAAAGTATTTTCAAATTTTCAAAAGTACATTGTATTTCAATTGTATCCCAGCAATCAGCACAACTGTTTTACTCTTGGACTAAATCGGCACACTATTCCTTCCAATCAGCACAACTATTTTACTCCTGTACTAAATCTGCACACTATTCCTTCCAATCAGCACAACTATTTTACTCCTGTACTAAATCTTTACACTATTCCTTCCAATCAGCACAACTGTTTTACTCCTGTACTAAATATGCACACTATTCCTTCCAATCAGCACAACTGTTTTACTCCTGTACTAAATCTGCACACTATTCCTTCCAATCAGCACAACTGTTTTACTCTTGGACTAAATGGGCACACTATTCCTTCCAATCAGCACAACTATTTTACTCCTGTACTAAATCTGCACGCTATTCCTTCCAATCAGCACAACTATTTTACTCTTGGACTAAATCTGCACACTATATCTTCCAATCAGCACAACTGTTTTACTCCTGTACTAAATCTGCACACTATTCCTTCCAATCAGCACAACTATTTTACTCCTGTACTAAATTGGCACACTATTCCTTCCAATCAGCACAACTATTTTACTCCTGTACTAAATCTGCACACTATTCCTTCCAATCAGCACAACTGTTTTACGCCTGTACTAAATCTGCACACTATTCCTTCCAATCAGCACAACTGTTTTACTCTTGGACTAAATGGGCACACTATTCCTTCCAATCAGCACAACTATTTTACTCCTGTACTAAATCTGCACGCTATTCCTTCCAATCAGCACAACTATTTTACTCTTGGACTAAATCTGCACAATATTCCTTCCAATCAGCACAACTGTTTTACTCCTGTACTAAATCTGCACACTATTCCTTCCAATCAGCACAACTGTTTTACTCCTGTACTAAATTGGCACACTATTCCTTCCAATCAGCACAACTATTTTACTCCTGTACTAAATCTGCACACTATTCCTTCCAATCAGCACAACTGTTTTACGCCTGTACTAAATCTGCACACTATTCCTTCCAATCAGCACAACTATTTTACTCCTGTACTAAATCTGCACACTATTCCTTCCAATCAGCACAACTGTTTTACTCCTGTACTAAATATGCACACTATTCCTTCCAATCAGCACAACTATTTTACTCCTGTACTAAATCTGCACACTATTCCTTCCAATCAGGACAACTATTTTACTCCTGTACTAAATCTGCACACTATTCCTTCCAATCAGCACAACTATTTTACTCCTGTACTAAATCTGCACACTATTCCTTCCAATCAGCACAACTATTTTACTCCTGTACTAAATTGGCACACTATTCCTTCCAATCAGCACAACTATTTTACTCCTGTACTAAATCTGCACACTATTCCTTCCAATCAGCACAACTATTTTACTCTTGGACTAAATCTGCACACTATTCCTTCCAATCAGCCAACTGACTCTCACTGAACAAGTCAGTCATGAAAGACAGAAATGTGATATTGGCATCTTTAAATGTCTATGCAACATGGTGAAGCCAGTCTTAATTAGGAACCTTTTGTTTTAAGTTAATTGAGCTATTGAGGCTTGCCTTTTATAGAAACTGTTTTCAATATAGAGGAGTTGCATGTAATATTTAACTTGTGTGTTTTTCAGTGGTTGGAACAGTCATTGTATTCGTGAGGATGGATGAAATCTGTTGAGAAATCGCAAAGCAGACTGCGAGTCAAGGCCAAAGACAGTTAAGTTTAGTTGTGATAAGAACAGAAAGTATATTTTATGCTGATGCTGACAGGTAGAATTAGCTTCCATAACAGATAACGGGTAAAGAGACATAACATGGATATGAGACTTGTTGAGGTGTTTAAGATATGTTTGATAAAGAAATGTCTAATAAAGAGTTGGTAAGGGCCTTTGATGTAAACCATATGGTATACCCTCTCTCGGAGACATATTAAAATGTACACATAAATCAATACCATTTTTGAGTTGTTTTTTTAACCACATTATATCAATGGAAACACTGTCAAGCTTTTAAAGAGATAACTCCAAAATATGTTTACTTATGATGACAGAGGAAGTTAACAGTCAGCATCTATAATTCAGCTCAGCTAGCTATTGTGATTGAACGCCTTTTGTACTAAAATCAGTCAATTCTCTAGCACTCACATTTTTTTAAAGAAGTTGTCCTAGTATTAGAAAAGACTGTCTTTCCTGATTTTCATTGATAAAAGGAGCCAAATAATTATATTTTTCAGGAAAGAGTACTTCTAACTCTCAACTTTCCACAAGATTTTTTTATATATATTTTTTTGTCATAAATTAAAGTATAATAAGGCGTTTAATTTTGTTTGAGTGATCGGTGGGGTGTTTGAGAGGGTGGGGTAAGAGTGGTAAAAGAGTGTCGGTGAATTATGATTTTGAAGATCATGATGCCTGCTCTCAACTATCAAATGGATTTGACTCACCCAACCATCTTGGTGCAGACAATGAAGGACCACAAACATGTAATCAGGGCTTGTACCTGAGCAAAATCCCAAGTCCTGAAAATGAGCCGGGGGTCTGGGGTCCTTGTTTGGGGACAAGGGGGGTAAAGCCCCGGCCGCAAATGGATTGTTGTGATTTCATAACCCTTCAGATACATTTTCCTGCATTAAAAGCTACAAATTGTACAATCACTTTTCCAGATTCCTATTTTCAGCAGCTTTTGTGTCATTGATGCAGGATTTGTATGGTTAATTTTATTTTAGTGAATAGTTACATGTTGTCTTATCTTAGGAGGGTTCATATACCTGTATACCCAATTATCGATGAATTTCTTAAGAATGGAAATTAAAAGCTCTTTTCCGAGAATGTTATAGTAAAATCAAAATGGCGGACATCGTAGCGAAGTCCCTCATTATTTCTGTATTTCTCAAGTCCAAATAGAAGCGTAGAATTTCATTTGGAAAGCTATGCCTGACTATTCTGTAGTTTCCGTTTTTTCCAGAATTAAACGACTCGATAACGACAGTAAACAAATTGATTCATCACCAAAAACCTATACCGCCCCAGAAAAAAAACTTGGATCTGGAATGTTCTCAAAACCTACCCCAGACACCCCTGATCCAGAATTCTGTTTTTTTCCTGATGTATACAAAGCCCTGAATTGTATCAATAACGTCTGATTTATGCATCTAGAGAGATTCTCACCTTTCACAAACTCAAGCTAAGTGATATCCAATCAAAAACTGATGATACATGACTTCAGCATAAATGATAAAAAAAAAACATGAAATATTTTGACTGGAAAATTATGATAACTGGGATATTTTGTAAAGAGAAGATTGGAAACAAAGCTTACCTTTTGCCAAACTTAAAATGAATTTTGCTCTGGTACAGGTTTTAAGGACGAGTTAAACACAAGGGATGGTTAATTGGCCATCATTTGACAGAAGGTTACTAGAGAATTGGATGGACAAAAATATTAAATTAGTTCCATATTTATTCATGTAATCATTGTGTTGAGCAACCAAACAGTTTTATCATCACCAAATTAAACTGCAGATGACTACCAACATGGAATTGAAAGATATTAAAGAAAGCAATTAGTTTTTGAAAATGTTAATATCATACATATTAGAATTCCCCCATCTCCTTTCAACACATTTAACTTTCAAGTCATCTTTTATTGTATGAAACTCTGAATCAATTAAATAATTAAAATATAAACATTGAAATTAATGTGATGAAAGGAGATTTTCCTTGGAAGAAAGAATCTTATTTGGTCATGAGTTGATCAAATTATTATAGATGTTGGATGATAGATCCTGATACCTCCCAGCAGGATTTTGGACAAAGTAAAATTTGTCTACGCCTACAGCCGTCTCATATGCCTATAACTCTTCACATCTCAAGTCGATATGAAAATTTCAGCCTTGCAAAAAGACATCCTGTCTTGTTTGTCTAAAACATGCCTGTTCAACGTAATTTTTCTTTCAATATTTACATTTTCTGTTCCCAATCCATATGATATCAAACCTTTTCAAAAGAATGAATGAAGTTGTTGTCTTTGCATAGCTCCAAGTACTTTATTCAAGTCCCACTCCGGTAACAGTTTAATCTGAGGTGTCCTTCTTTCAAAATGTTATTTCAACTTTGCTAGTTATGAAGGGTAAGCTATTGGCTTCTGTAAAATCATTTTCCCATCAAAAATATACAATCCTAATCAGAAAGCACATATAAGGAGTATTTTGAGATTTAATCAGCCTCTTGGCAGAAACTAAGATATACAAGCATTGCCTTGGGATGGACACTAGAACATTTATTAAACACGAGGGTCCCAAGGAGAGTTGATACCCATTGTACTTTGATAAACTCTAATGTAATCTACACAGTTCATATTCATAGAATTAAAGCCATTCTAAAAGGTAATTTGAAAAGTTCAGGTTTGTGAAAGCAAAATTTAATGAAAACCTCATGAACTTGTACTGCGATAATGGAGCTGGCAAAAGGTTACTATACTGTGATTAAAATTAAAGGTATTGGTCATGATAAACAGCATCCCACAGTCCATTTAGTTGTCTCATTTTGTTGTGTATTTGTCTTTAACTGGACTGCTTCTCTGTGAGTTAACCAGTCCTTCAAGGATAAGGGTAATGTACACCAATCATGTCTGTTCAGCTCCTTATAACGGAACACCGCTTCCAAACACAGCCTGAAAAACACATCAAATCATCTGTTATCTATTTACCAGTGACTATGTATTAACCCATTACCAAACTCAGTCAAACTTTTGATTAGCAGCCATCCGTATCCCCCATGTGACATCATGAAGTTGATTGCTTAACAGAGCTGGGTGCCTATTGAAAATGTCTCACTAGCAAAGTTTCGATGTGTACCTTCAAAATTGAGGTTTCAGTCAACTAAAGCTCAATTTCATGTGCATATCCAAGTAAAACAGTACATGTATATTCAGGGATTAGGAAATCTCAACTTTTTGGTACAGGGGGGTTACCAGAGGTATTTAGGGGTTTTCAGTCGACTCTCCAACCAACTTTGGTTGGTTGGAGAGTCGACTGAAAACCTCTAAATACCTCCAACATCCCCCCTGTACCAAAAAGTCTTCAATAACAACAAAAAAGTATTTGATACATCCGTCATTTGCTTAGAGGACATTGTCAAAATAAACCCATTATTTTAGACAATATTTAATGGTTACTTTTTTGTTCCTAAATTCTTAGTATTTGCAATAAGCTGACAAATCAAATTGCTAGGTGTATCGGTCAGGTTTGCAAGGTGGATTGCAATAAATGAATGACAATCTTGGCCAAGTAAACATCCAAGCAGTGTTAATAGTCAGTGAGAGTAAGCAGGTATCCACAGATCAGTATAGCCATTGTGATTGCAAAATGTGATCATATTGTGAAACCAGTGCTAACGTTTGAGTCTTTGACAGTACGTTTCTTATATAGTAGCATCTATAAGCTGTAGGCAGGGCCATTGTGAAGATGAAGTTAGATACTTCTCTTTGCTCTTACAGAAACTGTAGATATAATGCATTAATCAAACTTACATAGATTGATCATGTGATTTTCTTTGTATGGTGCTTAATGCTGTATCAACAATTTTTCAGTTATGTAATGGCTTTCCTGGATCCACCAGTACTAGGCTATCGCTCTGAAGTGACTTACCAGTTCACTCCCAAGAAAGCAGAGTTGTTGGTGGGGCTCAAACTTGACCCCCAAGTTCCAATTATGCCACCTTAACCAGTAGGCCACACAGCATGGTGACCATGTGATGAAGACTTGGTAATCATCAAGCTACTTTAAACATACAGAGACTTCATTGTACAGAGCAAAGCTTTTTACAAAAAGTTGAGATATCATGATTTGATATTTCAAAACTGAATAAAACGTACAAAGTTTGACCTACCTTTGTAATTTAAAAGGCTGAATCATAAATGGTATTATTGTGTTAGAAGAAACCTGAAATAAAAAAATGATTGGATTGTTCATCGATATTGTTCGTAAAAGAAAGAAAAAAAGGCAGGTAAATAAGACCAAAAGGACTATTCATCCCGTTACATGGTTCAAAAGGTGACGTGAAAAGGGGTGCCGTGAAAACTAAGTGATTCACAGTTAGTTGACATGTGACCTCCTATATTTGAATATGGTCAAGCGATGCAAAAACTGGCCCATTCGAGTTAAAATCTGTGAAGTGAAACGATACCGTTTGGTCCATCTAATGTTTCAGTTTACAAATCGTCATTGGATGATCACTAAATTTGAAGAAATCGAAGGTATTACTCGGAACTATTTGCTGCTTCTTTGCACTTAAGAACGATTCTATATTTAGATTATTTAGGGAAATATACGTCACAGTGACAAATCTCCGGTTTCATTACTTTTTTTACACCAAATAAACACATGTCATATCCTCCACAATTAACAATCTCAGTACACATATTATATATATACCACCATACCTTTTCGATCATCCCTATCTATATGCCTTATCAAGATTTATCCACTCTACCATAGACAGAGAATATCGTGTGACGTCATATTTTATCGTGTGAGTCACACGATGACATCACAATTTGTCTCGTGACTTCTATTCATGTTATTCACGCATACTCATTTGCGTTTTATAAAAACTGTTGTTTTGTTGAAATTGGGTGTTCGAAAGGTATGTAATGGGATAAACCGAATAATAGGTTAGTGACGTTAATGGGTTAAGTTTTTCGGGCTCGGCTTTGGTATTTATTGGGTAAGCAGAAGGCGAACCCAATAAGTACCGAAGCCGAGCCTGAAAAACTTAACCCATTAATGTCACTAACCTATCATTCTCTATATAGATAGAAGCGATGGGTGCATATTGGGTAAACTAAAAACTATACCAAGGATAGAGAAATTCATGTCCTGAGCTAGATCATTACTCTTGGATAGAATCACATATTGGATGGATCCAATGGTGTCTTGAACCTATGGGCATACATAGTGCTCATTCGATAATTACAATTAATGAAATAATGTTGTCAGATTAAGCTAATGCAGGTTCATACCCATACCAGATAAAGGGAAAGCATTGATATCAAATTATCAAATAAAACTTTCTTTTGTGTTGTAGTGTTGCTACATTCAATCAATACTTAGTTATATTGCAAAACCAGATTTGCTTTTCATGATGGCTAAATGAAGTCTATGGATGAATATTCGACCTCCTGGAAGTCAGTCAGTCTATCTTCTTTCTCTTTATTCATTTGACCAATTTATCTCTTGATTTAACAAGCCACCTAGTCATTTGATGTTTTACCTATTTTTACCATATCCCAGAAACATCATTTTTAAAACACAAAATTATTTGTGGATGTCATACTAGACAGTTATTCAATTTTTTCACAAATGTGTTTGGGATGAAAGAAAAATAAGGTTTGACATATATTCTAAAAGCGAAATTTAGGAAGTGTTGTGCAAAAGGAAGCCATTGAGAATAATTCCACCGATGCCCACCATGTAATCTAATCACAAGGACAAAGAGCTATTAGTAGCTTTTCTTTTTCCTTACATGGTCAAGCTCAATACACAGAATGCAAAAGGATTATAAGATTGAAAACTTTCAGACATGTTGCTTGTTTTATAGTTGTTTGCAGATTTTCAATTTCATAACTATTTCAGTCAAGCAATAGTTTTCAGTGAGCTATGCCCTGTGCTAGTCCACTCTTTACAAAACGGCTAAATATGAATACAAATTATAATTGTGCAACAACTTTGAAAAAGAATAATTGTTTTTAAGTATGTATGTAGATGAAGACCATCATTTATATTGTAGCACCTGCATGCCATTTCAGAAGGGCTAGGTAGTAAGTACTCACAGCTGGTTCGGTTGTATCCAATATATTACTACAACATCCTCCAAACACCAATATTTCACAATCCTTTGTACACACACAAGTATGCCATAACCGTGGGCAATGTTTCTCCACAGTAATCTGGGACCATTGTAGGAGGTCGACATTCAGCTGCCATGCATCACCTGGAATATCAACATTTCATCATGGACAGCAAACCAACAATATTTAAAAACACTTGGAATGGTATGAATGCCAGATACAGCAAACCCACATACACACGAACATTTCCTGCACTGTAGGGACAATACAGTGAGAGTCAACAGCAGGTTCAGAACCTTTAGAACAGAACATTTCTTTCATTCTCCCAGGTACAATGTGTACAGCATGAGGTATAAATGGTACAGCTTAGGAGCCAGAGTTACATATGAAGTGATAGGAAAAAACATGAATGTCTTTTGAGTATTTCTTTTAAATCCTTTGAAATTTGAGAATAACAGATATCGCAAGGGACACAATTGATACAAAACCAGGTTTTCAATATCAAACATCTTCCCTTATTTCTACTAGCAATCTCTTTACCAGCTACAGAAAACATATTTCATGCAGTGGACAATTTTTAAAAAGTTATGAAAACCTGTAAAAAAATCCTTTCAATTCTTCTGTTTTAATATGTGAATTGATTAAAAAATTAGTGTGTCAAAATGGGAATTGCCCTATTAAAGAGGTCAATCAGAAGAAACAACATAATAAATAAAGAAGACATTGCTCAAGAAATAAGGGGCCTATCAAGAGATGTAGATAAAATCTATTTTTAGCCCAATCAGAAATACTGTTAGATATGCATAATATGGTGACAATCATTATATGAAAATTTCATCAAAATCTGTTGAAGAAATAGGGAGGAATTACACTTGGAAAGATTTCCCAAATTCAATCTATTTTTAGCAACAGTTACTGTGACCTTGACCAAAGTTGAAAATCCTGACAATATGGGCCAGGGCACTAAGTGACAATCATTTTGTGAAAGTTTCATCAAAATCCCCTGAGAAATGTAGGAGGAGTTGAGCTCGGAAGAAATTGTTCATGCCAATATCATAACTAGAGTTTTCATTCGCAAAACCTGATTAAAAACAGTGGTAATAATATATTTGCACAAGGTGCCAAAGTTATCTTATTCATCCTTCATTAATTTGAGTTTTGTCATTATTTCTATTAGACAATGGGCATAATGGGTTTTTTTAAAGAATATAGGGGAAAAGATTTGAAGTGAGCACAAATTGCTCAGCATAACCTCTTACAGACTGGCTTTCATGAAACCAAAATATTGCAAGCATATTTAAACAAAAAATCTTTTCTTAATAGTTCTGAAATCAATCATGATACCTGTAACATTAGGTTTAATTAGACTGGTTTCAAAACTGTATCACAACATCAGTACTGTATAGTTCACCACACTCATTGAAGTATTGCTTACACCATAAACATGCTTAATTGACCAACAATACAAATTCTCCAAATGTATATATTCAATTGTAACAGATTATTTGGTGCAAGCTATGTGTTCCTTTTTTAATAGGCTTATGGAAGACATCAATATCAATAATTGTAAATGAAATCATGAAAACAAACTACATGTACATACTGTTACATGTTTGTATTACTCTAAGTTAACTTACTTAATGGAATTCTGGCATTGGAATATCCTCCATACAAAAATATCACATTTTCTGAGACTTTGGTAAAACTGTGCCATGATCTGCCACATGGACTGGCACCCTCCACAAACAATCTATAACAGTAACACATAGTTGAACAATCATTCTTTTTAGCTAAATCAACCAAACCAAATTTTATAAAAAGTGTAGCAGGACCCAGAAATCAGAATTTCCTTAGGGTTAAGTCATATATCAAGTACTATTGAGTATATTATATAATTAGTTGTAAGATTTAAAGTTAACCCTTATAGTGCTGGAACCAACTTCATGCTTATGCAACAGGAAAGATCCAGACCACCAACCAAGTAAATTGGCGGCTGGCCTGTAATCTAACCTGTTTGCTACTTTGGACATCTTTCTTCATTAAAATTAAGCAGACATTTATGGTTTCGGAAAGCAGAGTTTAAGAGGACAGATATTCTTTATTGTTTTGCAAATTCTATATTGGTGTAATAGGAATTTTACATTGCATCAACAATTCTTCAAATAAATTAAAACATCAGGTTCCTCAGTTTGAAAAAGACCAAAAATTTAGGGCTGGCACACCTCTCATGAAAAATCAAGTCCACTGCTACCATAATGTGAACCCATGCTGAGTTACCAATACACTTGGTAATGAACCCATGCTGAGTTACCAATACACTAGGTAATTAACCCATGCTGAGTTACCAATACACTAGGTAATGAACCCATGCTGAGTTACCAATATATTAGGTAATGAACCCATGATAAGTTACCAATACACTTGGTAATGAACCCATGCTGAGTTACCAATACACTAGGTAATTAACCCATGCTGAGTTACCAATACACTAGGTAATGAACCCATGCTGAGTTACCAATACACTCGGTAATGAACCCATGCTGAGTAACCAATACACTTGGTAATAAACCCATGATGAGTTACCAATAGACTAGGTAATGAACCCATGATGAGTAACCAATACACTAGGTAATGAACCCATGCTGAGTTACCAATACACTTGGTAATAAACCCATGATAAGTTACCGATAGACTAGGTAATGAACCCATGCTGAGTAACCAATACACTTGGTAATAAACCCATGATGAGTTACCAATAGACTAGGTAATGAACCCATGATGAGTTACCAATACACTTGGTAATGAACCCATGCTGAGTTACCAATACACTAGGTAATAAACCCATGCTGAGTTATCAATACACTAGGTAATAAACCCATGCTGAGTTACCAATACACTAGGTAATTAACCCATGATGAGTAACCAATACACTAGGTAATGAACCCATGCTGAGTTACCAATACACTAGGTAATGAACCCATGCTGAGTAACCAATACACTAGGTAATGAACCCATGCTGAGTTACCAATACACTAGGTAATAAACCCATGCTGAGTTACCAATACACTTGGTAATTAACCCATGATGAGTTACCAATACACTAGGTAATAAACCCATGCTGAGTTACCAATACACTTGGTAATAAACCCATGATGAGTTACCAATACACTAGGTAATAAACCCATGCTGAGTTACCAATACACTTGGTAATTAACCCATGCTGAGTTTCCAATACACTTGGTAATGAACCCATGCTGACTTACCAATAGACTAGGTAATGAACCCATGCTGAGTTACCAATACACTAGGTAATGAACCTATGCTGAGTTACCAATACATTAGGTAATGAACCTATGTTGAGTAACCAATACACTTGGTAATGAACCCATGCTGAGTTACCAATACACTAGGTAATGAACCCATGCTGAGTTACCAATACACTAGGTAATAAACCCATGCTGAGTTACCAATACACTAGGTAATAAACCCTTGCTGAGTTACCAATACAATAGGTAATGAACCTATGATGAGTTACCAATACACTAGGTAATAAACCCATGCTGAGTTACCAATACACTTGGTAATTAACCCATGCTGAGTTTCCAATACACTTGGTAATGAACCCATGCTGACTTACCAATAGACTAGGTAATGAACCCATGCTGAGTTACCAATACACTAGGTAATGAACCTATGCTGAGTTACCAATACATTAGGTAATGAACCTATGTTGAGTAACCAATACACTTGGTAATGAACCCATGCTGAGTTACCAATAGACTAGGTTATAAACCCATGATGAGTTACCAATACACTTGGTAATGAACCCATGCTGAGTTACCAATACACTAGGTAATAAACCCATGCTGAGTTACCAATACACTAGGTAATAAACCCTTGCTGAGTTACCAATACAATAGGTAATGAACCTATGCCCAGTTACCAATACACTTGGTAATAAACCCATGCTAAGTTACCAATACACTTGGTAATGAACCCATGCTGAGTTACCAATAGACTAGGTAATGAACCTATGCCCAGTTACCAATACACTAGGTAATGAACCCATGCTGAGTTACCAATACACTAGGTAATAAACCCATGCTGAGTTACCAATACACTAGGTAATGAACCCATGTCGAGTTACCAATATATTAGGTAATGAACCATTCTGAGTTACCAATACACTAGGTAATAAACCCATGCTGAGTTACCAATATATTAGGTAATGAACCATTCTGAGTTACCAATACACTAGGTAATAAACCCATGCTGAGTTACCAATACACTTGGTAATGAACCCATGTCGACTTACCAATATATTACGCAATGAACCATTCTGAGTTACCAATACACTAGGTAATAAACCCATGCTGAGTTACCAATACACTTGGTAATGAACCCATGTCGAGTTACCAATATATTAGGTAATGAACCATTCTGAGTTACCAATACACTAGGTAATGAACCCATGTCGAGTTACCAATATATTAGGTAATGAACCATTCTGAGTTACCAATACACTAGGTAATGAACCCATGTCGAGTTACCAATATATTAGGTAATGAACCATTCTGAGTTACCAATACACTAGGTAATGAACCCATGTCGAGTTACCAATATATTAGGTAATGAACCATTCTGAGTTACCAATACACTTGGTAATGAACCCATGTCGAGTTACCAATATATTAGGTAATGAAAAGACCATCATTCTTTCTTCGAAAGGTCAAACTCAAAACCATTCTGCTTTTTTTGTGGGGATGTATCTTTATATGTAAACATTGCATCCCCATTTCTTTTTAAATGATGACTTCATCTTGCATACTGCACATCCAAATTTTCCCTGTTATCCTTTAACGTTGTAAAAGAAGTTTGACAGACATATCAACAAACCGATGCTTGTGTATATCGATAAATCTTTCTTTCAATTATTCATCTTGTATCCAATTAACATATAACCTTAGTATATGTTTCATTATTTCAATGCCCATGCATATCTAGAAAATAATGTAAATGAAAAATATTGTGATCCTAAAACCACTGCTTAAGTAAGTAGTGTTAAACATATATATATACATTATGACTTACTCTCCACTCCATCTGTGTGTATCTAAATCTAAACAATGAAGATCATCCAGACGTGAAGTTTTATATCTACCTCCAAATACAAAGACTTTGTTACCCACCCTTTCTGACCCATGGGCAGCGCGTGGAGAAGGCTTCACCCCCTGTAATACAAAACAACAAGGGCATAAAACAATTCATGACCTTAAACATACATATACTCCCTTGAATTTGTCCCAGCACATCTCTATGTATAAAAAGCCATGCCTTCAAATATGCCTGTGGCATACACATTTTGCAGATTGCAGAAAGTGGCAAGATGTGTTAGAAAGTGGAATGACTGTTAATCCAGAGAATAGAAACACAAAAAATCTGACCATTGGTATACTCATAAAGAAAATCTATTGTTTAGCTTTTGGTCTTCATAATAAAGAAGAGTTCTAACAGGGTGTTAAAGTTTCGATCATTTTGACCAAATAACAAAGAATTAGTTTACCTATTCCCCATATGGGTAAATGTGACTGGTCAATTATAAACAAATTACACAATATATGCAAGACAGTTCCACAAAAACTTTGACAATTTATCAATAAAGCATTAAAGACCTTGAAAGGAAAGCATGCCTTTTTTTTTTATCATGAAAAAATGAGTTTGGGATTCTTTTTATCCAGACTGAAAGGTTATCTTAAATTCTACTTTTTTCTTCAGTATAATTTTAAGATTAAAAAACTGTCTTAAAGATATGCACATAAGCATTTCCTTTTATGGAACAGTTCTTATCCTTTATTGGTGCCTGTATTTTGTTTGTTTTACTTTTAATGTACAGGCCTCACTTATAAATGTTATAGTACACATTCCCTGGATAACCTTCCAGTACTAGATTAGGAAATGTGTTGTGCCAGAGGACACTCCATGATGAAACAGATGATAGCTATCAAGGCTTGAGCCCAGGTTGGCCAATCTCTAGTCCCTGACGCTAACCATTGCACAACTACGTTAATGCCACAAAAGATATAAGCCAAATATCAAAGTCATTTTCTATTTCTCTTCATTGTCCTCTGCTGTGTTTACTAATTTCTATCAGACCTAATATCCTGCATGAGGGACAAGGTTAAATAGACCCAACTTTGTCATGTTGGTTCAAATAAAAACTAATTGGGCATCATATAATCTCCTGTCTTTAGTCTGATCATTCAATTCTTTCATTTCCATAACTCAGATGCAATGTCTGATGTGTACAAGCTTATGAAACTAGAAGAAACTTACTTTACAAACCATTTAAATTTTTATGTAAAACAATAAACTAAAAATAAGATTGACATTTTGAAAGGTGACTTATGGTAAATCATTACCCCTAGGTGTATGTTAAGTAAGATAATTCTGTAGGACCTACCTGAAAGGATGGGTTTGACCAGGTCTCTTTATACAAATTATAAACTAAAATCTGATTGTTCCATCCTCTACCACTATCCTAAAACAGAAATAACACAAACTGATAAAGCACATGTAAACATGCAACTAAAAAACAACAGTTCATCTCACTTAGCCATCTAGTTTATCATGCATTACACTTCTCATCTATTTTAAATGTATAGGTTGGTCTATTATATTTATTTCATATCCTGTTTTCCATTACAAATCTTTTCTACCATTCATCCTTTAATGTGATCCATAGCATTTCACCTTGAAGAATCTAGATTCCAAATGTTTAACTGTACAAACAAATAATAGATAAATTTTCAAAAAAAGAGGATTGCCAAATAAGAAATACTGTGTAAGTACTTTTATATATTGTTTTTTTCTTATTTTCGTGCGATTGCCCGTCAGTCCCACAGCGTGAAATTTAAACACGGCTTTTAAAAGCCTCTTCAACTTAAGTCTATGTGCCATGGCAGTTGCCATTTGACCTGTTAAAAGGACGTCACTTCCACCATGTATTGTTATGTTATGCACAGTTATTGTATTTGACTTTGTAGATGAATACTTTTCAAAATTGTTGTTTTTGTTTATTTAGAAGTTTACGTGATCGATTGTGGGTTGAGATTTGATGAAAAAAATCGCTCCAAATACAAGACAGATATGACATTCTATACACATAAAAACATCTCCGGAAGCACAAAATTATTCTGTTAATTGTAATCCCCATGTTAAACAATGCCTGAGATGTGTATTACTAATATTGGGTTTTGATTGGAAACAAAACAGCACGCTTGGTTGAGAAGAACATATGACACGCTTGTTCTGCAAAATGATTTCTATTACGAGTATCAA
This sequence comes from Cerastoderma edule, assembly GCA_947846245.1. Classification (NCBI taxonomy): domain Eukaryota; kingdom Metazoa; phylum Mollusca; class Bivalvia; order Cardiida; family Cardiidae; genus Cerastoderma; species Cerastoderma edule. Next base: position 1,208,584 of record OX401404.1, read on the forward strand.
TTCAACATATGTTCCCCTTAACAATCATTTATGTTGACTTTGAAATAAAATACAACGACAGATGATAAAATATCAAAACTGTTTATTTCAAAAAAATAATGCAGGCAGTGCATTTAAATCATATGAATTTCTTACAATTATTTGATTCTCATGTCAATCACAAAACAGAGTGAAATAAAATAAAAGCACAGGTATTTCAGAGTAGTTTTATGTCGATGATCTTTGGTGATTGGGGTTTTTTTTTAGCGGTACCTCTGACCATCACAAAATATAAAACCCGCAATTTAAGGAATCTTGAAAAAACGCGCAATATACAGTAAATGGATATTGAAGACTAGCATAAATCTTTATTTTACAGTTTTGGAAATTAAACTGTTTAAATAAATCATGCATGCTCCAAAATGTTTCATGAAACACTGTTTTGATTCTAATTTCAAATCATATTAAAGTATAGTTTGTAGACATCATCACCTAAAGATTTGAGGCTCATTTTTGTAAAATGTATTTCCCCCGTCAGCCTTGGTTTTTTTTTACTATAGTGACATCATTAAATATATAGTAAGCTAATGGTAGTATATTGAATGAGATACATACCCATGACGTACTTGTATCCTGAACAAATTCTCCATCATTCTTTAAGTACCCATGTAAGGGTGGCCCAAATCCACCAAAACAATACAATCTGTAAATATTAAAAGATCATTATCCACATGTAACACATTTTTTGAGTGCTTTTTCCTATGTATTGTATTGTGTACCAGGTCCCTCTCAGAGTAAAGCCATTGTGGGTCACCCACCCTAGTACTAACCACGATGTATGTTGCTTAACTTCGAGAGAAAGGCGACCAATCTACTGCATTGCCAATAAAAGCCAGCTTCCACAGTGTGACTGTAGAAGTAGTATTTATAAATAAACCCTATTACCGTCACATTTCTACCCCTGTCTCTTGACTTTGTCACAAAGTCGCTCATGTCAGAAAGACATACGTGGGCGCTTACCAGCTACTTCCACCACGAAGGCATAGCCACAAAGGTACCACTGCCACTAATAACACTGCCACATAGCAGAAACAAGGGTCGATAACTTGCGAAAAACAACTACGGGTAGGGGAATGATGGTGCTATCGAACCAAATTCCACCACTGCCACCAATTCTGTAACGTGTATCGGGTTCCTCTTGGAGTACAGCAATCATGGGTCACCCATCAAGGAACTGACAGCAATGTATGTTGCTCAACTTTGAGAGGAAGTTTGAACAATAAAAAAAAGGTTCCCAAAGATCATTCCTGTGAAATCTGACCAGTGGTTTGTGACAAGAATATTCTTTAAGATTTTTACCAAATATGGGCATGGCAGCCATATTGGTTACATGACTAATTTATATTTTTTGACAAAACTTTTTTCCCCTCCAACTAGGGATGCTCCACATGATATCAAATTGAAATTGGCATAAAGGTTTGGAAAAAAGATGGCTATTAAGTAGTAAATTTTACCATACATGTATATAGTGAACTCACAAACACAATCAAAGTTCAACACACACTGGCCGCCATAATTTTCAAGATATCAAAACTCTTTGAACATTCTTTTAAAAGGGGCCCGTAAAGAACCTTTCTATTTAATCTTTTTGAAATCTGACCAGTGGTTTCTGACAAGAAGATTTTTTAAGAACAACAGATATTCCAACTTTTCATGTCACAGCAACCAAAGTTTTGCATGGAATCACTTTTGAAGAGCATCACCAAATGAACATTCTTAGGAAGTTTAGTTGAAATTGGCTCAATATATTAGGAGAAGAAGATGTTTAAAGAAATTGTTGACGGTGCATGACAGAAAACAGACAGCAGGTGATCAAAAAAGCTCACAATGAGCATGAAATGCTCAGGCAAGCTTAAAAGTGATAGTTTCAACTTTTGTAGGGTTCATGATTAACAGCTTTATTTACAATTGAGTTCCGTGATTCATCACTTTTGTTAATATACCATACTTAAAAAAAGGCTTCATAAAAATATCAAACTACACAAATTCAGACATTCATCATGAAGGGACACAAATATACAAATTCAGACATTCATCATGAAGGGACACAAATACACAAATCCATTTTCCCCCTGCAACCCAATATATACATAAGATGAAAATAAACATGAAGGCCATCATGAACCTAAAGATTGCTCATTTGATGACTATTTTAAAATGGCCTGATAAAGATTGGGTCAATACTGTGGCTGCTACAGTGGAAACATAATTTTACTAAGATCTGTTTTATTGACCTATTTTATTCCATAACACCAATGAAACAAGAAATTATAAAACTTCATCCTTACTTTTCCTCATAACTCCAAAAGCTGAATTTATCCCGCGGACTTGGTAGAACTTCTGTGAGGTCCCACGTCTTTGAGATATTTGTCCATACTAGTGCTGTTAGATCAAGACAAAATAGGCTGTTTGTATTTCCATCTAATGTGAAACCTCCAAATATGTAGATTTTCCCCTGCGTGTAGTAGATTCCTGCTCCCGATGTTCCTGGGGGAGTTTCTCCAGTAGTTTTATGGACTGTCCTACAAAAGCACAGTTAATAGCATGGGTTTTCAATGGACAATTATGCCATTTATCTTAAAGAACATTAAAGATCACTTTCTCTAAAATTGTGACTTGAGTTGTGATGTTACCTCTCACATTTTGCATTGGTAAAGTTTCAAGCAGTGACCTTACAAAACCACATGGCAGTTCCAGCAAACTGAATACCAAGAGCTATGAACAAACAAACGGGTCATGATGGCCCTCCATAGCTCCCCTTATAACAACTGCTCTAAAGTGAATCTGTTATTGCAATTTGTTTTATGCTTACTAAACATCTGGTTCAGGTTATTCTGATAGATAACGGACCCATTGATAAGCTATAAATGATTGTGAATCAAAACATTGTTAGCAAATAAGAAAGTTAAGCAACATTTTTATTATCTACATTCAGTCCAACAAGGGCCTTCCCCTTCCAGAATACTGGATACCTTCTGTTGGATGGGTAAAATCAGTTTCATTATCAATAAACAGACAAGCAACTGCATAAAAACAATTATTGACTTCAGGTCAATAGCATCTTAAAATATAAAGCAAAGATTTCCAGATTGTTGAAGAAAGTATCCAAAAAAAATCTAAATGGATGCACACATTCTCACATGTATTTATATGTATCAAAATACATTTTCAAACATATCTGACTTTGTGATGCCAAGTATAGGTAAATATACACCCTATCTGGACTACTAATTTTTACTCTTGATATCTGAAATATATAAGTTCCATTATATTTAAGTTCCATATATATCACTATCATTTATTGAGAACCTCAATATGTAGTGATTCCAGCAGCAGGAAATTGTGTTAGTGTAAAGTTTTATAAATATATTTCATCTATGATTTAAGCCTTAATCATTGTCTTTTCCATTTCTTTTAATTGGATAGTTAAATGACATCTTATAAGTAATCATTTACACATTGTTTAGACTTTGACCTGCCTCAGAACAACTTACCAATTCTTTGATTCTGAGTGGTAAATGTAGAGGATATCTCCAGGTAAATACCTTTCACTATGTGTCAATTGGTCATCCTGAAAATCAAAATAAAGGAATCTAAGCATAAGAAACCCACACGACATTTAAAAAAGAAAAATGGGATCAATAAGTTCAAGGTCAGGGCATTTTCTAAGTAATTTGGGGAAAATAACCTCTTTCAATGAATTTGGCAAATTTATCAAGAATCTAAATAGTTTTGTTTTTTTAACTATTCTAAAACCTTAGTTAATTTTGTAATCTTATCAAATTACCTCAAAATCTTATTAAGGCGGCTTTACGGATAAGAGAAAGAGTAGTTACAAATAATGTATGGTAAGATCTAATCTATGAAACAAATGCAACAATGTGGAAATGATACAACATCTTCATCATCTTTTCAGAAAGCTTCAAATATGAAATCCTCCCTTCAGTTGAAAACATGTGGAACTTTCCAGTCAGCAAATGAAAAGTATGTACCATTCAAAATTTCTAAGAGATACTAGTCAAACACAGAAATCCATCCCTGAATCAATACCTGCCTATTCAAACTAATGAGATAGAGAACGGCAATATAAGAAAGCACAAAGAACAGGAAAGCACCACTACTGCGATCAAATTATGATAGAAAAAATATCAAATTATTGATCAAAAATATGATCAAGATCAGCCAATAAATAGTTGTTTGGTCCCCACCAGCGATTGCTCTACAAGCTTGACTAGTAAGGTGTGAAAGGTGAGATTCTTCATTGGCCATTCCTCAGCCATAGGAAACAGGTTGAGATCAAAATAGGCAGACATAGATTTGTAATATCTCAGAGAACAATAAACAGCATGCTTTACTGTAACATTGAGTATCATAATTAGTGATAATTGAAGATGCCAAACAACTTCAACAACACCTATACTGGATAAGTGGAAAGATGAGTGGCATATGGGGTTCCATCAGAAGAAGCGACAAGAGATCAATGTATCCACAAATGTAATGGCCACACTGTTCAACCCTGCATGGACATATACTGATGGCAGTGGACACATCCATTAACTTGGCCTTCAACTTAAGCAGACATGTCACAGAAACTGCTGACAAAGGCTTGGAACCCTTGGATATCTTCAAACTTCTACCATTGTACCTAGGAAGTTTGATGTTTGGTCTTCAAACACTGAGCTATGCCTCAGTTTTTTGGGACCTTTCCAGTCTGGCTAAATAAAGCAACTGTAAAGGGCAAAATGCAGTTCCGCCAAGATTGTTTGCAGTCATAATTACTGGCTAGGTCAGCAAGATGGTCAGTATCCATGTTTGATACTCCATTGGCACTGAAGTAACAAGATGGTCAGTAACCGTGTTTGACTCCCATTGGCACAGAAGTGACAAGATCATGGATGTTTGACTCCCATTGGCACAGAAGTGACAAGATGCTCAATAACCGTGTTTGACTCCCATTGGCAAAAAAGTATTAAGATGTTTAACAACTGTGTTTGACTCCCATTGGCACAGAAGTGACAAGATCATGGATGTTTGACTCCCATTGGCACAGAAGTGACAAGATGCTCAATAACCGTGTTTGACTCCCATTGGCACAAAAGTATTAAGATGTTTAACAACTGTGTTTGACTCCCATTGGCACAAAAGTATTAAGATGTTTAACAACTGTGTTTGACTCCCATTGGCACAGAAGTGACAAGATGCTCAATAACCGTGTTTGACTCCCATTGGCACAGAAGTATTAAGATGTTTAACAACTGTGTTTGACTCCCATTGGCACAGAAGTGACAAGATCATGGATGTTTGACTCCAATTGGCACAGAAGTGACAAGATCGGAAAATAGTGAGAATTTTTTGAGATATTTCAGGCAATATCTCCCGTCATTAGTTAATAGTTTATTTTACATGTCTTGCCTTATCAAATGACTTTGAATGGCTATTTTGTGCTATAAATCTGAAAATCAGAATTCAAAAAGTCGTACACTATTTTGATCCTTGGAAATTTTGACAGCAATCTTCACGTCAAATCATTTTAACTAGGTGCAGTAGGATACGACAGGACACTCAAACAACCATCAATCATTCTTCCTGAAGGAGTTGAATCTTCTCCAAACAAGGAGTCTAAATGACACCAATTCTAGCAAAGACTTTGTGGCTATGATGCAGTGCTTTTTTTCTTTGAATGAGGTAAAGGCCAAGGCCTGTTGAATTTGGAGTTTTATCGCTGGATTGCTGAAAATGCAAACCAAAAACCTGGTATAACTTTAAACATATGGGAAAACTGCATGATTTTGAAGGAAATTCGAATTGGAATGTGCCTTTTATAGGCCCCTGTTGTATTAAAAGAAAAACCCTGTGATGACAGCGATGGATTTATCAATTTGTTTGTCAGACAGATAAAAATGAAACCTTACTTTGTATCCACCCCATACCACCATAAAATTGTCTACAGCCACAGCTACGTGACCCAGTCGGGCTAAAATAGGGTTTCCTTCACTGCTACTCATAGTATTTGTCATTGCAATGATCTAAATGACGTTTTAGATTTCCATCATTTCAGTAGCAACTTGACAAGTAATACAGTCAACTCGACATTTTCGGATCATCGACAGTTCCGGATCATCTTATGTTTGTTGTCAAATTTCTATGAATGCGAAGAAACTCTGGCCTTAAAATCTTAACAGTCATTTAGCATATTCATTTAGCTCTTGACAAAACCAAGATGACATTTCCACTTCTGGTAAAGCGATCACAATCAATTTGGAACGGTTAATTAAGACCGAGACAAGTCACCGGAAGTTGACCTAATTTCACCCATATTTTTTTTCGGCGATTTAGACGCTCATTTAAAAAGATAATGTGCACTAAACATTGGCATCATTTGTAAGAAAAATTATAATAGAATGTATTTATGCAAAATTTTCACGCTAAAACTGGTCTGGGATTGTATAATTGCATGATGAATGAAGGCAGGTGAACTAGACAGTTTCGGATCACCTCTTTGATTTATAGGGGTCGTCTCAACGTTACTTCCGGTCATTCTCGTACGCTCTTTAAAGTAAAAAGTATAATAATTCTTTAAAGGGAAATCGCACAAGGCATGTGTTTGATGAAAATAAAGTATTAATTGATGATATTATTTTCTGTTCTTATTGTCTCTTTGTGAAGTTTTACAATAAATGATATGACAATTAACGTGATTCGGAACTGTCACATTTGATCCGAAACTGTCGCGATGACCCCGATCTTGTTTTCTTCAAAAACTGAAAAATGGTAAATAAAAGCGGTAAATCATTGGTATGAATAAACAGAGGAAGAATTTTCCATTAAATTCATATGTTGATTCCTACAGTCAATTGGTTAATACAAGAAAAAACGACCTTTTATCTATTAGTGATCCGGAACTGTCGAGTTGACTGTACGTCTATCCTGTAACACGCACACTTTCTGCTGTCATAGATGTGACCTATGGTGATGTGAACTTATCCCTGACTGAAAATCACCATTATTATAATAACCATTATTGGGCCTAATTAATAGCTTAAGATTATCATACGATTTAATGACCGTGTGTTAGTCTCAATAATGATCCGTGAACGAAGCTTTTTTCGTCATTTGGACATTTATCGTGCTTCGCTACGTCTCAAGTCCAACGTGATTTTTATGTTACAAAATTTCGAACGACTGACTCAGTGCTTTTAACTTGCGATTTTTTTGTGTCCAAATGGTCTAAAAAATAAACGAAAACTTGAAATACATAAATAAATCATTTATGAATCGTTTCAGCCTACACAAGTATTCAGTACACCTCTTATATGCGAGTTATCTATCAAGAAACATCGACGATGTCCAAAAATAAACAATCGCCATCCATGTTGTTTACCACCGGCCGCGAGATTCCCACGGATATCTTGCAGGTCAAAGGTCATCGCATTATGTATACAGTTTGGGATGAAGTACGCGTCTTCCTCCTAAAGTCGAGTTGTACTAAGTTGAGCTCTCTTCACATACAGATTCGGAGAAGATATGCTTGGATAAGATGTCTTTTGCAAACCAGCATTTGAAGCATAGTCTGTTATGGTTTTTCTAAAATAACATCCTTGTTTTTGTTATCTATTAATTCGCTTATTTTGTTTAAAGGCCTAGTATTTGGAATGTCTGGTATCTTATCTCCCACTGGGCACCCTACAGGGCAACAATACAGTTCCACAGCATGGAGCAAATTTCCTGTATTACTTGATAAGGAATGGGTGGTCAGATTATGCAATACCCCCAACCCTTCGGTTTCTCGTGATTGATAAGAAATAAGTGTTTGGTTATAGTTTTCTTTATCTAAAACAAGGATTTACATGATTAATAGATTTTTCTGAATAAACTGACAAGAAATATAAAAAAAAATAATGAGTTAGTTGTTCAATGAACTAGCACTTGTCAAAATTATAAAATGGATGATGATGATGATGATGATATACTATGGTGATGATGATGATATACTTCAGAGGAACTATAACATTTCCTGCTGCAAGTCATTCTTACATAAATTAATCTATATTCAAGGTACAAATTAAGAAAACAGTCCCCTATTAAAAACCCATCCAAAATTCCAAAAATATATTTCAAGTCTTGCATAGAAAAAAATGTCATTTTGCTTCAATTTTCAAAATGTGGAATATAAATAAGAAATTGATGTTGAATTCTTGATTTCTTTATTTAAAACAATGATTTACAAGATATGTAGATTTTTCTGAATAAACTGTTAAGAAATGTGAAGAAAATAATAAGTTAGTTATTCCATAAATTAGCACTCGTTATACTTATAACATTGATGATGATGATGATGATTTTGATGATAATGTTGATGATGATGATACTACAGAGGAACTATAACTATGCTGCAAGTCATAATTACGTAAAATGATCTTTGTATAAGGCACAAATTGAAAAAAGAAAAGAAAGAAAAACCTACTAAAAACCTTTCAAACTTAAAAAAAATATATTTGAAGCCTAATTGAAAAAAAAATAAATTCTGCTGCTTAAATGTCTTCTTTAAAAAAAATGGTCAAAAGAAACCCATCAGTTTGACACAGTGCTATACATGGTATTACGTAATCCCAATTAAAATCACAGCTGGCCATCACACCGGGTGGGCATCGGGTTATTGGTTTGTTTTTTTTTTGGGGGGGGGGGGGGTCAATTAAAGAAGGACTAAACTAGGCCTTTAAGTAGGCCTATTACGTGATTGTAGTGTTACCAAAAATAAAAAAATATATATACTTTTTTTTTCAAAATGAACGGAAATCATTTCATGTTTTGTTTTGAATCGAATCTAGCAGGAATAAGGATCATTCAACCCTTTCCCAAACAACAAATTTTCGACTGTTCCAAATTGAAAGAGTTTGCAGACGACACTTCAAAATGTGATGAAATTGGAAAATAATCTTCTGATAGGGCAGAAACCATTGTGGGAAAAGGACAAACTGCTTGTCACAATCAATTGCTCCTTTTCCCACAATGTTTTGCACAGTCTCTGCAACAAACTGGTCAAATGTCGTTATTGTTTGGGAAAGGGTTAAAAGTTCAATTTATTAAATTGTGATTGGAGCGATATTTACGCCTAGCGTAAAACGCCTGACGTCGGACCGGTAAAACTTGTAGTTGATTTCCTTGAAACTATAACAAACTATTTCCTTCACCTGTGTTGGATCGGTGATGTTCAGTCCTATGAACACCAAACATATACTTACTGTAACTAGTGTTTAAAAAGTTACTCATGAAGTTTTACGTTGGGTGTTCATCGGGTACATGCTATCAGCGACCTGCATGTGAAAACCGCATAACCAGAGCCTATCTATCACGTATTTACACAGTAGATTTAATGTCAAAGGAATAAAACAACATATTTTGACATAATGAATATTTTACTTAGCACCTTCATAACAATATGTCGTTGCACAGTGTTTATAGTGCTTGAAGAAGGGGTGGGGATAAATAGTTCAAGCTTATTATCGTCAATCCTTTACCAGACAACAAGAGGAATCTGTGGGTTTGTTTTGCAGACGACGTTATATACATGTGTCGTAAACCTCGCCTCGGGTAGCGAGTTTTACCGGGTTCGGGCTCTGGATCAAAATTGTCTAACTCAGGTTAAACAATTAGTTAGTCAGGATCACACCACTAGCTTTTAAATTAGATGACAATTAAGGTAGCTAGAGCCTAACAAGAAAAATAACAAAATCTTAAAAGGAAATAATAAAGATTTTAATCCCTTAAAGTTACAAAGTCAAGTTATTAAACCAAAATGAAACAAAGTGCTTTTCTCACAATGTTTCAAGTTCGGACATAAAGCGTTCAATAAAGTTCAATTAAATTATAAAGGATAAATTCACAAAGTCAAAACGATCAACTCTGTCCAAGCCTATCCATTATCATCAATTTCTCATCAGACACCATGAACAAGGAGGATCTGGTTTTTTTGCAGACGACGTTAAACGCATACAATATTGGTATATTAGGAGCAAGTGGTGCGCTGTGTTTCAAATGATATCAATTCTACAATTCATTCAAATTACGAACCTATAATGTCAACCTATTTACCAAATGTAGGACCTTTATACATGTACTTGAATCAGGCTTCTGTACCGAAATGAAATGTTGCTCATAAGAAGCGAATTTCAATTAGTCACATTGATTTCTACTCCTTTTTAATTAAAAACTTTAATCTGTTGTTACAACAATTTGTTTCGCCTGTTGGTCGCTGAAATTTGGACTTCTAACAGGTGTTCAATGGAGGTATTCTTTTGGAAAAACTGCTCTTTTACAGACCGTTTCCCTGTGCATTCACATAACTTCCTACAAATACTGCAACGAGTACATGCAGTGCATTCACAAACGGAACAATTCTTTTCAAAACAATAATTTGAACTCTGTATTTCACCCTTGTCCATTCGATGCGTTAGCAATTGACTTAAAACTTGCTCTCCACAAGATCTCTCATATAGTCGTATGTGATTGATCTCATAAGGGATCTTCCACGTCCACTACGCCTAACTTCTTGCCAGTACGAAAGAACACTTTTGGAAGCCCCCAATGAACGATCACTTCAATATCGGGTACGTTGACCCCAATTACCTACAAAACACGAATGGAGGAGGCAGGCGAACAGAATTCCTTTATTATCCATTTTTTGTTTGTTTCTTAGTCCTAGAACTGTGAAACATTTCCACGATCCTTCCCCTTGTGGCCTTAATATTGTCTTTGTATGCTTGAATCAACAAGCCATGACCAAACACCTTTCAAATGAGGTCACACTTACCCAATTTGTCACTCGAGGCAAACCATCCAAAACAAAGAAGACCAAAGGTATTTCAAGTTGTGTCAGTATGACAATCAAAGACCATCACATTTGATTATTAAGTAAGAACAGAACAGAACAGAACAGAACAGAAGTTTATTTCATGACTTGAACACTTAAGGTTCATCGTCATTACAACATATACACATACATGAAATAATGGAATATATGTAAATACATACAAATGTACTTATAAACATACAAAATTAAAGCGAAAATAGTGCTTAATATGTAAACATCAGAGATAAAAGTATACAATATAGGACAAAAATGACTTAATTATTATATTTGACTTACGAAATTTGGGTATTAAGTTGGCTTATTCTCTTCTCATTGGCAAATTTGTAATAAATTCCTATGCCATTTAACGTGTTAATGTTTGAACAATTTAAAAGTTTTATAAGTTTAAACATACTAGGTTTTCTATAGTAAAACTGCCTAATATAGTTTTCTCTTATATCTTTATAAAACGGGCATATTAATATGAAGTGAAATTCATCTTCTATTTGGTCTAAATTACAAAGTGTACATTTTCTGTCATTTCTATCAATATTCCTATGTCTACCAGTTTCAATAAATAATTGATGAGCAGATATTCGCAGTTTTGCAACAGCGTTTCTGTATGTTGGTATGGTCATTTTTGTGATATATTCCGATATTTCGAATTCGATTTTCAGGTGTTTGTAGAGTGAAAGTGATGTTTTTGTGCTAATGTCAATATGCCAATCGTTTATATAGGAGTCTATTAATCTATTTCGTAAAACAGGTATAAAAGCATTTACATTCACTGATGATGGAAAAAGCCATATTTCATGAAATCCAGTCGACTGTAACAAACACTTTACTTTATCAAACCATGTATCACGATTTGTGTTGCTACTTGTGATCATATGTTCGATCGAAGCATGAAGAATACAATTATTGCCTTTTACAGTGTACAATTTTAAAAAATATTTGATAATTCTAATTTTAATATTGATTGAAAGTGGAAACCTTCCAAATTCACCATAAACAGCTGAGTTGCATGTAGATAACTTAACGTTTAACAAACGTTTTAAAAATTTACGTTGTATCCGTTCTAACAGCTCAGTCGTCAGGAACCCCCAGACCTCGCAAGAATAATAAATAATAGAAGCAACAAAAGAATCAAACAAATCAATCATAATCTTAATAGGTATATCTTTATGTTTTGTTATTGCAAACAAATTACCCATTGCTCGCATTGCTTTACTAGTTAATGTCTTAATAGCATTATGAAATGTACCGTTACTACTAAAAACAATTCCAAGGTAATTGAAAGAGTCGACTTCTTCTATACAATGTCCATCGTATACAAATGATTCTAGTTGCTGTGATTTACGCCCTTTTTTAAAAACTACTATTTTTGTCTTTTCTACATTAACCGTTAATTTCCATTTCTTACAATATTTTTCGAATGCTGTTATTAAACGTTGGAGACCATGCGCGCTTTCGGAAATCAAAACCGAGTCGTCTGCAAAAAGTATTAAGTAAATCGATAACTGACCAATTGTAAAACAATCTGTAGTATTTTCTTGTAAAAACATCTCAATGTCGTTAACAAAGAGAGAAAACATGATCGGTGACAACGACTCACCCTGCAACAAGCCCACATCACAATCGTAGACATCAGAAAGCTTATCTAAGTGCTTCACACACAACTTAACCTCGTCATATAATGAACGAATCACAGCGAACAGTTTTCCCGTTACCCCATGCTTAATCAGTTTAAACCATAGACCATTTCGATAAATAGAATCAAAACATTTTTGAAGGTCTACAAAACAGCAATATAATTTGTTTTTGTCACAGAATTGTTTCTGAATAAAAGAGTTAAGTAAAAATATGGCATCTACCGTTCCATAGTTTGATTTAAAACCAAACTGTGCATCGCTAATAGTTTCATATTTAACAGCCCATGATTTAAGGCGTTCATTGAGTAGAGCAGTGAATAGTTTCGAAAAACAACTAGTGAGGGTTATTCCTCTATAATTATTTGGGTCAGAGTGATCTCCCTTTTTATGGATGGGTATAATAACGCCACTTGACCATGATCGTGGGAATTTCTTTTTTTCAAGTATATAATTAAAAAGAATATGTAAGGGCTTATCAAGAAAGTCTATACTCTCTTTAAAGTATTCATAAATAATGTTGTCAGTTGAGCATGCTTTGTTGGTATTTAATTTACTGATGCATGATCTTATTTCTGAAATTGTAACAGGTGAATCTAATTCATCGAACATACATCCACATTTATTTTCACTATCAAATTTGTTTAAAAAAATCAATACATTCCTCACTTTCGGTGAAGGTATTATTTGCAGACAAGTCTTTAAAATGTTCATAAAAAGCCGAGAGATTTATGTCGCTATTTTCTGGTTCATATTTATTTTGTTTGAATAGTTTCCAAAAATCTCTCGGCTTTTTATTCTTCAACAAAGCAAGTTCAGCTGCCATCTTTTTATTATAATTTCTTTTTGCTATCTTACAGCAATATTTATAATCCCTTTTCTTTGAGTGGAAATCTGCTCTTGTTTCATTAGTTTTCAAAAGGTTATATCTTGATAGAGCTTCTTGGTATAAAATCTTTTTCTCTTTACATGATTCATCAAACCATTTCTTCATAGAGTACATAGAATTATCATTATATATACAACGATCATAAGTTTTGATATGCTTCTCAAAGTATCTATTTCCAATATCATTTAAAAATGTAGTAAATGTTTGAACCATAGTGTCTGTATCGCAATTATTGGACACATTCTCATTTAATGTAGAACAAAGATTATCAACGGATGAAGCAACATCATTACAAAATTGATTTTTGAATGCTGCATCCCATTTATGAGTAACACGGTTTCTTACTTTAGGCTTGGTACGATGCAACGTGTCAACTTTTAAGTCAAAAGTAAGTGGTGCATGATTAGAAAAAATATTAAAATCTCTTACACAAAAATCAGATAAAACATCAAAATTGTCATGATTAGTAATCAAATAATCAACAGTACTTTCCCCGTTGTGGGTAAAACATGTATATTTCCCAATGTTACGATCGTTACCAAATCGGCCATTTACAATACGTAAATCTAAGGACTTACACATATCTAGTAAACAGTCACCAAACCGATTTGACCCCTTATCGCATGACGCGCGAGTTAAATACTCGTCGGGTTCGTGGCTGTCCACCTGATCGTGATTATCTAACGGTCGGTCGTGCATGATAAAATCCGCTTTACCTGCAATACGTGAGTTTAAATCACCAAGAAGAAAAACTTTACCTTCTAAGCTTTGAAAATACCTAATATCAGTCTCTAATTTATCAAAAATTTCAAAATCATATACATCATAAATAGGGGATTTTTCAGGGGCTACATACGTTGAGCATAAATAAATGTTTTCTGAAACGTTAAAATATGTTTTATCAAGTTTAAACCATTGAACACAATCGATATCGTTTTTCACCAGTTTTACCCCACGGGCTAAAGCATTTTTAACATAGAGAAGGATACCGCCACTGTTTCTCTTAGCCTTTTTGTGTTGTAGTTTTCTAAAAGAGTGAAATGGTTTATATCCTGAGAGACCTAATTTCGATGATCTATTTGTCCATGTTTCGCTGAGGAAAATCAAATCATAATCGCACAGAAAAGACGTAAATTCTTCGTTGTTAAGTTTATCTTTGGTTAAGCCTTCAATGTTCCATACTAAGCACTTAACACTATTTCCGCCTTTGTCCTATTGTCTATCCTGGTTGGTTGGTGCATGGTACAGCTCTCCATCTATGTACAGACGATCCACCACGATGTAGGCCTCTTTATTCCGCTCACGTGCGGCTTTCATTATCGGTACAAGCCGCCTACGTTCTTCGACGATCTCCTGGGGGTATTGTTGGCTAATACCGAAGGGGCGAGAGAGATTACCTATGCTCGATCTCACCTTTTCTTGGTCCGGGTAGAAAGCGAATTTAGCCACAATCGGTCGTGTTTTATCTTGCCTGAAACGTCCGATGCGATGGGCTCTGTGAAGTTTCATTTCGGTACTTGCGTTAGGGATCTTACACTGGCTTTCGATGGTTTCAAGCACCTTCTTCACACAGTCTTGGTCGGATTCGTCCTTTTCCTCCGCAATTCCAAAGAACAAGAGATTATCCCTCATACTCCGAGCTTTCAGGTCAATTACCTCCCTTTTCAGCTTGTCGTTTTGTGCTCGTTGGTCCGATTCAATCGTTCTTACCCTATCTAACATCGAGTCTAGTTCTCTTTGCTTTTCCCGGATTTTCTCAATATTAAAGCGAGTCCATTTCTCGACTTTTCTCCACTTCATTCATTGTTTTTTCAAGAACAGTGACCTTTGAGTCTAACTTGTCGAGCCGAGTATTTATTGCCTGAACGGTACTTTGTATCGTATCCAATTGAGACAGCTTTTTCTCGAGTTCGTCAAACCTGCTCATCATTTTAGCAAACTGGTCCGGTCCCGTTAAATTCAAGTAAGTTGGGGGTGAGTTATACATTGGTGAAAAACACGAAGCTCCCTGAATTTGGTTTGGGGTGTTTTGAAGTTGTGGCGAAGCAAAGTTTTGCATTTGTCCATTTCCATATGTAAATGACCCTGTAATAGGAGTCTGTACGTGGCTGAAATTGTTATGGTCACTCATATTTAACTTACTTTGCGGTCCGTTACATGAAACATCCGAAGTACCCGACTTCTTCACTTTTTCGTCACTGTTCACTGTTGCCCGCCTTTTTTCCAATCCATTGTTCTCGGGTGTCACTTTGCTGCGGGTTCGTTTTTTACCCATAATAAGTCCTGTTGTGACATTTAACACAATTATGCACGTCGATAAACATCAAAACACTTCCTAAGTATCCAAAATGCGGAAAAATGGTTGTTATTATAACTTTTATCGCGTTTTTCTATATATCTATTAGCCTGCTCTCAAAAACACGTCCACCATTCACGCATGCGCAGTAAGAGAGAACAAATTTTGCCGAAAATAAGAAAATTAACGTCGAAACAAGTTTCACGGCATAATTGACCAAGTGCCATCGGCGTAATAGAGAAAAATTGACAGGTTAGTCTGATCAGAGACATAGATGTTATGATTGTTATCTGTCTCTGGTCTCCATTTATTATCTCCATTTAAGTTTTTATTGAAATATAACGGAATACTACCATAATATATCAAGTTACAAAAGATTAATATGAGGGGGAAAATGTCCGCCCTCAATCTACATTACAGTGAGGGGACAAATGTGCGCCCATTACCAAACAATAACCAAATTTACCGGTTTGTTGCAGACGACTCTAGAAAACATTGTGGAGCATGGATAAATTGTTCTTAACGAGAAATTCATCCTTTTCCCACAATGTTTTCTACCTAATAGGAAGATCATTTCCAATATCATCACATTTTGAAATGTCGTCTGCAAACCCTTTCAATTTGGGACGGTTAAACATTTAACGTTCGGTAAAGAGTTATACAAAAATGGGGGCAAATGTTCGTGGGGGGGGGGAGGGGGGGACAACGGTCCGTATATAATTTCGCAAGTTTCAGCCATTGCGTTGATGCAAGAAGCGCAATTCAACTTTCCATGTAGATCTATTTGGTTTCAATTATAAAAAAAATAACGGCCTCAACTTTGTCTGGACTTTCCATTTTTAAAACAAGATAGTTAACAACCGTCGAATTCCATAAATAAATCCATCGTTTCAAAAAAAGTGACAAAGACATATATAATCAGATGATGAAAATAATGAGGGAATTATTTTAGTCGAAGCACAGTATCAAATGCTCACAAATATTGTACCCCGCCAAACGCGTACAACGTTACTAACAGTAATCGTGTGTAAATTGAGTGTTGACCTGTTTATCGGACTGTGGAACCATTCGGAACACCTCGGCCATTTCTTAAAATAACCTCGGAGGTAATGGGGAGCCATTTTTGAAAGTAGGTCAGCAACGAAGGGCCAATCGTATCTACTCGGCAATCCCCGTAACAAGCCGGGGAATGCCGAAAAGAGCCGATTGACAAAATATGAAACAAAGATGTGTTGATGATATGATCATCTTTAATGAAAAGGGTAAAAACTCAATTGTGATATATAACCAATTTGTGTGTATTCAATAACATATTTAGTGCCTATGTGCATTTTGCGTTATCCGCCGGAAATAAAGCGAATTACCCCAGGATTTCTGGTGTATTCATGTACTGCCTCAATCGTATCTACTCGGCAATCCCCGTCACAAGTCGGTAGATATACCTCGTAGGCAGTACATGAATACACCAGAAATATTGGGGTAATTCGCCTTATTTCCGGCGGATAACGCAAAATGCAAATAGGCACTAAATATGTATTTTGATACACAAAAATTGGTTATATATCACAATTGAATAGTTTGTTTACCCTTTTCATTAAAGATGATCATATCAACACATCTTTGTTTCATATTTTGTCAATCGGCTCTTTTCGGCAATCCCCGGCTTGTTACGGGGATTACCGAGAAGATACGATTGGCCCTTCGTCGCTGACCTACTTTCAAAAATGGCTCCCCATTACCTCCGAGGTTATTTTAAGAAATGGCCGAGGTGTTCCGAATGGTACTGCCTACGAGGTATATCTACCGACTTGTTACGGGGATTGCCGAGTAGATACGATTGACTGTGGAACATAACCCACAATCGGAACTACTCGGGTATTTCCGTGAGCTGTGAAATACACCTCGGATATAAGTGTAGGGTTACAATTTTTCGGGTAAATCGGCATCCGCCAATGAACACCTTTTCTAAGCGTGCACATTAAGTAGTTCAATGTGTATGGAAGTGTTGGACATCCTTTTTAATCACTTTTGATCAGTAACTCATACCAAATGGCGAACTTGTTGTTGTGACATGTATACTTGTTTCCTCAATCAAATTTAACGACTTTTTGGATTTTACATTTAAGATCTATTTTAAGAAACGAAAGAAAGTGACGTCATTCTCGCGGGAAACAATATGGCGTCATCCCTATTATTTCAGAGGTGTTTTCTATTGGATAAACCCGATGTGTTCAGATTGCATAACCCAGAGCGAGACTTGGCATCCGGATGTTTCGGACTTTTACCTCAACGTTTGAAAGCACGTTTTATGTGTGTGATTTATATCAAAGTTTTGGATATTTATACAATAGAGACACTTTTGAGACTTCACACATGACAGATAAAAGGTTGATCTCCAAATCGGTATGTTTGATTTCATAATCCATTGCATATTTATGGAATGATAGGTGGTCAAACATGCGCAGAAAATCTGTGCGCAAAAATCTAACGTAAAAATCACGATTGACTCTGGACTCGAAGGCGTCAGTCAAAATAGCAATAGCATTCGAGACCAGTTATCTGGACTAACCGTGTGTATGCTACGTCAACGCTCGTGCATGTGCACAAATACGGGTGTGTCTAAAATGCGGACGTCTTAAGCGGACCATATTCACAAAGAAGGAAAATGCGGACGAAAGCAAATATAGAGGGAAAAAGCGGACGGCACGAGATCGATGGACACTCCATAGCTATATGTTTAAATGAAGTGTTGTTACGATGGAAATGACTTTTTAGTCATATCAGAGACATAGATAACAGAGTTCTGTTATCTATGTCTCTGGTGATATGTTTTGATTTACCAACGTTGGTAACGTTTTGTTTCTTTTATATGTTCAGTCTTATCTGACCATTAATCACCGTTAACGGTTTTTGGAATATTTATTTACAAAAAAAGGAACACTTTTTAACATGTTTGTTTGTACGTTTTAAATGATTTTGATGTCTTTTTTTTATTATTATTCAATTCTTTTTTTTTTTATTCTTAACTTTTTACAATTTGAATCATTACTGATAAGTTATCATTTAACGAAGGGCCTTGTGATTTATGACTGTTTCACACAAAATATTTAGAATGGTTTTGGAGGTAAAACATTGTAAGGAATTTGTAAGAATAGATTTGTGAAAAATATCATCATGGGTTTTATGACCCAGAGTACAGTGTCCAGAAATTCTTAAAATAACATTCCTTTCTGTAGTTGATTAAAAGTGTTTTATTTCTCATGTCCCCAGGTCAACAGTTCTTTGTTAGTAAACCCAGAAATAGGAGAGACAACCACTTTCGATCTCAATCGTTTTCATTTTTGTTTGTTGTCAAAGATATTTCTCTCCGCATGCAAATGTATCCTTTTCTCCGCTATAGGTAATTGTCTATTCCATGATTTCGTCCGCTTTTTCTCTCTTTGTGTGTGTTCTCCTCTATCGGCCGTAGTATAGAGGGAAAGAGCGGACGGCACGATATCGATAGCTTTATGCTTAAATGAAGAGTTGTAACGATGTATATGACTTTTTGTGTTCTTTGCACTTTTTCGTCTTAATTTTTGTCTAAATTCAATCCGTCCGCTTTTTTCTTCTAAATTGCTTTCGTCCGCTTTTTCCCTCTTTGCGTGTATTCTCTGCTGTCGGCCGTAGTATAGAGGGGTCTACTTTTATCTGCCTTTATTGTATTCATCCGCGGACCATACACACAAAGAAGGAAAAAGCTCTTCCTCCCTCTCTCTCCCTTCCTTCAATTGCTGTCGCATCTCTTTTCCTCTTTCTCTGTCTCTGTACGAAGTAGGGTTTGTTACCTTGAGCAATTATTAACAAATTGCCTATGACAAGAGGGCTTTGAAATAATAGTACCTTAATATAGGTCGCTCCTACCTGAGCTTTCTGAATGACTGGCGCCGGTTTGAAGACGTTAATTGTTTTATATACCATGATTATGTCTACTTTTAGTATGGTCGCTTTTAACAAGATTTACTATATTAACATAGGCGAAATGACTCAAATGACGCCGAAAGGCAAATTGCTAAACATAGTGAGAAACGTCTCCAAGGCATCTTTCAAATCATTAAAGCTTTCTTGTACCAAATGAATAATCTACTTGTGTGTTTTTACATAGATATTTAAGTCCATGAGCTGGTCCAATATCGTCTGCCAAAATTGCCTGCGAGTAGGTGGGAGTCGTGTTGCGTCATAGTAAATGCTAAGATACTGTTTGATAACTCTTTACCACATTAAGAAGACATGTTTTTAATTGAAGCATACGACTTTAGAAAAGCTTTGTAGACATGTGAAAAAGCTTTGTGCTGCTGTTGTGGTATGTGAATAGATTGAAATTGCAGTGAGGTAAAAGGAGAGGTCGCTTGTGACAACCGATTTCTTATTTTGCCACACTGCTTTTAGAAATTTGTCTGCTGCAACACGCAAAAATGTGTCGTTATGTGTTATATATATGTTACATACAAATAAATTGCTTATTTGTTACAATTCGTCCCTTTGTCATGGTGGGTTCTTGGTCGTTCGAAGCAGAAGCGTAAAAGTGTGTGTTCATCGAGTAAGGGTTTAACCCTTTCCCACTTTTCGACTGTTTGAAAAAGTTTGCAGACGACATTTCAAAATGTTATGAAATTGGAAAATAATCTTCTGATAGGGCAAAAACATTGTGGGAAAAGGAGAAATTCGTTACGAGCAATTTCTCCTTTTCCCACAATGTTTTCTAAAGTCGTCTGCAACAAAGCGGTCAAATGTCGTTATAATTTGGGAAAGGTTTAAGGGTCATGAGGGTAGGATTGAATATGTAAGGTCATATATTTTGGACAATATTTGGAAGCTTACGCGAGGAAGAGATGCATCACGTTTTGCAGCAGACGATATTTGATAATCACAATAAAAATCGACAGAACAATATTCATCGTGATTTTGGCTTTTTGAGCTTGTTTGAACTCAATACATTTCTCATTAGGACCATTTGGTAATGAAGTTTTACATACATCGTTGCTTTCAATTGTACAGAAAGCTAAAAGATGCTTGTTCACAGATGTTTGGGAATTTGTTTGGTTACCAACAAAATGACTGTACGCTTCCTGTATGTATTATTATTTCAATAATTGTATACCAAGCAATACAATTTATTTTAACTTTCTGAATTTCTCTTCAGTGAACAATCACATTTAATCATACAAGTGTACGGAGAAAGCCTGCCAGGGTATCTCAGATGTTGAGTACTGCTTTTACAAAGCAATGTTTGAGGGTTATCACTGCTTGTCAGCCTTCAATACTGTGTTGGGTGATATATAGTCGGTAGAGTAAAGAATGCTTCATGTGTTTCTTTGTTTTATCGTTTCCTTGGTCATGGTCGAAAAAGACATTGGTTCTCAGATTGTGGCTCATGAATATCAGGATCAGAATACGATTCAAGTGTGGATTATTAAACAAACAAACCCAGAGTACGTAATAATGAATTTATTTAATTGTTTTGGGTAATCATTTGACAAGCAACAAATCGCAAAAACATAATATTATGGATGTGTTTACGACAGTTTAATTGGACAAAACATATCTTGAAATAAGGAGGAAACACATCTACAATTTCTGGTGCATTTACTAAAAGATACATTACAAGAGATTAAAAAACGGAGATGGTGTAGCAAGTAATGATGGATTACATGATAAAGTGACAATAGTAGAGTTTTATTCATTTGATAATTAAACAGCATAGTAAAAACCTCCCTAAAAAAGCACATACTGAACGCTTCTTTTAAAGTATTATTTAAAGCCAAAAAAAACGAAGTAAAAATGAATATAACGCATCTTTAAAAGAAAAAGAGTCTGCATTTTTCCTAATCTGAATAATTAACAGATGAACACAATTTATATGTAGAGAGAACCTTAAAGGTCATATTTCCCGATAAACAAAATTTTCTTTAATTATGGTTTTTGAATAAGGTTATGGTTTCGTTATGACGGAGGTAATGAATTTTTTCTCATACAGAAGCGAAAAATGTTGTTTTTGACTACTCTTATTCACCTTTATCGATTTTTGTGAATGACTTATCTCCCTTGTTGTGACGTCATTTGTGCTTCAAAGTCATATGAACTATCAGTAAGAAGAATCTAGTTCTCAGTAACGACGGTGTTTTTGCACAAATTTCGGACATTTTAAGTGTTGAATTGTGTTTTGGGAAACGTAAATTGGATATTGAATATGGTATTTTGACAGGTCTTCTGGTGTTATTCTGCTTTTGGTAGCAGGGATGCGAGTTTCTCCCGTTTTCCGACGAACATAAAAGCTGCAAAAAGTTTCGATAAGTAAACTGGACCGTGTTTACTTTACAAAGAAGCAAAAGATATATTCCCCAAACAAGAACAGTTGGCTGTGTTACTTTCACTTCGAAGACGGCAAGTTTACGCATTGTTAGGCGTTTTCAGAGAATTGATTTTATTGATCTTTAAATGATCGGACTCAATTCAAAGTAATTTATACAGGTGAAGATGCTTCAAATTCATTCTACTTATTGAGTAACCGTTATATTTCCCTGAATTGATGTTCGTGATTAAAACAATTCCTGACTGTTAGTTTGGGGTGTTAAAGCCTCGTGTAGTCTTGCTAGATCTTTATATAGAATTTGCACTGTGTAAATGTAGATAAATTCAAGAAAAGGATAAATCACGTTGATTACACCTTTTTTGAAAGTTAATTTCCTTGAATGACTCTCTTACTCGCCAAGCTAGTTTTGTTTGGAACAATTTAACTATGCTACATATATACTTAGTCAGGAATACTTAATTAGGCTGCTTTACGATTATATTACGTAAGAATTCAAAGGGTTGCAAGAATATGTTAATTTCATCCAACATCATAAGTTATTGTATTGCCATGTCTTTGGGTTTTAAACGCTTAAATGCATCTTGTTCTTATTTGCAAAACTTGTTTTATGTTTTAACATAATCGTAGAAACGTTGCCATTGTACATAAATGAGACAAAATAAAAAATGTACGTTGATTGCTATGATAACAAACCGATTAAAACAAGCAAGTTTCTTTGATCTGCCGATGTCTTTGAATGAAAATTCAAAATAATGAATATTTGATATCCGCAAACTGTCTCTGGACTCATCAACGCAAATGATAATGGGTTCAATCTTAACTTAAGCGTCTGCTTTTCGGAATTATTTAAATCACACACCTCATTTTTTTGCCATTGGTGATATTGGTTTAAATGACGTATGTCACACTGAAATACAGGTGTTCAAACATGATTATTACAAATTTATATTGATAATTTAGTAATAAGATCACTAAATATATAATTTACACATTTCAACATAATCTCTTTGTTTACAATTTAATTGATTATTGTCAGTTTACCTCACATACAAAGGGTCAATCAACAAACATCGGACATTACAAGGATTAAGGGTCGTGATGCAAATTAACACCAATCTGCCACATTTGCACAGTATGTTTCAAGTCTCAAGCCCTTTATTGTTTAGGCGAAAGATAGCCTCTGGCGTTAATCTCTTAAATAGCTCTGTTGTTAATTAACAGGTCTGACACGTTCTGCTATTCCAGACATGAAATAACAAGCGGCAAATCTCACACTTTCAATGCGCGGCAATTAAATTTATCTAAAAAATCCATTGTTAAGATATAACCAATTAAGACCAAACTCTCACAGGATGTTTGGATTGATAAGGTGTCAGTACATATTTATCTCTCAATGTGACTCACGTCGCATACTTTGTCGTTATGATATTCAAAGAAGTGAACATGTTGTCTTTTCTATTAGAATAGTTTGACACTTCAATAAGTATATGATAATCAGTATTCACCAAAACGGTATTAACTCTATGTTTTCAACAAAAAAAAAGTTTTAACATCAAAATCAAGTTTTGTCAAATTGATATTTAAATTACAAAATCATAAAAAATAAATTCAAATATGTTTATTTAAGGTTGTTAATAAAATAAACTATGACGACTTTTTTGTTTTAGCTGTTAATTATCAAACCTGTCCGAAAATTAAATGCTCAATATGTTAAGACTACTTACACGAGAGAAAACGAACATAAATGTAAAGTGAATATGAAGAACAATTCTTAAGTCAAAACAGTTGATCTAGAAAGACGACATCGGAATCAATTTCGAAATCAATGACCTCTTACTGGGGATGGAGTTACTGGAAAGTTGCCGGATGATTTTAACAAATACTCTTGAATGTGCCAGTGTTTAGTTTTGAAATTTGGATGTGTGGTGAAAATGTGAGTTAAAGGATAACCTTCGAATCACAAGTAAGTTGATGTGTGGTAAAAATGTGAGTTAAAGGATAACCTTCGTATCACAAGTAAGTTGGGTTATAATACGGTTTGTTTGTTCGCAATTTATGATCTTCTCCCGTTTCATTTCATGTATTGATAAGACAATGAAGGGTGAATTTGACAGTCAATAGTTATACGATGTACGGTTTTAAGACAATTCAATTATTCAGATCTATGTCTTTGTTTACTACTCAATTAAAACCTTATTGCTAATACACGATCATTGACGAAAAAGTACTCGTGTTTTTTTTCAACAAATATTAATAAAAATAGCTGTTTTCACAAATATCGTCAAAATTTCAAGCCGATTCTTACATATGAAAACATTTACAAATCCTTTCAAATTTACGCGTTATGTCACTTACTCTTTTTTTTTCAGAAGAATATTCTTAAAATATGAAACATATTCAATAAAGAAAATGCACTGTCAATCCAAACATTGACTTACGGATTGCTATTTCGAAGAGAATCATCCCACTTTCAAGCCGTTCCTTTCATATGAACGCATTGACATATCCTTGTAAATTCACGCGTTAAGTCACTAATTCATTTTTTTCAAATGGCTATTCTTATAATATGAACAATATCCAGTATAGAAAATTCACTGTCAATCCAAACAATGACTTAAGAATCATTTATTTCAAGGAAAATCGTCCAAATTTCAAGTCGTTCCTTTCATATGAACAGGTTTAGCCTACGCAATGACAAATTCATGCAAATTCACGGGTTAGTTATTAATTTATCTTTTTTTCAAATTGATATTCTTATAAAATGAATCATATTCAATAAAGAAAATGCGCTGTCAATCCAAACAATGACTTTAGGATCGTTTATTTGAAGAAAAACACCAATTCTAACCAGCGATCGCTCTTCACGCCCTTTACATGGCGCATTCAGTGGATCACGAGTGACGTCACAGCAAAGGGAAGTAAGTCATACGAACTTTTATTAATCGGTGCGCTATGACGGTGATTTATGACGTAATGCGTTATGCTAAAATGTTGCAAATAATTTCAATGTGATTCTTTTACTTCATATTTTAATTTTATGAAATAAACCCAACCTGTACATATGACCTTTAACATATAAAGAAATAACCAATACATTGAAACACATGAAAATTGATAAAAGTCCAGGATGTGATGGGCTTTCGGCGAATTTTTTTATAAAGTTTTCTGGTCCAAGAAAGGACATTTTGTTGTTAGAGCTAAACATAATATTATGGATGTGTTTACGACAGCTTGATAAACTATTACTGAAAATGTTTTGAAAAATGTTAAAGTACTAAACAGATAACATACTACTATTGTGGTAGTAAATAAGTTTAGTACGTCTTTGTAAAGCTAAGGATACATAGTTACCCAAATTATGCATATCCTTCGAGTTTTTAGTATTCAAATTAAGAACTCTTTTTGTGAAAATATATAGTGTGCTTAGAACAGCGTTACTTGATACACCAGAATACCATTTTTAATATTAATTATCGAGTTCCCTTTGTTTGAATTCCAATAAAAACATTTATTCTGTCGACAACATTACTGTATCAAAAACGTAGGAGAAGCCATACTCATTTAACAGTTGTTTTACATTATAAATCAAACCTTTATTACCCTTTAAATATATCTCATGTGCATTCCTAAATACGGTCTGCAATATAATATCATCCGTTTGTGATAACATAAGCCAATATTTGATAATTTGAACATATCTATTTATTTATAATGGGTATCGCCAAAGTTCCCCATATACTGCTGCAATGCAAGCATTGCTTTTTACCCCTAAGATCCATTTACAGAACTTAAGGTGAACTTGCTCAAGATTTTTAGCTTTATAGAAACCCCATATAGGGCTTGCATAGTTTAATATAGACACCACAAATGAATCAAACAATTGTAAAGAAGTGTCCGGTAATACTTGGTGTAGTTTAATATTGTTGTACAGAACACAAATCGCCCTTAAAGCTTTACCTTTTAAGAATTGATTCAGTACAAATGAACCAGTATAATTGAGTGCTATTCTTAAATAATCAAAATTGTCGGTTATTTCTATTTCCCCCAGTTTGTGCAATATTGGCATAATTTGGACAATCCGCTCTTGTGGCTGTTAAAAAAATGTCTATGGTAGATTGATGCATTGATTTTGAACTCATAGTGATAGTGGAAAATCTAAAGATAGTATCTTACAATTGCCTAGATTTAAATAAGAATAAAAAAGAATTGACGTAACTGAATAAGCCTTAAAAATGGAATTCTTCAAAACAATATTTTATAACGTGTACACAACAAATTTGTTATAACTGTAAAGTAACTGAATGGGACTTAAAAATGGAATTGTTCAAAACAATATTTTGTAACGTGTACACAACAAATTCGTTATAACTGTAAAGTTACTAAGTAAGATTTAAAAATGGAATCGTTCAAAACAATATTTTATAACGTGTACACAACACATTCGTTATAACTGGAAAGTAAGTGAATAAGACTT
Source organism: Cerastoderma edule (assembly GCA_947846245.1). NCBI lineage: Eukaryota > Metazoa > Mollusca > Bivalvia > Cardiida > Cardiidae > Cerastoderma > Cerastoderma edule. The sequence continues at coordinate 1,235,132 of OX401404.1, forward strand.
AAAAATGCAATTGTTCAAAACAATATTTTATAACGTGTACACAACAAATTCGTTATAACTGTAAAAGTAACTGAATAAGACTTAAAAATGGAATTGTTCAAAACAATTTAACGTGAAAAAAGAATGATTTTTATCATGACGGACACCTTATACAAAGCCCATTATTCATACCATTTAAAGTGAATAATCATTAAGATCGACCGTCTAATGCGTAGCACACTGATTGACATTTACAAACATTTTAATACTACAACAATTGAAGACTGTTAAAAACTTTTCTTTAACAAAGAAACCTTAGCAATTACTATATCAAAACTATTCAGCATCTTTAATAATTGACTAAGTAACATGATATTTGTTGAAAACGTATGCGAACTGTCTCGCCGAGGAAAAACCCAGAGTCTGGGAAACCTCTGTCCGTTTGTCAGTGTCAGATCGCGTGATATGTCGGACCTCATTACGTTTGATGAACAACAAATAAACACGTTGGAAACGCATTTAGTATTCGAACGAACTACTAATCTGTATTTTAAAGTTACCTTCTATTCCATCAATTCAATCTTGTTACATTCTATTCCATCGATTCAATCTAAAGTAAAAGCAAAAGCTCACCTAACACAACACACACACACACACACACACACACACACACACACACACACACACACACACACATTGACAGTGGTGTTTATTAAATGTCTGATGACTAATATCACGGAGAAGGTACTTCGATCAAAGTTATTATATCGTGGTTTCCAGTCTAACACAACCGCTGGATTTGAGTCGAACGCTGCATGTCTGTTCATGAGTATGGTTTCCGGGGTGTAGCTTGATCTTTTGCCAAGTTGCATTTTTCTGAAAATAAACAAAACGGATAATAAATATCCAATTTAACATTTATTTGGCTAAAAAGGCATTTCTTTAAATCATCTTTAGTATATGTTAACTGTACCGATGCTAGTCCCTGTAAAAGTGGTGTGACATTTAAAGTATTACACAGACGCTTTTAAGTATATTGGTAAAAGATAACAGGTCTGGCAAAACAACGATTTCACGAAAAGTCAAGTTATACTCACCATAGAGCAATTATATGTTTAGCTTATCAGTCCATGCGTTGCTGGTACCACCGTTTCGACTTCGCCATTCAGTCTTCGCCATTCAGTCTTCGCCATTCAGTCTTCGCCATTCAGTCTTCGCCATTCAGTCTTCGCCATTCGCCATTCAGTCTTCGCCATTCAGTCTTCGCCATTCAGTCATTCAGTCTTCACCATTCAGTCTTCGCCATTCAGTCTTCGCCATTGCCATTCAGTCTTATTCAGTCTTCGCCATTCAGTCTTATTCAGTCTTCGCCATTCAGTCTTATTTACAATACAATACAATTTTATTTCAGTAAAAAGGCCTCCGGCCCACAATACATATACATATTACAAAATACAAATCAAAATCAGATATGCCCTACACTATCATCAATATATTATTTGCTGTTATGTTTTAAGGATAAAAGGAAATCAAGTAGAAATGTGCTCTAGTAATTTTGATACAAAGAAAGCTAGGTTTTTCAATGTTATTTCGTCATTACATTTAAAAAGATTGTAAAAATTATCTAAGTTTGGACGAGCTTTATACCAATTATATAAATAGATATGTCTAATGTCTCCAAACTTTTCACATATAAAAAATGCATGGTATTCGTCCTCAACAATCAAAATATCTTTGTTGAGAAAACAGAATAGACAAACCCTGTCATTTCTATCAACGTTAAAATGTCTACCAATTTCAATGTTAAGCTTATGACTTGAGCATCTAAAACGAGCTAAGGCACGTTTATAATAAGGTTTGATGTCAGAATTAATATATCGTTCTACATTCAAAAGTGATTTAAAATTTCTATAAAAGTCACATCTTGTTGAGTTACTTATGTCACTATGCCACGTTTGTAAAGAACAGTCCGTTAATCTCTGTTTAAAAAGTTTACAAAATTGGTTTGAGTCCCCTATTTCTTGTGAAATCCAAATAAAACCAAAACCCTGTGAAAAAAGAAATTCTCGTACTTTTGTGACCCAATTATTTCTACCAACTGAATCTTGTGTTTTAAGCATTAAATAACATTGTTTTGGGTATCTATGGTTTTCCATTTCAATAAGTCTTACCCAATATCTTACAAATTTCATATGGTAATTTACTGCAATAGGGAATCTTCCGCATTCACCTAAAGCCATCGAGTCGTTGACAAAGGTATTAACATCTAAAAAAATCTTTACAAAATTTAGAATGGACCTGTTCTATATGTTTATTACATTCAAAACCCCAAGGTTCAGCACCATATGTTAAGATAGGAGTGACCATGGAATCGAAAAGTAGTCATTATGCATAAACTTCCCAAAATGACTTTGAAATTGTTTAATTTGATACACCGATTTTCGTGCTTGATTTGCAAGTTTCTTTGTAGCGGAGGACCATGACAATTTCGGTGTAAAGATAAGACCCATAAATTTATAAGTGGAAGTTACTCTGATTCAGTCTTCGCCATTCAGTCTTATTCAGTCTTCGCCATTCAGTCTTATTCAGTTTTCGTCATTGCCATTCAGTCTTCGCCATTCAGTCTTCGCCATTCAGTCTTATTCAGTTTTCGTCATTGCCATTCAGTCTTAGCATGCTATACGGACACAATATACGGACACGAGAGCATGCTATACGGAGACGATATACAGACACGAAAGCATGTTATACGGACACGATATATGGACACGAAAGCATGCTCTACGGACACGCCTCTTCCCTCTAGGATCTAGGATTTCTGAAATGAAAACTTTTCAAGGGGCTACTGAAAAGAGAAGGTAGAGTGTTTTAAGCAATATATGTGTAAACAAGAGTTGTTGATGATTAAATAATTCTGAGGACTATAACATTGTTAAAGACGCGTATCATCATAGGCCTAAATACAGTTACAGAATAATAGTATCAAAAGCTTCGATCTTTATCGTTCTCAAATAGAATATACAGAAAAGTAGATAGAAGGTTCATTGTGCATTTAAAAATTTGATAGAATTGATCATCAACACCTGTTTATGGCGACGTGTAATGCAGTCATGAAAGTAATTTTGAATTTTGGAATAAATGGTTGTGTTGTGATATATATGAATATAATGAGATCTTAACTTGGATCATCATTGCAGACTTTGATCAACCATAAAGATGACCTGAAATTCACATTCAATCTTAAAAAACACCTATATAGTGAGTGTTAACAGATTTCAGGAACATTGGAAGATGATTTCTAGAAATTAATAAGCAGGAAATGGGTTGAAGATACTTAATTGACGCTTCCTGAATTAAATACGATACCAATAGGTGTATATCAAACAAAATACAACAACTCTATAATGTCAATGACATTTTGTTTTACTTTCAAATTTTATGATCAAGCACCTTTAAGCAATTACCACTTCAATGTGATATTAATTAATCGGTGAGCATACCATGAGCAGTTGCTGCTGGCGTGGAACCATGTTAAATGTCTACAAGGTGAAAAGTACTAATCAATCAAACAAAGCTATATCCACCTACCATTTGCCATCTTAAGGTTCACTTGGGTTGCAATTGTTCATGAAGCGTTGAAATCTCTGCACAGATGGGATTATCTGAAACAAAAAGAGATGCTTAGCATAATCCATGTATTGGTATATATTACTTTTGATTACGCAAGTGTATTGAAATGATATATTAACAAATTACAAAACAATAACAATAATTTACCTTTTTGTTACAGACGACTCTGGAAAACGCTGTTGAAAAATGAGTTATTGCTCATAACGAGCAATTTCACATTTTCCCACAATATTTTCTAATATATAAGTAGAGGGTAGAAAAAGTGGCATTGGGTACTTGGTTAAACAGCATCAACGTCATACAAATTCGTATCATATCTATGTTCACATACCATCGGTCATCCGTAGATTGACTGGGTTGCAATTGTTCATGAAGCGTTGAAATCTCTGCAAAGAAAGGGTGCTCTGAAACAAAAAGATTTCTGGTAGATCATACTGCTAAAGATGGCGAAAATATATTCAAAATGGCTGAAGTGTTGAAATCTCTGCACAGGAAGGGTTCCTCTGAAATATATTCAAAATTGCTCCGACCTACTTCGACCATACGAGCGATCTGTAATAAACAGCAATGCTGAAGACTCGAACCAAATAACGTTAAACAAAATATACACAACTTACAGAATGTATTGGTAGATATGGCTGAGGATAACCCATTACTAAACAATAACAACATTGTACCACTTTGTTGCAGACGACAGTGGAAAACACTGTTGGAAGAGGAGAAATTGCTTATAACGAACAATTTCACATTTCACCACAATGTTTTCTACTATATCAGTAGACAGTAGACAATTTGGCGCTTGGTAATGAGTCAACAAGTTCTATGTTCACATACCATCGGTCATCCGTAGATGCACTGGGTTGAAATTGTTCATGAAGCGTTGAAATCTCTGCACAGACAGGATTATCTGAAACAAAAAGAGATGCTTAGAATAATCCATGTATCGGTAGATATTACTTTTGATTACGAAAGTATATTGAAATGATATATTAACAAATTACAAAACAATAACAATATTTTACTATTTTGTTACAGACGACTCTGGAAAACACTGTTGAAAATGAGTTATTGCTCATAACGAGTAATCTCACCTTTTCCAACAATGTTTTCTAATTTATAAGTAGAGGGTAGAAAAAGTGGCATTGGGTACTTGGTTAAACAGCATCAACGTCATACGAATTCATATCAAATCTATGTTCACATACCATCGGTCATCCGTAGATGCACTGGGTGCAATTGTTCATGAAGCGTTGAAATCTCTGCAAAGATAGGGTGCTCTGAAACAAAAAAAAGATATCTGGTAGATCATACTGCTAAAATGGCGAAAATATATTTAAAATGGCCGAAGTGTTGAAATCTCTGCACAGGAAGGGTTCCTCTGAAATATATTCAAAATGGCTGTAGTTAAATCATGATCGTGTGGCTGCTGAAAGGAGAAAATTTAATTGATAAGAGTAAAACATCTATGAACAGATACCATAAACTCTAAGCTTACCAACAAATAGTACTCTTATCACAATTTTAAAAGGGGCGGTGTACTATTTTATGGTAAGCGTTTTAAAAGGGACAATCTATATCTATAAGTGTGTGAAGTTAAATCGTGGTCAGGTGGCTGCTCAAAGGAGAAAGTAAATTGATTTGAGTTAAAAATATATGAGCATATACCTTAAACTCTAAGCTTACCAACAAATAGTACTCTTATCACAAATTTAAAAGGGGCGGTGTACTATTCTGTTGTAAGCGTTTTAAAAGGGACTACCTCAGACAAATCTTATTTCAGACAAATCTTATCACAAGTTTGAAAGGACGGAGTGGTGTACTTTTAAAAATGACAATGCGTGTAATGTTATTTTAAGTTTTGTTCATTTTAAAAGGGTAGTATATATAGGAGGGTAAGTACGAAAAAGATGCAGTGTGTTTAGAAGGGCCGTTTGGTAAATTAAAAAATGACTGTGTAATATTAGACAGGACACAACATACAAAAGTTATAAAACAAGACAGTATTAAATGTACAAAGAATACAAATGACGAGTAGAAAAGAAAGGGGAAGATAAAATACAATGTAAACAACTATACAATCACGCTACAAACTATATACAATACAATATATTACAATATATACAATAAACCTATACATAACATTGAAAATCGACAATGAAAAAAAAATACTTAACTTATCTACGGTGGGCTCCAAATCACGGCACATGTAGGCCTATCGCTGCTGAAATATAAAGATAAAGAAATGCGAACATCATATACTTTGTTTGATTTGCTGGTATATAAGCTACTAACCTATATGGAAAGAAATATGAATATAGAAATATGGAAAGAATCGAAACATATCTTGGGTCGGTCGTCATTGTATGCAATTGGATGCCACCATTCATGTAGCTCCGACCTACTTCGACCAAACGAGCGATCTGTAATAAACAGCAATGTTGAAGACTCGAACCAAATAATGTTAAACAAAGTATACACAACTTTCAGAATATATTGGTAGATACGGCTGAGGATAACCCATTACTAAACAATAACTACAGTGTACCACTTTGTTGCAGACGACAGTGGAAAACACTGTTGGAAGAGGAGAAATTGCTTATAACGAACACTTTGTTGTAAGACGACAGTGGAAAACACTGTTGGAAGAGGAGAAATTGCTTATAACGAACACCCCCACATTTCCTCAATCAATAATGTTTTCTACTATATCAGTAGACAGTAGATAATTTGGCGCTTGGTAATGAGTCAACAAGTTCTATGTTCACATACCATCGGTCATCCGTAGATGCACCGCTGCAAATGTTCATGAAGCGTTGAAATCTCTGCACAGACAGGATTATCTGAAACAAAAAGATGCTTAGAATAATCCATGTATTGGTAGATATTACTTTTGATTACGAAAATATATTGAAATGATATATTAACAAATTACAAAACAATAACAATATTTTACTATTTTGTTACAGACGACTCTGGAAAACACTGTTGAAAAAATGAGTTATTGCTCATAACGAGTAATCTCACCTTTTCCCACAATGTTTTCTAATTTATAAGTAGAGGGTAGAAAAGTGGCATTGGGTACTTGGTTAAACAGCATCAACGTCATACGAATTCATATCAAATCTATGTTCACATACCATCGGTCATCCGTAGATGCACTGGATGCAATTGTTCATGAAGCGTTGAAATCTCTGCAAAGATAGGGTGCTCTGAAACAAAAAAGATATCTGGTAGATCATACTGCTAAAGATGGCGAAAATATATTTAAAATGGCCGAAGTGTTGGAAATCTCTGCACAGGAAGGGTTCCTCTGAAATATATTCAAAATGGCTGTAGTTAAATCATGATCGTGTGGCTGCTGCTGAAAGGAGAAATGAATTGATAAGAGTAAAACATCTATGAACAGATAATTGTCGCAAGGCTTACTCAACAAATGACTCTTATCACAATTTTAAAAGGCGGTGTACTATTTTATGGTAAGCGTTTTAAAAGGGACAATCTATATCTATAAGTGTGTGAAGTTAAATCGTGGTCAGGTGGCTGCTCAAAGGAGAAAGTAAATTGATTTGAGTTAAAATATATGAGCATATACCTTAAACTCTAAGCTTACCAACAAATAGTACTTTTATCACAAATTTAAAAGGGCGAAAAATTGGCTCTGTTGTAAGCGTTTTAAAAGGACTACCTATATTTCCAGACAAATTCATCACAAGTTTGGGTGGGCAAGGGACTTGATAGGTGTACTTTTAAAAATGACAATGCGTGTAATGTTATTTTAAGTTTTGTTCATTTTTAAAAGGGGTAGTATATATAGGGAGGGTGCGATTTAAAAAAAGATGCAGTGTGTTTAGAAGGGCCGTTTGGTAAATTAAAAAATGACTTTGTGTAATATTAGGCAGGACACAACATACAAAAGTTATAAAACAAGACAGTGTTAAATGTACAAAGAATACAAATGACGAGTAGAAAAGAAAGGGGAAGATAAAATACAATGTAAACAACTAAACAATCACGCTACAAACTATATACAATACAATATATTACAATATATACAATAAACCTATACATAGCATTGAAAATCGACAATGAAAAAAAAAATACTTAACTTATCTACGGTGGGCTCCAAATCACGGCACATGTAGGCCTATCGCTGCTGAAATATAAAGATAAAGAAATGCGAACATCATATACTTTGTTTGATTTGCTGGTAAATAAGCTACTAACCTATATGGAAAGAAATATGAATATAGAAATATGGAAAGAATCGAAACATATCTTGGGTCGGTCGTGATTGTATGCAATTGGATGCCACCATTCATGTAGCTCCGACCTACTTCGACCAAACGAGCGATCTGTAATAAACAGCAATGTTGAAGACTCGAACCAAATAATGTTAAACAAAGTATACACAACTTTCAGAATATATTGGTAGATACGGCTGAGGATAACCCATTACTAAACAATAACTACAGTGTACCACTTTGTTGCAGACGACAGTGGAAAACACTGTTGGAAGAGGAGAAATTGCTTATAACGAAAAATTTCACATTTCACCACAATGTTTTCTACTATATCAGTAGACAGTAGACAATTTGGCGCTTGGTAATGAGTCAACAAGTTCTATGTTCACATACCATCGGTCATCCTGTAGATGCACTGGGTTGCAAATGTTCATGAAGCGTTGAAATCTCTGCACAGACAGGATTATCTTGAAACAAAAAAGAGATGCTTAGAATAATCCATGTATTGGTAGATAGTACTTTTGATTACGAAAATATATTGAAATGATATATTAACAAATTACAAAACAATAACAATATTTTACTATTTTGTTACAGACGACTCTGGAAAACACTGTTGAAAATGAGTTATTGCTCATAACGAGTAATCTCACCTTTTCCCACAATGTTTTCTAATTTATAAGTAGAGGGTAGAAAAGTGGCATTGGGTACTTGGTTAAACAGCATCAACGTCATACGAATTCATATCAAATCTATGTTCACATACCACCGGTCATCCGTAGATGCACTGGGTGCAATTGTTCATGAAGCGTTGAAATCTCTGCAAAGATAGGGTGCTCTGAAACAAAAAAAGATATCTGGTAGATCATACTGCTAAAGATGGCGAAAATATATTTAAAATGGCCGCAGTGTTGAAATCTCTGCACAGGAAGGGTTCCTCTGAAATATATTCAAAATGGCTGAAGTTAAATCATGATCGTGTGGCTGCTGAAAGGAGAAAATGAATTGATATGGCGTAAAAACATCTATGAACAGATACCATAACTTGCTTTCTACCAACAAATAGTACTCTTTATCACCTTAAAAAGGGCGGTGTAATTATTTTATGGTAAGCGTTTTAAAAAGGGACAATCTATATCTATAAGTGTGTGAAGTTAAATCGTGGTCAGGTGGCTGCTCAAAGGAGAAAGTAAATTGATTTGAGTTAAAAAATATATGAGCATATACGAAATCCTGCTTACCAACAAATAGTACTCTTATCACAAATTTAAAAGGGGGGCGGTGTACTATTCTGTTGTAAGCGTTTTAAAAGGACTACCTATATTTCAGACAAATCTTATCACAAGCTTGCAAAGGACGGAGGTGTGTGTACTTAAAATGACAATGTGTAATGTTATTTTAAGTTTTGTTCATTTTTAAAAGGGTAGTATATATAGGAGGGTGCGATTTAAAAAAAGATGCAGTGTTTAGAAGGGCCGTTTGGTAAATTAAAAAATGACTTTGTGTAATATTAGTAAGTGACACAACATACAAAAGTTATAAAACAAGACAGTGTTAAATGTACAAAGAATACAAATGACGAGTAGAAAAGAAAGGGGAAGATAAAATACAATGTAAACAACTAAACAATCACGCTACAAACTATATACAATACAATATATTACAATATATACAATAAACCTATACATAGCATTGAAAATCGACAATGAAAAAAAAAATACTTAACTTATCTACGGTGGGCTCCAAATCACGGCACATGTAGGCCTATCGCTGCTGAAATATAAAGATAAAGAAATGCGAACATCATATACTTTGTTTGATTTGCTGGTAAATAAGCTACTAACCTATATGGAAAGAAATATGAATATAGAAATATGGAAAGAATCGAAACATATCTTGGGTCGGTCGTGATTGTATGCAATTGGATACCACCATTCATGTAGCTCCGACCTACTTCGACCAAACGAGCGATCTGTAATAAACAGCAATGCTGAAGACTCGAACCAAATAATGTTAAACAAAGTATACACAACTTTCAGAATGTATTGGTAGATACGGCTGAGGATAACCCATTACTAAACAATAACAACAGTGTACCACTTTGTTGCAGACGACAGTGGAAAACACTGTTGGAAGAGGAGAAATTGCTTATTACGAACAATTTCACATTTCACCACAATGTTTTCTACTATATCAGTAGACAGTAGATAATTTGGCGCTTGGTAATGAGTCAACAAGTTCTATGTTCACATACCATCGGTCATCCGTAGATGCACTGGGTTGCAAATGTTCATGAAGCGTTGAAATCTCTGCACAGACAGAATTATCTGAAACAAAAAGAGATGCTTAGAATAATCCATGTATTGGTAGATATTACTTTTGATTACGAAAATATATTGAAATGATATATTAACAAATTACAAAACAATAACAATATTTTACTATTTTGTGACAGACGACTCTGGAAAACACTGTTGAAAAATGAGTTATTGCTCATAACGAGTAATCTCACCGTTTCCCACAATGTTTTCTAATTTATAAGTAGAGGGTAGAAAAAGTGGCATTGGGTACTTAAACAGCATCAACGTCATACGAATTCATATCAAATCTATGTTCACATACCATCGGTCATCCGTAGATGCACTGGGTGCAATTGTTCATGAAGCGTTGAAATCTCTGCAAAGATAGGGTGCTCTGAAACAAAAAAGATATCTGGTAGATCATACTGCTAAAAATGGCGAAAATGTATTTAAAATGGCCGAAGTGTTGAAATCTCTGCACAGGAAGGGTTCCTCTGAAATATATTCAAAATGGCTGTAGTTAAATCATGATCGTGTGGCTGCTGAAAGGAGAAAATGAATTGATAAGAGTAAAACATCTATGAACAGATACCATAAACTCTAAGCTTACCAACAAATAGTACTCTTATCACAATTTTAAAAGGGGCGGTGTACTATTTTATGGTAAGCGTTTTAAAAGGGACAATCTATATCTATAAGTGTGTGAAGTTAAATCGTGGTCAGGTGGCTGCTCAAAGGAGAAAGTAAATTGATTTGAGTTAAAAATATATGAGCATATACCTTAAACTCTAAGCTTACCAACAAATAGTACTCTTATCACAAATTTAAAAGGGGCGGTGTACTATTCTGTTGTAAGCGTTTTAAAAGGGACTACCTATATTTCAGACAAATCTTATCACAAGTTTAAAAGGGACGGAGTGTGTGTGTACTTTTAAAAATGACAATGCGTGTAATGTTATTTTAAGTTTTGTTCATTTTTAAAAGGGGTAGTATATATAGGGAGGGTGCGATTTAAAAAAAGATGCAGTGTGTTTAGAAGGGCCGTTTGGTAAATTAAAAAATGACTTTGTGTAATATTAGACAGGACACAACATACAAAAGTTATAAAACAAGACAGTGTTAAATGTACAAAGAATACAAATGACGAGTAGAAAAGAAAGGGGAAGATAAAATACTATGTAAACAACTATACAATCACGCTACAAACTATATACAATACAATATATTACAATATATACAATAAACCTATACATAACATTGAAAATCGACAATGAAAAAAAAATACTTAACTTATCTACGGTGGGCTCCAAATCACGGCACATGTAGGCCTATCGCTGCTGAAATATAAAGATAAAGAAATGCGAACGTCATATACTTCGTTTGATTTGCTGGTAAATAAGCTACTAAACTATATGGAAAGAAATATGAATATAGAAATATGGAAAGAATCGAAACATATCTTGGGTCGGTCGTCATTGTATGCAATTGGATGCCACCATTCATCTGGCTCCGACTTACTTCGGCCATACGAGCGATCTGTAATAAACAGCAATGCTGAAGACTCGAACCAAATAACGTTAAACAAAGTATACACAACTTACAGAATGTATTGGTAAATACGGCTGAGGATTACGAAAGTATCTTGAAATAATATATTAACCCATTACAAAACAATAACAACAAATTTACGGCTTTGTTGCAGACGACGCTGGAAAAAACACTGTGGGAAAAGGAGAAATTGCTCACAACGAGCAATTTCAATTTTCCCCACAATGTTTTCTACTACATCAGTAGACAGTAAAAAATTGGCGTTTGGTAAAAGTATACACAACTTACAGAATGACATTGGGGGAAATTAAAACCAGACAGAATAACGAATTACCTTTTCGTTGTAGAAATCCAAAATTAAGAGACGTATTTTCAAACATACGTCCTTCCCTGGCTGTGGCTAAAGTCGTTTGGTGTATATCTCCAAAACACCCGGCTTTTATAAGGTGAAATTACATAATATATAATTACTGCACACAAAAGTCTCAATTTTGGCCAACAGAAATATCGTGAAATATCGTGAGTTCATGCAACCACGCCATTCAGCACGGGTAATCCGCTAATTATATGGCGAGCGTGTTGCAACACTTATCCTTGAACGACACTCATGCGCTTTGTGGCCTTCCAGATTACTTCATGGTTGAATCGTTTCATATTTACCTCTTGCCTCATACGGTAATCCCAAATTCTAAGTAAAATAAATGCGATGAAAAGCAAAGTAGATCAAAGCTTGCAACTGAATGTTGTTCTTTTTTTCGAATCTTATTTCCCGAAATAATGGTTTGGATAAACGAAGAGATCAACCAATTTTTAACAAGCCTCAATTTAAAGTTCATTGTTTGGCTGTCTTTTTATCATAATTTTCAAGAAGGAGCATTCGTGGATTGTTTCTTCTTACTGCAGGTTCGTTATACACTGACAATTTGTCCTAATGAGCAAAACAAATTACAAATGTACCCACCTTTCATATTTATCCATTACGCGAGATGTGTACATCGGATAATTACGTGGCGAGCGAGTTGCGAAATTGCAACAAATTACCCGTGCAAGGCACACATTCCTTTTGCGGCCTTAGATTTTACTTCGTGGTCGAATAGATTCGTATTAACCATTACCCCATATGGTAAGCGGGTAAAATTGTTGAATTACTCTCAGTACACTGACATTTTGTCCTAATGAGCAATACTCTGATCTCTTAGAAAACATCATTTCCCTTTATAATCAGTGTCATCAATGGAAGTAACATCTCTCTGGTGTGGTGTCCAGCACATGACGGCTTAGTAGGTAATGAGATGGAAGACAGAGTAGCGAAAGATGCGTTAGAGGGCCCTGTTCGTGACCAAATTCCCCCAAGCAAAACGGAATAGGCAATGTATCTACAATAGAAATGCGTATCCGTATTTAGCGGACAAGCTCAGCCTCCGGCCGCCACAGAATTGTCCATGCCGTTCCCGGTTGGATAAGTGTGTGACGCGTCTGAGGCTGTGATATAATCTTCTATCGGGGAACATCGATGAACACATCCTACAATGTAGTTTTATATGTGTTCACTGTATGGAAACAAACGCGACAGAGCATTTTCTGCTGCTCTGTGGCGTTCACGCGGGACCAAGAAATCATAAGCTGATATTTATTTTGCTTACAGCGGATGTGAGTGTGGCTCGGGATCGGACATCTTTAAGAGTTGTCCGGTCCCGTGCCCGACCCACTTCCAACCCAGGCTTGCTGGACTGTATGAGCAGACGACCAATTCCACTGGTTTAAGTGTAAAACAGGAAAAAACTCGTACAGTCCATCAAGTATGTCATTCGCTAGTTGTCCCCATCTCAAGTCGATTTCATCCAGAAAAGGTACCGACCTAGAACTGCAAAACGGAATGAAATGAGAATCGTTGTTACCGTTCCAACACTTAGTCCAGTCCGACCCTTCATATTTTTTTACAACAAAGCGGAGGATATACACTTCTCGCCCGATTAACGGGCCCAGCAATATACGCGCGGCCAGACGGCAGATAACTTTTATTTTTAGACGACCGGTCATTATGTTTGTTTGGGAGCTACGCGGGTCGATATTGGATTTGGCGATTCATGACCTTCGTATCAATATGATGGAATGAACGCCGGAGCCTTTGGGGAATTCGGAGTTCTTTTGTGCATGCTGTTCCGTTTTCCCGCAACCCATACCGACATTGCTTTTGTTTCCTCAGATCTGCGAGCGGGTGGGACCCATTTCGCGGTGTCCATCATAAGGCTGCACTCGAGATGGGTCGGACTCATTTAATATGGGAGAAATCACTGTAACCCACATCCGATTTTGGGCGGAAGATACCGAGGGTCTCCGTTCTTCTTCGATTAACATCCATTTCACTTTTTAAGTCAGAGGGATATTTTTGCCATCTATTTTCGGTGAGTTGCGTGGGACATGGGGTGGTAACGACCAGCGTTCTCCTCCCAGTTGTTCGAATCGGTACAATTTTTTTAATGTTTAATGCATAGGCTACTGGTATAGTATTTGAATCCGGCGGGGAAGAGTAAGACTGCAATTGTAGAGAGATCGGCTTTTTGTGGATTACTGCAGTTTATTCAATAATCTGTGAGTAACATCACAGCAATAGCCCATTACCAAACGCCAAATTTTCGACTGTCCCAAATTGAAGGAAATTTGCCGACGACATTTAATGTGATGAAATAGATAAATAATCTGATAGGGCAGAAAAATATTTGGAAAAAGGAGAAATTGCTCGTTAAGAGAAAGAGAGGATTGATATATCTAAAATGTATTCGCGCGGTGTAACTACACGTTGACTTAGCGTATCACTTTGTCAAAGGGATATGAACCTTCTCTTGTAGTTAGCTAGTATTTCGACAAGTAGCAGTCTCACAATTTCAAATATTGCACCTTTCCTTTTGTTTTGAAATCTAAAGATGGTGGATCTAGATTCATATCGGGCAGTAACAGGTGCTTTGTGGCTCCGAAACTTTTAATCATAGTTATCTATTAGTTATCTAAACATGGTGGATCTAGATACATATCGGGCAGTAACAGGTGCTTTGTGGCTCCGAAACTTTGAATTATAGTTATCTATTAGTTATCTAAACATGGTGGATCTAGATACATATCGAGTAGTAACAGGTGCTTTGTGGCTCCGAAACTTTGAATTATAGTTATCTTTTAGTTATCTAAACATGGTGGATCTAGATACATATCGGGCAGTAACAGGTGCTTTGTGGCTCCGAAACTTTGAATTATAGTTATCTATTAGAGAGATACTGATTTACTTAGATGTATTTGATGTTTATTTTACTTGAATCGCATTTTGGAGACTACTGGAATACCCCTTACGGAATAGGCAAGATGCCTTCTCCTGTGCTCAACCCCTGCCTCGGTAAAAAAGAAATAACCGTGGCTACGGCATTGATTAGAAGCAGTATTCATGCATTCATGTACATGCATTCTCATACGCAGTAATCCCCAGTTTCCTTCGGTAAGGGGTACCGTACAAACGAAACTAGTCGGGTATGTCTGTAAGCTGAGAAGTGTTAAGGCTGAGGTACCCTAATACAGTGTAGCAAAGGGAAGTAATACTGTGCAGAGCTTACATACATGATGTGTGATGGTTTCGGGTATATTACTGAAACACCCTTGCACACTGCGTACAACTTAACCCTTTCCCAAACAACAAATTTTTGACTGTCCCAAATTGAAAAAGTTTGCAGACGACATTTCAAAATGTAATGAAATTGGAAAATAATCTTCTGATAGGCCAGAAAACATTGTGGGAAAGGAAAAATTGCTCTCCTTTACCCTCAATGTTTTCTAAAGTCGTCTGCAACAAAGTGGTCAAATGTGGTTATTGTTTGGGAAAGGGTTAAACAGTAAGTTTTCTCGTAGATGTAAGGGAAAAGTTGCATCTAATCATTTGTAGCGGTTGAAACTAACAGACTAAGGAAAATATATAGTTTGTGGTTGAATGCAATAAAGGCAGATAAGAGTAGACCCCTCTATACTACGGCCGATAGCAGAGAATACACACAAAGAGAGAAAAGGCGGACGAAAGCAATAAAGAATAAAAAAGCGGACGGATTAGATTTAGAAAAAAAATTACGACGAAAAACGCGGATGAATGCAATAAAGACAGAAACGGCAGATAAGAGTAGACCCATCTGGGTTTTTTTAATGGGTTTTACATCACATCAACATTATTTCAGTTATGTAGCGATGCCCGACTATTAATGATGGAGGTAGACCCCATCTGGTCAAGACGGGTAGAACCATCGAGACCCATCTGTACTACGGCCGATAGAGGAGAATACACACAAAGAGAGAAAAAGCGGACGAAATCATGGAATAGACAATTATCTATAGCGGAGAAAGGATACATTTGCATGCGGAGAGAAATATCTTTGACAACAAACAAAAATGAAAACGATAGAGATCGAAAGTGGTTGTCTCTCCTATTTCTGGGTTTACTAACAAAGAACTGTTGACCTGGAGACATGAGAAATAAAACACTTTTAATCAACTACAGAAAGGAATGTTATTTTAAGAATTTCTGGACACTGTACTCTGGGTTATAAAACCCATGATGATATTTATCACAAATCTATTCTTACAAATTCCTTACAATGTTTTACCTCCAAAACCATTCTAAATATTTTATGTGGAACAGTCATAAATCACAAGGCGATTCCCCTTCGTTAAATGATAACTTATCAGTAATGATTCAAATTGTAAAAAGATAAGAATCAGAAAAAGAAGAATTAAATAATAATAAAAAAAAGACATCAAAATCATTTAAAACGTACAAACAAACATGTTAAAAAGTGTTCCTTTTTTTGTGAATAAATATTCCAAAAACCGTTAACGGTGATGAATGGTCAAATAAGACTGAACATATAAAAGAAACAAAAATCTAAAACGTTGGTAAATCAAAACATATCACTAAAAAGTCATTTCCATCGTAACAACACTTCATTTAAACATATAGCTATGGAGTGTCCATCGATCTCGTGTCGTCCGCTTTTTCCCTCTATATTTGCTTTCGTCCGCTTTTTCCTTCTTTGTGTATATGGTCCGCTTAAGACGTCCGCATTTTAGACACACGCGACAAGTAAACAAACTCAAGTACACATGCAATCGTATCTACTCGGCAATCCCCGTAACAAGTCGGTAGATATACCTCGTAGGCAGTACATGAATACACCAGAAATCCTGGGGTAATTCGCCTTATTTCCGGCGGATAACGCAAAATGCACACAGGCACTAAATATGTATTTAAATACACACAAATTGGTTATATATCACAATTGAATGTTTGTTTTTACCCTTTTCATTAAAGATGACCATATCAACACATCTTTGATTCATACTTTGTCAATCGTATCTACTCGGCAATCCCCGGCTTGTGCCGGGGATTTCCGAGTAGATACGATTGCAAACGGACATGCCCTTCGTTGCTGACCTACTTTCAAAAATGGCTCCCCATTGCCTCCGAGGTTATTTTAAGAAATGGCCGAGGTGTTCCGAATGGTACACATGATCGATCATTCGGAACACCTCGGCCATTTCTTAAAATAATATATCTACCGACTTGTTACGGGGATTGCCGAGTAGATACGATTGATGATCGATACGAAATGAAGGATCTCTTAGGAATATACCACATCGAAAAAGTAACCGGGTCGATATGAATACATGCATGACTTGTATACTCTACAACAAATGGTAGTGGTGACTGGTGATTGGATCGTTGCTTAACGTATCTAAAATTTGACTCTTTGGTTAATAATTTTATAATAAACATTCTATAAAACAGTAGTATAAGATTACCTTTCAACAGAGACATAGATGTTATCTATGTCTCTGCTTTCAATAATACCCCAACTTTTTGACTCATTTGTTGGGGCAACACTTAATCATGCATGCGAGGTTACAGGATTTTCAAAGTCAAAGTCAATAAAAAGCGTGCATGTCAAACAATATCCTAGCACTATGGAAATATACGGGGAAATGGGAAGATATCCATTATATGTATCAATATATATCCGAATAATCAGATATTGGTGTAAAGTAATTGTTACAAATCGTTTCCATTTTAGTTAATTAGCGTTTAGAAGATATATGTTTATCCGATATTGGACTTTTAGTAGAAGTAGTAGCAATAAAATTCGTAAATACTCGTAAGCACGTTTAAGAAACATTCGAACTCTAGCGTAGATACCCGCATCACAGATACCCACCCTGCAGACACCCACATCACAGATACCTTCCTCACAAATACCCACATCACAGATACCCATCCCGCAAATACCCACATCACAGATACCCACATCACTGATACCCACCCTGCAGATACCCGCATTACAGATACCCATCCCGCAGATATCCACATCACAGATACCCACCCCACAAATACCAAACCCGCAAATACTCACCCTGCAGATATCTATCCTGCAGACACCCACATCACAATACCCAACCCGCAAATACACACCCTGCAGATACCCATCCTGCAGACACCCACATCACAGATACCCACGACGCAGATACCCACCCCGCAAATACCCACCCTGCAGATACCCATCCTGCAGACACCCACATGATTGATACCAACCCCGCAAATACCCAACCTGCAGATACCAACATCACAGATAACCACGACGCAGATACCCACCCCACAGATACCCACCCTGCAGATACCCACATCACAGATACCCAACCCACAGATACTCACCCTGCAGACACCCACATCACAGATACCCACCCCGCAGATACCAACATCACAGATACCCACCCTGCAGATACCCGCATCACACATACCCACCCCGCAGTTACCAACATCACAGATACCCACCCCACAGATACCAAAATCACAGATATCCACATCACAGATACCTACCCCACAGTTACCCATCCTGCAGACACCCACATCATTGATACCCACCCCGCAAATACCCACCCTGCAGATACCCATCCTGCAGACACCCACATCACAGATACCCACGACGCAGAAACCCATCCCGCAAATACCCACCATGCAGATACCCATCCTGCAGACACCCACATCACAAATACCCACCCGCAGACACCAACATCACAGATAACCAACCCCGCAAATACCCACCGTGCAGATACCAATCCTGCAGACACCCACATCACAGGTACCGCTCTTGCAGACACCCACATAACAGAAACCCATCCCGTAGATACCCACCTCGTAGATACCCATAACACAGATCGCCCACATTACAGATACCCACCCCGCAGATACCAACATCACAGATACCAACCCCGCAGATACCCATTACACAGATACCCATCCTGCAGACACCAACATCACAGATACCCTACTCGCAGATAACCTACCTGCAGATACCCATCCTGCAGATACCCACATCACAGATAACTACATCACAGATACCCATCCCGCAGATACCCATATCACAGATACCCACCATGCAGATACCCATCCTGCAGACACCCACATCACAGATACTAACATCACAGATACCCACCTCGCAGATACCCTTCTCGCAGATACCCACCCTGCAGATACCCTTCCTGCAGATACCCACCCTGCAGAAACCCATCCTGCAGATACCCATCCTGCAGATACCCACATCATAGATACCCACATCATAGATACCCACATAACAGATACCCAGCCCACATATACCCACATAAAGATACCCACATCACACATTGCCACATAACAGATACCCACATTACCCATACCCACATGACAGATACCCACATGACAGATACCCAAATCACAGATACCCACATCACAGATACCCATATCACAGATACCCACATCACAGATACCCACATCACAGATACCCATCCCGCAGATACCCACATCACAGATACCCACCCCACAAATACCGTACCCGCAAATACCCACCCTGCAAATACCCATCTTGCCGACACCCACATCACAGATACCCACCCCGCAAATACCCGCCGTGCAGATACCTATAACACAGATACGCACCCCGCATTTACATATAACACAGATGCGCACCCCGCATTTACCTATAACACGGATAGGCACCCCGCAGATACCCATAACACAGATACGCAACCTGCAGTTAACTATAACACAGATGTGCACCCCGCAGTTACCGACAATAGAGATACCCTCATCACAGATACCCACATCACAGATACCCACCCAACAGATACCCACCCCACAGATACCCACATTACAGATACCCACATTACAGATACCCACATTGCAGATACCCACATCACATATACCAACATCACATATTCCCAGCTCACATATACCTACATAACAGTTACCAACATCACACATACCCACATAACAGATACCCCATTTAACATACCCACGTTACAGTTACCCTCATCACAGATACCCATCTCACATATACCCACATTACAGATACCCATATTACAGATAGCCACATTAAAGATAACCACATTACAGATATACTCATCACAGATACCCACATTACAGATACCCACCTCACATATTCCCCCATCACAGATACCCTCATCACAGATTCCCACATCACATATATCCACATTACAGACACCCACATCACAGATAACCACATCACAGATAACCACATCACAGATAACCACATCACAGATAACCACATCACAGATAACCACATCACAGAAACTCACATCACAGATACCCACATCGCATATACCCACAGCACAGATACCAACCCTGCAGATACCCACCTCACTTTAAAAGCAATGAAATAGAGGAGGTATTTGCAAACATTTGGAGACAAGGTCAGGCAAGGCAATTTCTCCCCTGTCACTATTATTTTCTATTTAATTATCCTGTCTGTAATATGTCCCCTGTGTCAGAGAATAGCATTCGGATCATTGGCAGAGAGTACATACTTACTACCCTTAGAAAATAGGGTGAATGAATCTTTTACAAAAATGGATCGTTTCCATATTCAACTCAATGACATACAGTTGAGTATTTAGAAACTTAATGTTTAAATACCCTCTTGATATAAGACTGTATTTATGAGGTCGACCATTCGACATGCTTGCAAGGAAACAGAGAAATCCGGTGAGGTTACTTCAAACTCGAAGAAAATTTAATTTCAATATTCAAGCATAGTTAAAACAACAGCGTTATGCCTATTGCAACTCTTATTATGTGTTCAATGGCCATATAACAAAAATATGTTGTAAAAAAGGAGTAGTCATAAGCTTTACTCGACTTTGTTTGCTTAATCGTCACTTATAGTCTATAATTGTTTGTCTCGTGTTAGTAATAAGCACGATGTTCTATATATATAGTATTACATTTACTCATGTATTGTACCACACTTTGAGTAATAAACTGTCTTGAATGAAAAATGAACGACAAAAGACCGTTGTTTATTACATCAGACTCGGATCTACTGTATAATTCTAAATGAAGAGTGTTTATGTTTGCCGATATCAAATAAATACGGTCTACACAATACAACAGATGAAATCACTCGGGTGCGGATGGTTCCACATATGAACGATGGTTGTCATCCAGCGTATTGTCGTATGATTTATTGTAAGCGTAATATGAATTGAAATAGGTTTTATATCAGAAATTGTAACAAGTACTATTTCTGTTATGTCTTACTTAACCACAACTACAGCAGGAGACTTTAGAAAACACTGCAACAAAAGGATAAATTCCCCGATGTGAAATCGAATATGATTCCGAAATGGTTTCTATCAAACATCATTAAATGTTAGATTAATGTTGTGGTTCTTATCCTATGCTTTATTTCAGCATGTTGATGGTTATGACATTGAATGTAACTAGGCCTTGTCACGAACACAAACGACTATAAATCGCTAGATCTTGATCGATACAAATCGCGATACAAATCGCAACAGTACGATAGCGATCAAACTAATGGTATGATAATGACTCTCGTCCCTCTAAACCAGGACATCATCTGCACGATAACCGACTTCAAGTCTCTGAACAATCATTCCTAGAACCGTCCACTCTCGTCCCTCTAAACCAGGACATCATCTGCACGATAACCGTCTACAAGTTTCTTAACAATCCTTCCTAAAACTCGTCCACTCTCATCCCTCTAAACCAGGACATCATCTGCACGATAACCGACTACAAGTCTCTTAACAATCCTTCCTACAACTCGTCTCCACTCTCGTCCCTCTAAACCAGGACATCATCTGCACGATAACCGACTACAAGTCTCTTAACAATCCTTCCTACAACTCGTCCACTCTCGTCCATCTAAACCAGGACATCATCTGCACGATAACCGACTACAAGTTTCTTAACAATTCCTCCTTCAACTCGTCCATCCCGATCGACAACGCTCGTAAATTACACAGTGCACAGAATGAGCTGGTTGCAACGAGCATGGATGGTATTTTCATAACGCACCGTTCGGTATATTACAAGAAAGACAGAAATCGGTGTAAGGATCAATCGCCAAAAAGTCCATCAAGATTGTTATTTGCTAACACAGTTTCTTTGTGGAAATACGCTGGTATTGACTATTTGTTTAAATAACTAACTGACCAATTCCTTACATACGGAAATTCGAAGGGTAGAACTGAACTAGAATCGTCTGTAATAAACGAAAATCGGGAGATATTTGATCGAAATGGTACCGTGCATTGTCCGCTTTTTGTTCCGTGGTTTAAGTGTCTATAGAGACAATGTTCCGTGGTTCAAGTGTCTATAGAGACAATGTTCTGTGGTTCAAGTGTATATAGAGACAATGTTCCGTGGTTCAAGTGTCTATAGAGACAATGTTCCGTGGTTCAAGTGTCTTTAGGGACAATGTTTCGTGGTTCAAGTGTCTATAAAGACAATGTTTCGTGGTTCAAGTGTCTATAGAGACAATGTTCCGTGGTTCAAGTGTCTATAGAGACAATGTTCCGTGGTTCAAGTGTCTATAGAGACAATGTTCCGTGGTTCAAGTGTCTATAGAGACAATGTTCCGTGGTTCAAGTGTCTATAGAAACAATGTTCCGCGGTTCAAGTGTCTATAGAGACAATGTTCCGTGGTTCAAGTGTCTATAGAGACAATGTTCCGTGGTTCAAGTGTCTATAGACACAATGTT
Organism: Cerastoderma edule; assembly: GCA_947846245.1. Lineage (NCBI taxonomy): Eukaryota > Metazoa > Mollusca > Bivalvia > Cardiida > Cardiidae > Cerastoderma > Cerastoderma edule. The sequence goes on from OX401404.1 coordinate 1,257,912, forward strand.
CCGTGGTTCAAGTGTCTATAGAGACAATGTTCCGTGGTTCAAGTGTCTATAGAGACAATGTTCCGTGGTTCAAGTGTCTATAGAGACAATGTTCCGTGGTTCAAGTGTCTATAGGGACAATGTTCCGTGGTTCAAGTGTCTATAGGGACAATGTTCCGTGGTTTAAGTGTTTATACAGACAATGTTCCGTGGTTCAAGTGTCTATACAGACAATGTTCCGTGGTTCAAGTGTCTATAGAGACAATGTTCCGTGGTTCAATTGTCTATAGAGACAATGTTCCGTGGTTCAAGTGTCTATAGAGACAATGTTCCGTGGTTCAAGTGTCTATAGAGACAATGTTCCGTGGTTCAAGTGTCTATAGGGACACTGTTCCGTGGTGCAAGTGTCTTTAGGGACAATGTTCCGTGGTTTAAGTGTCTTTAGGGACAATGTTCCGTGGTTCAAGTGTCTATAGAGACAACGTTCCGTGGTTCAAGTGTCTATAGAGACAATGTTCCGTGGTTCAAGTGTCTATAGGGACAATGTTCTGTGGTTCAAGTGTCTATAGAGACAATGTTCCGTGGTTCAAGTGTTTATACAGACAATGTTCCGTGGTTCAAGTGTCTATAGAGACAATGTTCCGTGGTTCAAGTGTCTATAGAGACAATGTTCCGTGGTTCAAGTGTCTATAGAGACAATGTTCCGTGGTTCAAGTGTCTATAGAGACAATGTTCCGTGGTTCAAGTGTCTATAGGGACAATGTTCCGTGGTTCAAGTGTCTTTAGAGACAATGTTCCGTGGTTCAAGTGTCTATAGGGACAATGTTCCGTGGTTCAAGTGTCTATAGGGACAATGTTCCGTGGTTCAAGTGTCTTTAGAGACAATGTTCCGTGGTTCAAGTGTCTATAGAGACAAACGAGTTGGAGTATTGGATGGTCTTTAAATGTTACAGTATCGTGCCAAAGCTCATAGCCAGCTAAATCAATCCAACTTACCAGTGGTTAACTAAACAAGAGGGTCATGATGGCCCTAGAACCGCTCACCTGAGATTACAACATATTTGAAGAATAGTTGGAATCATTGTATTTAACTTTTACACAGAGATTATTGTGCTTTTATGCATTTACTTTTTTTTATTACTATTTTACAAGTTTGACACTGTATGCTTAATGTGGGACATTAAATTAGTACATTATTCTTACAATGCGGATATTGAATATTTTACTTTTACAGATTGTATGTACGAAGAACAGCCTGCACTTTTATCCAGTATGATCTATGGTTGCCATTTTGTGGTTATCGCTTAGGCATATTCGGACATCCAAATTGCTATTGATCTATTTTGTTAAATATTCTACCATACATGTGTACAGTGAAAATGCAAACATATTCGAAGTTCAACGCACCCTGGTGGCCATGTTTTCGAGAAGTAAAAATTCTTTGAACAATCTTTAAAAAGGGGTCCCAAAAGAAAATTCCTGTGAAGTTATTCTAAAATCCAATCCGTGGTTTCTGACAAGAAGATTGTTTAAGATCTTTACCAAATATGGACAAGGCAGCCATCTTGGTCACATGACTAATTTTGTTTTGACAAATCTTTCAACTAGGATGCTCAGCATGACATCCAAAAGAAATTGGCCCAGAGAGAGGTTTGGGAAGAAAATATGTTCATTAGTTTATAAATTTTACCATACATGTATATAGTGAAAACAAAAACACGTTCAAAGTTCAACGCACCCTGGCGGCCATGTTTTTTTTAGATATCGAAATTCTTTGAACAAGACTATATAGAAGGGCACACAAAGAACATTCCTGTGAAATTATTTTGAAATCTGACTGGTGGTTTGTGACAAGATGATTTTTCAAGGTTTTTAGCAAATATGTGCATGGCAACCATTTTGTTCACATTACTAAATTTCTTTTTGACAGAACCTTCACCTTCCAAAATAGGAATGCTTCACATGATATCTCATTGAAATTGGCCCAGAGGTTTGGAAAAAACGATGTTTGTAAAGTTATAAATTTTACCATACATGTAAATAGTGAAAACAAAAACACGTTCAAAGTTCAACGCAGCCTGGAAGCCATGTCTTTTGAGATATCAAAATTTTGGGAACAACTTTAAAAAAAAAAAAAAAAAAAAAAAAAAATCCATAAAGAACATTCCTGTGAAATAATTTTGAAATCTGACGAGTGGTTTCGGACAAGAAGATTTTTTTAAAATTCCCCCTTTTACATGCCACGGCATCCAAAGTTCTGCATGGAATCAATTACTTTGAACAACTTTTGAAGAGTATTATCCAATGGACATTCCTGTGAAGTTTGATCGAGATTGGTTCAATGCTTTAGGATGAGAAGGTGTTTAAAGAAATTGTTGATGGCGCACGACGCACATCGCACGACGGACATTGGGCGATCACGAAAGCTCACCTTGAGCAGTTTGTACTCAGGTGAACTAAAACGTCGAGGGAATCTGGCTAATGTTTACATAACATATACATATTATAAATGTAAACAAATTACATTAAATTTATGATAAGTTGTAAATAACCTAGAAATGAAATAACGTATCATTTTTTTTCTTTGGTATTTTTTCTGGCCCATAAGAGTTGAAAGGTCTTTTATGACATTGGTGTTTTTTTTAAAGACGTGTTTCTTTACAGCCGACACTAACACTAAAACTAGGGGTTCTTTTAAGACGAGCTGTAGCTCAATGGTCTTTATTATTTTAGAGAGCACTTGGATCGAGATTTCCAGAGTGAGGTAGTGTATTTCCCAACGAGAATGAGGGGAGCAGGTTCAGCCCGAAACTTTAGAATGACGGTCTATGGAAAACCACTGGAATACTGCGACATCCCGTGTTACAATGTATTGTTCTAGTGTATAGGTCGCGGAAAATACGACAAATGTGCTTTTATTTCGTGACAAATCAAATGGGACAAGTGTGCTTTCTCGACAATTAAAGCAGTTGATTGGGGTACAAATGTCACACAAATGTATTTGAGGCGACTGGTCCCATTTGTCTCACGCGAGACAAAATGTGATCCTACAGAGCTATACCAAACCGTTTCCGCTGGTCATTACGAACAAATATTTGATTATTTTGGAAAATGTACTGTTCGGGTACATGGGTTACATGTAACCCACGTCCATCTCTCTGAACCATACAATATAATGCAGGGAACCAGACAGGACCGCATAACGTCGTCTTTCTACTACACCCTTCTAACTGATGACATCAGGCACTTTGGTATGCAAAATAATCGATATATATCGTACAGGGTCCGACCCAAGCAAGCAACATGGTCATCATATCACTACCTAGAAACGGGTAAAATGAATTACTATCAATTTGCAGTAATTAGAGGAGTGAATGGCGATTACTTACAACACATCAACATACACCGACTCAGAGCAAACAGAAACACTCAAACGATGCAACGATACGCATTACACCTTAGGTATAGTAGAGTTCAGTGTTCGAGAAAAAACCCCGGCGAACGCGTCTAGACAAACTGCCCGAGGCACACTCATCGGTTTCTTTTAAACTCCGGGATAAATTTCAGAGCCACTAACGGTATCCAAAGCAAAACTGTATACGCTTCCATGTGCGTTCTATGGGTATGAAGTGTAGAACAATTGGCGACAAAGTGTAATAAGATACTTAGAGGGGACACATCGATTTTGTGTCAGAGAATTGATAAGTTGCCACATAAAGCACGTTCCAGTAGGATGAAAGATCTTAGGGATTTAACATAGAGAAACATAAATTGACATTCGTAAACTATTTGAGTTCAGTTTGCCGCCTCTAGCCGAAAAAAGCCGCATTTGAACAATTCTATAAGTTCCAAAACAATCGAAAAAGTGGCAGACTTATTGTAGATATTTCAAACTATTATTTAATGATTGTTTTTTACCTTTCATCTTCGAATGCAATCAATCAACCATCCAAACGGCCCACTAAATTAAGTGAGAAAGCCGAGTCAACCATCCAAACGGCCCACTAAATTAAGTGAGAAAGCCGAGTCAACCATCCAAACGGCCCACTAAATTAAGTGAGAAAGCCGAGTCAACCATCCAAACGGCCCACTAAATTAAGTGAGAAAGCCGAGTCAACCATCCAAACGGCCCACCAAATTAAGTGAGAAAGCCGAGTCAACCATCCAAACGGCCCACTAAATTAAGTGAGAAAGCCGAGTCAACCATCCAAACGGCCCACTAAATTAAGTGAGAAAGCCGAGTCAACCATCCAAACGGCCCACTAAATTAAGTGAGAAAGCCGAGTCAACCATCCAAACGGCCCACCAAATTAAGTGAGAAAGCCGAGTCAACCATCCAAACGGCCCACTAAATTAAGTGAGAAAGCCGAGTCAACCATCCAAACGGCCCACTAAATTAAGTGAGAAAGCCGAGTCAACCATCCAAACGGCCCACTAAATTAAGTGAGAAAGCCGAGGCTTTTTAGGTAATTCTCTTGCAAAAAATCAGAACATTCCCACTACTTCATGGTCATGTGTGTAACATAATGGTATAAATAAAAACAAGTTCATCATTATTATATATAATTCGGTTTCATTGGTTAAAACCTTTTTAATATTAAGAATTCAATTTTGTTCATTAATAAAAGTTCAATTACCATAATTACAAAAGCAAACGATAAACAAATCAAGATTTAACAAAGGTTTAAAAATACATGTAGACAAAATACAAAAGAAGTGTGGCCAGAAAGTAATGAAGAGTCTCGTCAGAATCGGAATAGTACTTTACATAATATCAAGGTTAAGAATAAACTTGTTAACACTTTTGGACCACGGTTTCGCCATTCTGACACAGTGTTAACATTTTCAATTTGTTACTAGTTATTTTAAAACACTAACGATAGTATTAATTATGGATTCCATCACATTTACTTCTTATTTTATCATCTTAATGTACTGTCATCAAATCCACTTGTCTGACTTTGGCCAAAAGTATAACGGTTTTATAATGCAAAAGCAGATTGGTAGATACACTGGTCCTATTTGAACTCACCAAGATATCAGAACCACTGTGATAACACGTAGAGATATTAAATTTAATATACCACATAAGAGGAAACATAATCATATCGTCCTCTGCTAACAGCCACAAAAGGAGGTTTATGTCTACTTGACACTACTTGGAGCAGATGCAATAACTAAGAACAGATTAATTATCTCAAAAATCGTTGCCCTAAACAAATAGGAACACAAATAGATATGGCATGTGGATCATGATGACCCTACATTGTTCACATGAATTCATATCAACAAACATCAACTGATGAACTTGGGATGAACCAAAGGATCATAATTCCAGCAATTGTCTAGTCAAGGCTACATTCCCAATGTTAAAGGCTTAAGTAATAACAGATTCAGACAAGTTGGCAGTTTTGATCCCAGGCACATAATTTGAAAAAAAAAAAAACATTGTAAAGGATCATCCTTACCACTCATAAAAGTGCTAGTTTTAGTTTTTGAAGGATCTATGAAATACATGTAATCGAAAAAATTGGCACCAATTCGGTTTGGCCCCTCAGGCCTTATTTAACAGTTTTTGTAGAGAATCTCTAGATGATGCATCAAAAAATGCTTTAGTCCAATCAGTTTCAGCCAAGAAGACTTTTAAAGGTTTCCCCCACGCAGGTCTATGCATTATTTGAAAAAACTCTGTAAAGGACCACTAATTATGAACAATATATGAGATCCTTAGACCTTGCAGTTTCAAACAAGAAGATTTTGGAAGTTGACAGTTTAAAACAAACCTACTTATGCCATAGCCTAGCATCAGACTGGAACCGTTTGAACAGCTTTATAGAAGCACCATTTTTCCAGTAAGCAGTTTAGTTGGAAACAGAGCTGACAACAGACTGGTGGTGTATAACTCTCCCAGACATATCCTTAAAGCTCATTACAAGCACTATTTGCTACAATGAGATAATAAGGTACATCACTTTGATTGATCTAAAATCCGTGCTCTGTATATAAATGATGACAATTGACATGAAAATCTCATTGCAGATTCATAGTGTTGGAGGGAGAAATGGGTCATTCATATCACACCTTCTAGAGAGTGAAACAATTATCAAGATACAAGAGGACAGAAAGTGTATAAAAAAGATAGCCTATAAATTTTGTCTTTCCATTCTTATGTTCATTTTAAGGTTATATGCATCAGATGACATAACAAGAGGTCCATAATGGCCCTTAAACTGCTCACCTGAGATTACCACCTATTTGATGAATAGTTAGAAACATTGCTTTTAACTTTTACACAGAGTTTCTTGTGCTTCTATGCATTGTATGTATGAAGATCAGCCTGCACTTTTGTCTAGTACGATCTATTGTTGCCATTTTATGGTTGTTATTTTGACATATTTGGACAACCAAGTTGATATTAATGTACTTTGTTAGAAAATCTATCATACATTTATATAGTGGAAATTTTCAAGATATCTAATTCTTTTAACAATCTTTATAGAAGGGCCCCCAAAGAAGATTTTTTTCATGGTTTTTACCAAATATGGGCATGGCAAATATTCTGGTCACATGACTGATTTTTTTTTTTTAAATCTTTCTCCCCTCCAACTAGGGATGCTTCACATGATATCTCATTGAAATTGGCCAAGAGGTTTGGATAAAAAAATGTTTGTAAAGTTATAAATTTTAGCATTCATGTATATGGTGAAAACAAAAACGCTTCCAAGTTCAACGCAGTCTGGCAGCCATGTTTTTCGAGATGTCTACTAAATGTTAACAATGTCTGTAGAAGGGCCCCCAAAGAACATCCATGAGCATTTATTTTGAAATCTGACCAGTGGTTTGTGACAAAAAGATTTTTTAAGGTTTTTACCAAATATTGGCATGGCAAACATTCTGGTCACATGACTGATTTTTTTTTGACAAATATTCATTCGCTCCAACTAGGGATGCTTCATGTGATATCTCATTGAAATTGGCCAAGAGGTTTAGGAAAAAGAGATGGTTGTTAAGTAATGAATTTTACCAAACATGTATTATAGTGAAAACAAAAACACATTCAAAGTTCAATGCAGTCTGGCGGCCATGTTTTTCGAGATGTCTAATAAACGTTAACAATATTTTATAGAAGGGCCCCCAAAGAACATTCCTGTGAAATAATTTTGAATTCTGACCAGTGATTTGTGACAAGAAGATTTTTAAAATCGCAGAAATTCCCCTTTTTCATGCCATGGCAACCAAAGTTCTGCATGGCATCAATTTCTTTGAACAACTTTTGAAGAGCATCACCCAACGGACATTCCTGTGAATTTTGGTTAAGATTGGCTCAATGGTTTAGGAGGAGAAGATGTTTAAAGAAATTGTTGACGGCACACGACCGACAACGGACATTGTGCGATCACAAAAGCTCACCTTGAGCACTTTGTGCTCAGGTGAGCTAAAAACCAATTATCAGAAAATACATCAAGCAATAAAAGATACAAAATATTCAATAATTGATAAATAAACATTGAGATCATTGTAACAAATTGAGAATTTGCTCATGATAAACAAACTCTCCTTCTGTCACAAATGTATTCAAAGAGCCTTCTATACCAACATTCTAGCTTGTTTGTATAGAAAGCCTGCACTTGACCCATGCAGTAGGGCAAACATCTCCATATTCTAGTCTCTCACAAATTACTGTTATAGGTGTACACCCCATACAAAGATTGCACTCTATGAAATTATGTTACATATATGAAATGTACATGTAAGTGGTCTTGACACCTTCGAAAGATGCTAAAATAATACTGTGTTGCATCAGTAACAAAGTCAACATAAAAGCACTCTCTCTATCTTGCTATAAAGCTACCAGATCGACCAATTCCAATAGAATTCCTTAACCAAATAGCTTGTTACTAAATCATACATTAACCAAAATAGAAATGTAATTTTACAGATAAAGTACGAGTTTACAATTGACGTCTTCAGCTTTTGTAATAAGAACCTGGGTACCATTTTACTAAATAACTTAAGGAAAATACTTGCTTAACTTAAAACTGATAAACATGGATAGTACATGTATCTTAAATAAAACACAATATTGTCATGCCATATGTCATTGGAAGCATCTTGGAGAGACGATACCAATGATGTGTTTATAACTATGCAATATTGTTTGGCCTTATACTGAAATAAGAGGGAATGTTGTTTTGATGTTATGCAAATATTTAGCATAAAATGTTTAGTAACACGGTAACCTGTTCTGTAATGGGTTGATTGATGCTGGCACACAGGGCTCCCAAACCAGGAACTTGCCAAACAACAAACCATTTTGAACAAATTGAGTTTACAGTAGCTAGAAATATATATATATAAGAAAAAAGCCTGACTTTGTTTAGTCAAAATATTACATACATAAGTGTTAAATTTAAAACATTTTGAATATAAATAGGCCCCAAAATGAACTCTTTTTGAGCATTCTTTAGTTGTGTAAGAGGTGAGCTTTTCTATTTATAAAAGAAATACATGTATAATGTGACATTATTTTTAGAAGGACCATCTCACAGATTGTCTTCTTAGAGGAACAAATATCAAAACGGTTAAAATATCCTTTCCACTTAACAATAAGCCATTTTTAACCTCTTTATTCTTAACTTGCCCTGTCTTTTCATCACAAAAAATGAAACAACCATCATTGTCTTTCAGTGCTTTGATGGTCAACTCTTATATATTTTATCATTTTGCATGACGAAAATAAGGTATTAAACTGCATAATAAAATGTTAGTAAGACCCATGTGATAATGGTATCAATAAATACCACCTTGTACCCATGGTTTAGTCAAATTTAAATAATTGTTTACAAATTAAACCGTTTAAATGGTATATTACATATGTAACAAAATTGCACTATATCTTCACCACAGGCTTGAAAAAGAGGACAAGAAATGTATTCAAAGTATAGCTATAGATTTGTGATGGCATTTTGTCCACAGAGGGAGGGCATTTTATTAAAAGAAAAATACAATCTGAATCTGTAAGATCTACAAAGGAAAGGCAATAGGAAGAGTGATGCACCTCAAGTCCATGTACACCAACATTTCCTCCATTCAACCTCTATCTAGAACCAGGTCACTTGTCAACAAAGTGTACTGACTGTGACAAGTAACTGAATACTCAAGTATATCTATAGTGGTGTAAAAAATGCACTCCTTTTAGTATGTGTTTTCATGTCCTGCCAGAACATACAAGTTGGAAGCTGATCCTGGTTGGTCAGTTGGCCGACTTTCGAGCACAATAACTCTGAAATAAAATTATATAAATATTTTAAAGAGATAAACTAACAGGTCTTGGTTATACATTCATTTAACATGGATTTGACATCTTAATTAGAACTGGGTATCTTGTATAGGTTAACCTCGACCAAAGTTACAAAAATAGAAAGAGCTGATTTCAATGATATCACAAAATAAATAGTTCTTTTATGATCAAAATGTTGTCCTGATGCTATAAGCATGGACCAGTCAAAAGATTATACCAAGGAAAGGGTTTTGGGGTTAAAGTATGTCTTAACATGAGCACCACCATGTGGATGAAGACAGCTAAACCTTTTACTTTATCTAGTCTGAAAGGGAGAGGAAACCTATGAAAATCAGTAAAAGATAAAAAAAAATGAAAAGGAATAAACAGACATGAAAATGGTAGTATAATATAACCAAGTAGGTCCAAAAGGTTATAATTGTGTAAAAAAAACCCCAACCAAACCCATGCTTGAGTTAGATAACCTAAAGTCAATAGTGAATAGTCAACTTAAAGCGAGTCAAATGACTAGCAATAAAGCTTTTCACAGTGACCTCCTTTTTGGACTTGATAAGTGTGTTTTGCGAACCGCATAAAATAATCAAAAGCTTAAATAGTACACACTTTTTCTATCTTTACCAGTTTATATTGGTTTGTTTATTGCTAAAAAAAGTTTATCTTTTAAAGAATTGGTAACAATATTTTTGTCTGTATCTAATGAAATAACTAACTTATCTGCAATGAGAAATGATAGTTTAGTTGCAGTCAGTGGGACAAGCTTAATAACCATCCAATATTCTGTCTTGACAAATCAACATTTATCTATCACCAGAATTGGAAATCACTGTGTTCACAGTGATAATGTGGAAAATAGGATTGCCCTTTATTCTTATATAAAATGATAGATTTGAAAAGTTGATCTTGAAGTGTGAGGCAAAACACAAGGTTTGCCATTCTTATGACAGTTTCATAACCCATGGAATACATGATTCAGCCAGAAGGTCAGTAGTCCCTTGGGCACTCCTTTATCCTATAGGGTTAGGGTTATCTCCTTGTCATATGAATAAATCTTTATCACAGTATCTTTAAAATATGGCATTAAATGTCATGACAATCTGAAGAAAAAAACATCTTTTACCTAGGACCTCAAAGAGAGGCCCTCAACTTAGAGATATTGATGTAAATTGTTTCTGTGACACACATACCTATGAAAATATGCCAAGTAATTTCAAAATTATACTTAAATTGACATAACTATGGCCGGTACAAGCTAAATTATGGTTCATTATGACTTTTAAACTCTAAGTGTGACCTTTATCATGGGAGATATTGACATAATTCTTTCCAATGACACATCATCTCATGCAGATTAGTAAATATTCCTTCTTATTCTATAACACATTAACCTTTTCACTACAAGACCTTGTTACTCTCTCGTATGCCATGGTAAAATGAGGAAAAATGGGAAAAAGACAGAATTTAATGAAACTTAATTACTATTTTAATTCACTCAATGTAAAAATTGATATGAAGTTTCACGTTATGATTTATACCAACCTTCTAAATTCTAATGTGTAACTAGTGCTTCTATACATACAACCATATACGTTTTTTGTTAATGGCGGATAAGGTATATAAGGTGCTTAAAGTGTGTCGGATATATCCATCACTATGGGTAGTGTAAAGTTTAAATGACAAAGTTATGGACCATACAAGCTAACTTATCTGACCCTTATACTTGTATGTTAGCCTGACCTTGGAAATGTTGATTTAATCATTTCACATAATGCAGCTTATTCCTTTATATTGGATAATTGGATAGAATTTATGGAGATTTGACTTTATTATTGGATAATAGGATATAATTTATAGAGATTTGACTTTATTATTGGATAATTGGATAGAATTTATGGAGATTTGACTTTATTATTGGATAATTGGATAGAATTTATGGAGATTTGACTTTATTATTGGATAATAGGATAGAATTTATGGAGACATAATAAGGGAAAGTTTATGGAGACCGGATTATGGAGACATGGAATATTAAAAAAAATATTAATTGAATAAAATGGGTGGCGCCGTCTTGTTCTTGCTAGTATGTGTCTTTGAAACTCCATTTGGCATTTACTGTTGACCAGTGGAGTTTAAATGTGTAACATTTACCAAATATGGTCATATCAAGCCAATATTTACCTTATTTAACATTTTGTACATTGTCTAGATTAAAATTGTTGAATTCTGAATTGCTTTGTTGGAGCTTCAATACATGTATATGTTGCATAAGAGACACTATAGGGATGGGGTAAAGTTTCTGTCTTGAAATAATACATCATCCCATTATGTTTAATAAATCAACTAGCTTATCAAACAACTGTCAATACAGAAGATGATAACGTCTGGACATTTCAGGACAGATAAACCAGAACTAATGAAGTGACTGCTAAATAACACAAACAAATGAAATGATCTTTTAATAATATTGTAAAATGACATGAATTTTCTAAGGTTTGTTTCATCCTTCATGTAATATTACTTGCTGCAGTCCAGCAACTGTCATGAACATCGCCCACAGGAACAAGTTTAAAGGTCTATAAAGGTAAAAAAATAGACATCTCACCTATCTGAGCCAAGTAATCGAAATCTCCTTGATCTGTCACAGATCTCTTGTGTTACCTGAAAAGAGATTTGAGCATCATATCTACATGATGTTCACATCATTTTCATAAGTAGTTATGTAGTCCTAAATCAAAAGTATCTTTAGTTTTGCCAAAGGGCCAACTAAACATACCTTCTTATATTTCACAATCACCATTACAAAATCATCCCTTCTAATAAATTGAGTACTTTTCATATAGACTTAGATATATCAAAACTGTCCACAAATCCCATTGACCCCTACAAGAAAATCGCCAAAGAATCAAATAATATTTTAACACTTACAACCATTTGAATGCAATAATAGAGACCAAGCACTGCTTCGTCAAACTATTCAAAATATTGACAAAGGAGAAGCCAGAGTCACAGACTAAATAGAACATTGATGAAGGGATATATTTATCATCCTAAAGTAAATGGAACATGATTTTTGACATTGTCACAGCAAAGGTGAAAACCTTGGTTAAACATTTACAGTCGAGTGACATTTAATACCACCCCATAAAATGGCTATCAGAATCTTTTCTGCTATTTTCAGAAAGCTTGTTGATTGTTTGCATTGCGTTTCCAACACAACTGATTTTGTCATTAAGTGTACATGTAGTTTAGTGTAGTGCAGCTCTCCTTAAAATTGTATCTGATTGAGTGTATACTGAACAATAATTTCATATAGTGTTCAAAATGTACTGTTGTGATTCAGACACTATAACAATTTATCTTGTGTCTCTTATTAAAAAAATCCCTTAAAACTAGAATGGCCATTTGATGTACCAATAAAGTTCTTTGTATTTTGTTTGATACTATGATAACCAAATATTGCTTATTCTTTTATTTCATTTTTATATAATATCACATCGTAGTTCATTAATGTTGCGAAGCACGCCTCTTAATGATAGAGGATTAGCCATACTTAACTGCCGAAAATGGCTGATGAAGCCAGGTTAACCATTGGCATTGCGTAAGAACCAGAATTTGAACCCACCCAAGTTTTGAACTCTAACCAGTAGGCCAGGGAGGCCACACAACAGAGATGAGGTAGTTGCCAAATTACAATCCGTTCAGAGACAGCCAAGATACCTCTTGTTTGACACATGGATAACCATTAATGGATCAATTTTGTGATTCCAGAGATAGAGATAGGTGTGTGGAATGCCAAATCTGTCTAATATTTAGAACGATCTTTTCATCAAATCTTAATTTGCAGTCCGTTCGCTACAACTGAAATCGGTCCAAAACTGGCATTTCCTGATCCCTGCACCACAGGGTAATTTTGAAAAAGTGAAGGTAGTTTTCATACACTTATTTCTGTGTTGAAGTTGGGTTAGTTTTACCAGTGCCCAGGCTTTTTATTTATCCATCAACAAGGTGTCCAGCTGACTTGTATGCCTTCATAGGTAATGTAAACAAGGATATGTTCATTGATAATATTTGATGAGAACTCAATGAATAAAAAAGCTGACAAAATTGCATGACAGAAGGAATAAATCAAAATGTCCCCCAAAGGATATGGTAGGATATCAACAAAAATTTAATAAATATGGTGTTTTTATGTCCACATTATTGTAGTGAAAAAGTTTTGCTGTAAAATAGAGAAGAAAATATAAGCTATTACCTCATTAGCTTTAAAACTTCGTCCCTGCATACCATGTTTGTGGAATGCCAATACACTATCTTGTAAACAAACTGAAAAATCGCCAGGAATAAAATGTCATAAACTGTTTTCTAATTTGAATTACTTTTAAACAACATCTATACAAAATAAAACGTTTTGTTACTTTGTGTAATGTTAAGTTTAAACAAACAGGCAGTGTTATTGCTTTAATTAACCAATACCCAAGACAAATACCAAATTCTACATGAAAAGAGGCCATAACACTGTCAAAAGGCAATCTAGACTTAAACAGAGTCTCCTAAAGACAGCGAAAAAAATCCAATTAAAAAAGCTTCATAACTGTGGTAGAACTATTGACCTAAATCCAAAACACAAGTTCACAAGGAGCCATAAGTCACTCAAAATGCTGAGTAATGTTACCGAGTCATAATGCCCCCGCACACACAAACATTAACCATTTATAAGACTTACTTGGTGTATAAAGTATGAAACCAATTGCTTAAACATTTTGGCAGAAAACCTCAACACATAACTTGGTGAAATGTTTGAAGTTCAAAAGGGCACATAATTCTGCAAAACAGCTTGAAAGAAGTAGCATAGGCCTTTGGAAATGTTAAACTCCTCTATACAAAACTCCTCTTGTCACGTAATGTCAGCAAGGTGTACAAGAAGGAATTCCCAAGTTTATTTATAAAGCGGATTTCCCATGAGAGGTAGACATATACTGATGATATGACAGATACTGGTGCATGACAGATAACTGTTTAACGATGTATCAAAAATGTTTCAGTTATTTAAGTTTTCCTGGATCCGCCAGTACTAGGCTTGGCCTCTGAAGTTACTTGCCAAAGGTCATTCCCATGAAACCAGCGGCGTGTGTGTGTGTGGGTGGGGCTTGAACCCAGGACCCCGAGTTGTAAGTTTGCCATCTTAACCACTGAGCCACGCAGAACCAGAGATACTGATGACATGACAGATAATGACAAGCAGGACTTTTCTGTTTTCTTGGACTACTCTTGATGTAAAAGGAGATTTTAGGAATTTGAGTGATTGTTTTCATCCTATAGTTGCTATTTTGTGGGAACAGTATTACATCTTTTTATTTCATTACTTACCTAAAGATTCTACTGGAAAGTCAAAATGAAGTTCAGAAGCTTGCCTTTTACTGGACTTTATCTTGCCTGACATACTTACTGCTTTAACATATTCTGAAATTTTATAAGAAAATTTGTACAATAAACAGATAATAAAATGGCTTTCAGAAAATGTAAAAAATACCACCAAACTTATCAGAAAGTCAAAACACAAGGGATGCTCAATTTAATGTGATAGCTATGTACTGGCAACAACCTTTGTGCGGTTAATTTTTAGTCATGTCAATTTACAGTTACATCAAAATCAGTGTTCTCAATAAAAACGGGCCGCAGGCAAAAATGACAGCTTAAAATTACATTTTGGCCGGTTCAAATTTGTGGGGATGTAAAGAACCCCCATCCAAGGGGCCTGTTCAGATTTTGTTTTGGCTTATTCAACCATTTTTATTGAGAAGACTGCAAAATTGATTGAAAAATTCATCTTTTGATAAGCTGAAGGAAGTTTTCATAATTCGGTTGACCATGTTTTGGACAACATCTCCCTTACTTAAGCAATAAGTTTATAAGACGAATATCCCATTTCTTTATAACATTTCTAGGGTGTTTAAAGGCTTTTCATGTACAATCGATCCTCGTTTCGCACACTTTCGTTCCCGGGAGTCAGAATCCAGAATAAAGAATCGGCGAGTTTCCAGTGAAATTATTACCTTTACACCGTGTATCAAAGTAATTACTATGAAGTAAAAAAATACATAAAAGCTGAAAATGATTGACCGACATTGTCGACTGATCACTGTCTATGCAGAGAATTAGCACCTTTTTCAAACTAGACTTTCTTCACGTGACAAAGATTACAATTAGGTAAGACCAGTAAACTGACAGAATCACCAATTAACAAACAATCAACACCTTTATTACACTACACTGGGCGATTTTTTTATGATTAAGCATACATGTGAGTTTTTAAAAGTTGTGAATGTCAGACCTGTATGGTCAATTAACGTAGGTAATTGCAAAAAATCGCCATTATACTTGTTTCTGGA
Source organism: Cerastoderma edule (assembly GCA_947846245.1). Taxonomy (NCBI): domain Eukaryota; kingdom Metazoa; phylum Mollusca; class Bivalvia; order Cardiida; family Cardiidae; genus Cerastoderma; species Cerastoderma edule. Next base: position 1,273,578 of record OX401404.1, read on the forward strand.
TTAGCTGTACGCATATACTATAAAGTTTGGTTTGGTTCCGGACTTTTGTTGTCTGGAGCTGGAACTCGGATTAGCTTGATTCTAATAGCTTTTCTAAATATAATTGTCATTTTAACACTTCAAAAAGGAAAATATCTACCTGGAATTCAGACACTTACTGTCATAACAAATTAAGACTGTGTCTTTTTCTAGCTGGGTAACATTGGACACAGACAACTCTTCTCCTGTGAATAAAACAATCCACATTGTAAAACAACAAGAGGGTCATTGGAACCTGAAAATATCTACCTACCATGTTTTCTGACTTAAATCTAAGAATTCAATATCATTTTTTAGTTTTTCCTTTTACACATCTTTGTTATAGTTTTAGAAGATCAAGTTTTCTTTAAATTTGAGGAAGGTATACCCCTATCCTAACATTTGTTCCTAGAAATTTATAATTACAGACTCTCTCTTCAGTAGTCAATTAGTTACCAACTAAGATACAGGATGGTGTATCAGGGGAAGAGTGTCAGCTTTTGGATACAAGGGGTATGGGATCTGAATACCATTAGTAGTCAGGTCCACTTTGCAAGTTAATGTTCAAGACAAAGTTTTTGTGTTTGGACAAGTATTTTTTCATTGAATAATTATTAAGAACCCAAATAGCACATGAACAGAGAAAGTTGAGCTTAAAATAGCCTTTCTTTGCATTTCTATCGTAAACGTTGTGTCTCCTTTTAAAAAGGAAATCAAATATATTTCAAGATTTAAGAATTAAATAATGAATAACTATAAACCAATGTTTGTTTGCACTAATATTCATGTATTCTTATTGAAAGTGATTTTTAATCCCTTTGTCATTATATCCCAAATGGACATTAATTTTGAATCATTACACCAATATTTACCTTACCCTGTATAATGTCTTACTTTGGGGCACCTCCTACAGACGACTTTACAGTTCACTGTGACAAATGGACAACTTGCTTATGCCAGGTAATACATTACTTTATCTTATTGATTTTTACCGTAAATCATGCAATAAGTAATATTTGGTGGGTCATGTATCACCAGGATATAAACCCATGCAGAAAGGGGTCATGTATCAGCAGGATATAAACCCATGCAGAAAGGGGTCATGTATCAGCAGGATATAAACCCATGCAGAAAGGGGTCATGTATCACCAGGATATAAACCCATGCAGAAAGGGGTCATGTATCAGCAGGATATAAACCCATGCAGAAAGGGGTCATGTATCACCAGGATATAAACCCATGCAGAAAGGGGTCATGTATCACCAGGATATAAACCCATGCAGAAAGGGGTCATGTATCAGCAGGATATAAACCCATGCAGAAAGGGGTCATGTATCACCAGGATATAAACCCATGCAGAAAGAGGTCATGTATTTCAAGTTCTGTAATATCATAGGACCCTAATTTTAATGGGAGAGAATTATGACAAATAAAAAGCTGAGCAAGCTCATGTGAGCAAAATAATAAATTTTAAGGATATTCTTTCGGCCATAGTATACTGTTGCTTGTTGGGGGTTTAATCATTAGATGAAGATTTGATTCAAATGACATGAAAGGAACATGTCCAAGCACATACCTTACATGTGCTCATCGAGAAACCAAGGCTGTGATAATAGGTCAAACAAGTCAATACTATTAGTGAATATCAGGATTATCAATTTTTCAAATTAATCTAAGCCAATTAAGTCTTTAACTTTACCTTTGTCCACATTATCAAGGTCTGTAAACCAGTTTGAGCCAGAATTAAGATTTATGATGTCAAATTTCAGGGGTTTATCTATTCTGAAAAAATAAAATAAAAATGTTTCTAGAACAAAGTTTGGTGAGCAAGAAAAGCAGAATATTACCTACCCTTTGTTAAGGTTTGTCTCAATGTTAGCTGAATGATACCTCAATCAAATAAGGCACTGTGTCAGGAAAAAAAGGTTACTTAAAAAAAACAAAAACAATACTGCTTCAGTTATATTATAATGCCCAGCTCAGCTCATAATCAATGAAGACGATCCATGCTTAATTGTCCACAAGGGCTGATTAAGCTGGTAGAACCAATGTCACAATGTAAGTCAACCAGGAGACTACCTCTCATGGAAATTCAAAGATACTGCTATCATAATTTGATTGGAACATAAGTGAGGAAAGGCCATAAGATTTCAAGTTGAGTACTCTATTAATATACTCTAACATCAACAATTAGCCTTACATCTACATAGCTTTGTACTCGGTTCACATTTACTTAAATGGGTCACATTGAATAAAATATGTATAACTTGTTTCATTACCTCAACGGCATAACATTTACTTAAAGCCTTTTATTACGCTATACCTCAACAATATTAATAAGACAAATTATTTCTTTTTTTCATGGATGACAGCAAATTCCATACTGTAATAGATAAATGTCAAGAGCAGTATAGATTATAAGGAAAAAATAATATCATAGGGGAAGCAAACTAAAAAATATTCTTTCAACGTATGTCAGGTTATTCATAATTGGACAAACTTTAAAAGCAACAGTAATGTCGAGAGTTTCTTAACGGGTCAGAAAGACGTAATATATATAATATTATATGCTTTAAATAATTTTTGGTAGATCAAAATCCCTTGATTAAAAGTTTATCTCACCTGCAAAATATCAGAAAAATCAAGAAACAAATAGCTTGCGCAAGGAATAATATTGACAAAAATGTTTTTGCCCTCCAACTTTACTGTCATGTAGATAAAACCTATGCCAAAAGTCTGTCATATCTGTTCATTAATATAATACATTTATAATGTATAAAGAGCTACCCCTTTAATCAGTTGTAAAGAATTATCAAGACCACTTGCCTAAGGTTCAGTCTGATTTGAGTCGATTTTAACTACAGTTAAATCTGTGTACAACAGCCAGTGAAGGGAAGTACCCAAAGTGGCCACTGTGCACAGACTGGCTATTGGCCCTCCATTTTATATATCTCTTACAGGATAGTTGTACATTAAAATGTACATGTAAAAATAAGCAGTTTATACCATTTATCCTTTGCAAATTAATCCACACTTTATTCTAAAAAACCCCAAAAACAACGATGTTAGACAAGTTTAAATACACAAATCAAGAAAGTGATTCATTTTGAGTTTCCTATCATTGTTGATCATGTTATAAATTTACTCTTCAATTTTAGACATCATTTTAACATCGAACCATAAAACCATTGAAAGTCATATTCACCGGAATCATTCGCAAATTTTAAATGTTTTTCTAACAGAAGAGGTCAGGACAAATTAATCTAAATAGAGAAGCATCTAAAAACCACTTGTAACAACGTTTGTCTTTCTTTTCACAAGGATAGCCGCATTCAAATTCGTCCATAATGTTCTGTTTGCTTATGGCTACCCATTCTATCGGGATGCATCCATTACCAAACTCTTGACCAATAACACGCGAAGAATATCCTGATTCTAACCCCTAAAAAAACTCGAACTAGTTCCTCTTTAGAGATAATTTTGCCTTTTGTGCCGACATGATGGAGAAAAAAGAAAATCTGAATTGCTTTGGAGGCTTTGTTTGTGAAACACATATTTAGCCCTCCAAATTACTTATAAAACTTAATTCAGTTGCGCTACTTAAAAAGAAACCACCGCCCATACTAGGAAAACAATTCCTGCAAATATCTTGAGCCTACTAAGCATAATTTTTATTTAAATTAGCGCATACAACTATGACATATTATGTTATCTATTGACAAAGTGTACACATAGGTTTAAATCATCCCTCGGGTCTCAGTTTGTGTACTAGTTAGGCCACGCGTTATCGACTTTCTTTGTTTGCACATGCTCACTTTTGTTAGAGTTGTGAAACTTTCGCGCCGCATGTAAAATGGCTGTTGCGTAAGTGTGATATACAGTACAAATAAAACATTTAGTGTGGCCGTTGGCTGCATTGCACAGACTCCCATAAGGTGCAGTGTATTTAAAGACGGTTAATGCACGGGCAGGCCTGAGCTGGCCGTTGTTTACATATCGGCCGTTGTTCAGGTATGACCGCTCCCTCAGATTTGACTGTATATCTGTCCAACAAATCATTCTCAAGCACATTTTCCACAAGTTGACATGAAGAGGGCTGATAGTTCTATCAAATACCTTACCCATAGGGACATACACATTTATAAGCATTCAAATCCTTTATAAGAGAAGCAAAATATCTCAAATAACGGTATCATACAGTTAAGTCCTATTTTAACAAAGAATTAACAATCCAAATCAGAGAGTACCTGGTAAAGAAAAGCTTTTGTTGTAGTATTTTCAAAACTATCTATTCTGGGCTTGATTGAAAGTGGTCTGTCTTACAAAAGTTCATACAATAGATTTCTTTTCATCATGAAACATAAAAAGTAATCATAACACACAAAGTGTTGTTTGCAAAAGACACCCATCATGACAATGTTGAGTCAGGGTGTCCACAGTAATTTTGTCACCCAGACCGCACCTTGAAACGCCCAATACGATGGGCGGCCCTGCTACAAATTGCTAATGTTGAGTCAGGGTGTCCACGGTAATTTTGTCACCCAGACCGCACCTTGAAACACCCAATACGATGGGCGGCCCTGCTACAAAATGCTAATGTCGAGTCAGGGTGTCCACGGTAATTTTGTCACCCAGACCGCACCTTGAACCACCCAATACGATGGGCGGCCCTGCTACAAATTGCCAATGTTGAGTCAGGGTGTCCACGGTAATTTTGTAACCCAGACCGCAAAGTTCAAAGGTTCATGTAAGAGGGAAAATAACTGGCTATCAGTTTTCTTGTGGGAGCACAATATTTGCATCATTGTGCTAACCTGATCATCCCACACGTGAAAGAAAGGCAAAAAGATATTCTGAGTGACAAAGCATGCTTATCTGGACAATCTCTCAGTGTTCTCGATGATATTCTGAGTGACAAAGCATGCTTATCTGGACAATCTCTCAGTGTTCTCGATGATATTCTGAGTGACACAGAATCTTTTATCATGACTTGTCAATCAAGTGGTAATTTGACAAAACTTGTTGCTTGCACATTAGTCCAGCTGTGAATCTTTCTTGTAATCTAACATGTATATAAGTTTTGAAATTTTAGGGTTAAGACATACTTGTAAACTTGTAAACCATAAAGCCTGTCAAGATCTCTTACCCTTTTCTCACTCCTAGGCACACAAGTGGGTACTCCAGTTCAGGAGATATAAACATTTCAAACACAGGCGGTGATGCAGGTAACGAGTCACACTCAAAAATCTGAAATAAATAGTCCTTAGAGTTGCTGGAAATATCTTGTTTTATTATGATAAAGAATCAAAATCTACCAGAAAACAGGATTCAGGAGAGGGCCCTGGTGATTTCAGGTATTCAAAATTATTGTCTGAATTCTATTTTGCATTCTTGGATTCTATCAAGGAATGTTACTGTTCTTTAATTGGGGTTAAAGCTGTTATCAGTAATATACGGCTTACTGGGTAGTCGACAAGTACAAACATAAAAAATGATACCTTGCCCATAGACATTCCGCCAGAGAAATTATTGACTGTTCTTGGGAATAGAATCTGGGTACCAATAGCAAACCACTACAAAACCCTAGGTATATTTCTTTCAAGTAGGTTAATCAATCAAGGGGTGAATGGAGAAGTAAAATTTATGGGTAACAGAAACAGGACAGTGAAACAGATATCTCATGGCACTACAGATTAACCTTTAATGAATTTGTGTGTTATACTATTTAAAAGTACTGCAAAAAATAGTTAAGCAAGGACAATTTCTTTGAGTTTTGGGTAAAAGGAACATTATAAGGCCGGCTTGACTTTCCCAAAAGAAGTTTAAGAGTAATGTTATGGCAGATATGAATTATTTGTTTTTGAAATCTGAAGTTGTACACAAAAATCTAACAAGATTTTAAAAGTACAAAAATGATCATACTTTGCTTATAATCCAAGCAAGATCAACACTGTTTGGTCAGTCACTTACATTGTGATGCAAATTCAAATTTCAATCCATTCCATATTTATGTTATATCATTACAGGGACCCTGTGTGTGCATAATCAAGACATTCCCTTTAACAGTTTCAGGGACATGCGCTTACAAATAAAGACTTATCATTGGGACAGCAACAAACAAGGCGTAAAAATGGTGAGTTCAATATCTCTCCCAAGTTTTCGAATAGTAACACTAAAACTGAATCAAGAGGCCAATTTTAGCAGTAAAATGAATAAAGGACTGAAACTAACTTGTAAAGGTTTATAAGCCATTAACAGAGATTAATGAGTTTTTTGGCTGTTGATTCACAGAAACATTACAAGTTTATTCCATAATCACCAACAAACATCTTACCTTAAGCTGCATAAACTTGTTAAGAGGCTCGTACCACTGCATCAGGATCACTCCATTGGGTAAAGCGCCACACAAATATTTGTAACCATTGTATGGATTTCTCCCAACACAGCATTTGGAACACATTCGAGTTTCTGGTACCTTTGATGTAGCTGTATATTTTCTGAAAAAAAAAAAAAAAGAATATACATGTAATGTAGAATAAAGTACATCCCTAAAATTTTGACAAAAGACTACTTGTCAAGTTTGTTCATTTGCGACAATACCCAGTTTAACACTAATTATAATATTAATGCAGTACACCCCAAACTGCATATCTCACTTGGAAATACAATCAATAAATCAAATAAGGGGATCATTCTAGCCCTAGATTACCAACCTCAATTCTGTATGAAAAAGTTTATTCTTACCGACCCTGTCCATTTAGATGATACTGAAAGAGCTCTCTATATGAACTGTATGCAATATATGAAAAGCTGTTTGTGGAAGTTTGTCATGTTTCATTCAAACAAACTTTCATAGATATTGGTCTATAAATCAAACCACTGGAGTTAACACAAGATTTGTTAACTATTAAGCCTTGTGACCAACTTTTAAAGTTGGCCGAGATCTCATGGAGACAAAACATTTTGACAATTTTTCCTTAATATTTTCATACCTATATGGTCTATATATTTGTTATTCTTATAAGTTTAACATTATGTTGCCATGCCTGGCTCATGATGACAGAAGAACACCCCAAACTCCATTGTCCTTCCATATGTCAGCAGGAGCTATCTTTAATGAAAATCCAATTGCTGTCACCAAGATTTGAACTCTGTGGAGAGGGGCAATATAATTTGAAGTTCTGTATTCCAACCACTAAGCCAAAGGGGCCATTATTTTAATATAGTTTTTAGGTTTCTGACCCTTAATTTCAACTAACAAATATCTTCTTAGTTTGTATATGTATAATACCATCATAAAACTTGACTCATTCATGGTATGAAGCTGGATAAAACAAGCAGGGATATAAAAACACCGGTTTTGGACCGATTTCGGTCATACCTGACTGTATGATAGTTTAACTTCAGGGAAAAAATTGATCCTGACATTTCAAACACATCAGGCAGATATGGCATGTCACACTCTTACAGTATCATGGACATCTCCAAATAATTCAGTTTATTGATAACATGTCAAACAAGAGCTGTCCGTAAGACAGCGTGCTCGACTATACGGCAATGACGGAGAGAGGTATAGGGCAGTGAAATATTATTTTTCCTAAAATATGAGGGTGCAAACAATGGTTCCCTACAATAGCTGTTGAGAAAGAAACATGCATGCAAAGTTTTAACCAAGAATTTTTAAGTACAAAGGACCGCATAATTAGCTCAAATTCAAAACAAGAGGATTGAAACTTGGTCAGGGACCTTAGATTTTGACCCTAAACACATGTGTGATGTATCAACCTATTTCATACAGTCGTGCATAAGATACAAACTTGCACGCAAAATCTTAACCAATATTATTCTAAGTACAAAAGGCTGCATAATTCGCATTAATTGGATACAAGTTTAGAACCTTGGTACCTTAAATTATGACCCTAAACACATGTGTGAAGTATCAACTCATTCACTATAGTAGATCACGAGATACAAACTTGCATGTAAAAACTTAACCAAGATTTTCTGTTCATGAGATACAAACTTGCATGTAAAAACTTAACCAAGATTTTCTAAGTACAAGAAGCCGCAAAATTTGCTTAAATTTTAAAACTAGAGGTTTGAAACTTGGTCAGGAACCTTAAATTATGACCCTGAACACATGTGTGAAGTATCAATCCAGTCACTGTAATAGTTCATGAAATACAAACTTGCACGCAAAAACTTAACCAAGATTTTCTAAGTACAAGAAGCCGCAAAATTTGCTTAAATTTCAAAACTAGAGGTTTGAAACTTGGTCAGGAACCTTAAATTATGACCCTGAACACATGTGTGAAGTATCAATCCAGTCACTGTAATAGTTCATGAGATACAAACTTGCATGTAAAAACTTAACCAAGATTTTCTAAGTACAAGAAGCCGCAAAATTTGCTAAAATTTTAAAACTAGAGTTTGAAACATGGTCAGGAACCTTAAATTATGACCCTGAACACATGTGTGAAGTATCAATCCAGTCACTGTAATAGTTCATGAGATACAAACTTGCACGCAAAAACTTAACCAAGATTTTCCTAAGTACAAAAGGCTGCATAATTTGCTTAAATTAAATACAAAAGATTTGAAACTTGGCCTGGGACCTTAGATTATTACCCTGAAAACCTTCGTGAAGTATCAACCCATTTCATACAGTACTTCATGAGATACAAACTTGCACGCAAAAACTTAACCAAGAATTTTTAAGTACAAAACTGCATAATTTGCTTATATTCAAACTTAGAGATATGAAACTTGGCCAGGGACCTTAAAGTATGACCCTGAACACATGTGTGAAGTATCAACCCATTCCATACAATAGTTAATGAGATACAAACTTGCACGTAAAAACTTAACCAAGGTGTGACGCCTACAGCGAAGCCGACGCCCGGGTGAGTAGTATAGCTCTCCTTATTCTTCGGATAGTCAAGCTAAAAATGCTTTGAAAACAAATGGTTATGTTTGTTTTCAGAAGAACACATTACAAACTTGTTTTGAAAACCTTACCATCTTAGTCAGATTAAAAATTTTCTCAAATAAAAGGATCATTTCGACTTTTCACTTTAAGCAAAATGTACTGTTTCATGCATGAAATTTTGTCCCTGGTTTTTTGTCTTTTTTTCAAGGGGGGATTCATAAGAAAGATATCAGAGGGTTTTCCACAGTCTCTTGGACATATTTTGATTAGGAGATTATTTTCTGATCCCTGATAATGAGCATTTATTTACATGATTCCTATCTTATCTATCATATAACTCATAAACCACTGGTCCATCTAAAGAAATATACTTCCAGTATTCACAAAGTAAAACAAATGTGTCTCTTTACCTGGGAACCAATTTTTCAGGTATTCTATTCATGGGGAGAGAAAATCTGTTGGCCTGTTTACTGTGCAACATCACTAAATCATGACGATAAAGATGAGGTGTTTTACCTGTAAAAATAAATAAATAAACTAATAAACATCTAACAAGAGGGCCATAATGGCCCTAGAACCGGTCACCTGAGATTACCACCTATTTGAAGAATAGTTAGAAACATTGCTTTTAACTTTTACACAGAGTTTCTTGTGCCTCTATGCATTGACCTATTTTTCATTCCAATTTTACAAGTTTGACATTGTATGCATGATGTGGGACATTAAAATTGGACATAATTTTTACAATGTGGAAACTGAATATTTTACTTTTACAGATTGTGTATGTACAAAGATCAGCCCATACTTTTGTCCAGTATGATCTATTGTTGCCATTTTGTTGTTATCATTTTGGCATATTTGGACTTCCAAATTGATATTGATGTATTTTGTTAAAAATTCTACAATACAAGTACATAGTGGAAATGCAAACAGGTTCACATTTCCACACACCCTGGTGGCCATGTTTTTCGAGATATAAAAATTCATGTTTTTTTAAAATATGTTTATTAAGTTATAAATTTTACCATACATGTATATAGTGAAAACAAAAACACATTCAAAGTTCAACGCACCCTGGCGGCCATGTTTTTCAAATATCTATTTTCTTTTAACAATCTTTATAGAAGGGCCCCTAAAGAACATTCCTGTGAAATTATTTTGAAATCTGACCAGTGGTTTTTGACAAAAAGATTTGTTCATGGTTTTAACCAATTCTGGGCATGGCAACCATCTGATTTTTTTTTTGACAAATCTTTATTCCCTCTAACTAGGAATGCTTCATATGATATCTCATCGAAATTGGCCCAAAGGTTTGGAAAAAAAGATGTTTGTAAAGTTATAAATTTTATCATTCATGTATATAGTGAAAACAAAAACACGTTCAAAGTTCAACGCAGCCATGTTTTTCGAGATATCAAAATTCTTTTAACAACTTTTGAAAAGAGCCCCCTTAAGAACATTCCTGTGAAATTATTTTGAAATCTGACCAGTAGTTTCAGACCATAAGATTTTTTAAAAATTGCAGAAATTTCCCTTTTTTCATGCCACAGCAACCAAAGTTCTGCATGGAATCAATTTCTTAGAACAACTTTTGAAGAGCATCACCAAACGGACATTCCTGTGAAGTTTGGTTAAGATTGGCCCAATGGTTTAGGAGGAGAATATGTTTAAAGAAATTGTTGACGACGCACGACACACGACGGACATTGGGCAATCACAAAAGCTCACATTGAGCACTTTGTGCTCAGGTGAGCTAATAAAAAAAAAGAATTGATAGTTGCTCAACACTATAAGATATGTTCAATTGTCAAATAGTATATGGGAATATGCAAATTGATATAAAGTTAAATTGAGTACAAAGATTGAACCTATCCTATTTGGGCCACAGTGATTCATGTCTTTATAAACTCATTTATTTATAGTGTATAAAGAAGGTAATTTGTCATGCATGTGCCATATGGCTTTTTGACTATAATTCTGTCCAAATGAAATCCAAAGTTCGGCATCTTGATCTACACTGTGACTTTCACTTTACAAGATCATGAGCTGACACAACTCCGTTCAGGTGATGACAACAGCTCATAACTTAGATGAGTTTCATATATACAGCAGGACAGAGCTAACAGCGTACACAGGAGTGATGCCTGAGTAATCACAACACTTCTTCAAACCAACTACACACATGGGGAATGAAAATGGATTAATTGGTCACAATTCTAACATCTGTAGGACAGAACAAGTCAATCCCTTCAAAAAAATACAACAACAAAAAATTTGTATACTAGAATGATAGGAAAACAATAACATAGCTTAAGGAGAAAAACAATTCATCATTGACTGCTATGGTTTCAAGGATACACATACAATTTTTTCCTTGGCACCTTACTATTGTCATTTAGATTTTGTACAGGGCTGGTATTGGCACAATGAAGGGGTATTCCTTTGCTGATCCCTGGCTACACTGATAACAGATTTTACACACGGTCTTTACAGACTTAATCTTACCTGACACAGACATCAAGATGTTGTTTATAACATACAGCCATGTACACTGTCTTGCATGGAGCTAAAAAATAATGTCAATCTTATAAACATATTGAATAGAGCTAGTAACATGCAAATTCAGCCATAATTGTTAAAAGGGAAATTTCAGCTGTGACAACTGTAAAATCATTGAATAAGGCTCAGCTAGAAGTTTCTACATCCCCACAAGGAATTAATGCTACTTTAAACTATCTGTTTGGGGGAGTAGGTCAGTGGACAAAAGCTCTACTGTGCATAATGAATGAGGTTTTTATTACCTTCTTAGACATATCAAGCAAGAGAAAGTATTATAAAGTATAAACTAAGATCTTTCACAAAGTCCATAGAATATTGTCATACCTTGGATACCCTTGAAATTTGATATATACATTTATTCATTTGTTTTCAAAATATTTTGAATAAGAAAACAAACTACAGCAAAATTAGGTCTGATCATTATATTCACTGTTAACACATTTATTTCTGTAAGATGGGCATAACACCAAATTAAACAGTATCTCTACACATGTGTCTCCCTGATTCATCTTATTGTGACCATGGCATACAGTAGCACCAAGCTATATCTTTGGAGATGTAAATATGACTGAAACACCTCTTATGTATGGAATCAAATTTGTTGACGGCAGCATTTAGCTTAGCCATACAACAGCAAAACCAATACTATATATAATTCTATGATGAGCAGAAGATAGATGACCCAAATCTTTTAAGCACTGATAAGCAAATTTAAGTTTCATTTGCGAAAAATGCTTCATTTTTAAGCCTGAAAATAAGTCAGGAAAACACCTTTGGCCTTGTTCCCATTGGACATGATTCCAAAATTAATTGTATTATAGTATATATTTAATCAAATAATTCATGTAATTGTATAAAATCTGTTTTTCAAATTCGATAAGAACTAAGACTGGATAAATATGCCCTGATCTGCATATCTATAAGAGACAAATTTTGGCAGATCATCATATCAGTAAGATAAAATAAGCACTTTATTGGTACTTACCAGTTCTAATGAAGACTCATGGATTTCATTTAAATTGAGTGTGTAAAGACCCTCATTGGCACCTATCAATATATGCTCATCTGAAATAAAAATGTAAAATAGAATTATTTTGATTATATGTACAGTAAAATCTTTGTACAATAGCCAGTGAGGGTAAGTGCTCAAAGCGGTTGCTGTGCACAGACTGGCTGTTGTATACAGCATTCGATTTGGGCCATCTTGTGAATTTCAAATTTGAACGAAACACTATGCAATGAATAATCCTTATCACCGCTTAAATTTGGACACCCTATAAATTTGGAAATCATAGTTTGTTGACGAAATTTATCAATTTTTTTCACGGAATTTCAGACATCCAGAGAATTAAGATTTATTCATTCTATATGGGAGTTATATAGTGCCATGAGTATTTCGTTTTAATTACAATGGACTGCTCATAATGATGGACGGAGACCCAACACTTAACTACCCATAACGGCTGGTCAATCCTTGATCCAGATTGGAGACTACCTCTCATGAAAATCAATATGCCATCTATGGTATTCGAACCCAAGCAGAGAGGGGCCATGTAATTTCAAGTTCTGCACTCGAACCACTAGGCCAAGGAGCCCACAATAGACTAGAATTGGGAATACTCCAAATTTCCGACATGTCTTACTGTGTTTGTTTTATTAAAAGAAATGTCTTCATTCTGTATGTGCATATACAAATATGATTGGTGATATGAGACCCAATCCTAACTAGTAACCTGGACCAAAGATGATCCATTCCCAGTTAAAAAAACTTGGACCTGTTAAAATCAAACAAATGCTTCTCCCAAATTCAGAGAAACAGTCATTTAAAACTCTGCCGTGAAAGACATGAAATAAAGGCACCAAGTGACCAAAAAAGTTTTGTGTACTTAAGTCTGGTACATGACCTCTGGTTTCAAACATGTTTTGAAAAGACACGGGATTCTAAGAAACATGATTCTCTATATGCTCAACTTGTACAGATTGGTATCAATTTGATTGGTACATATCATTCTGTGCTTTTTACACTTTATACAATAAACCAAATTTATAAGCTAATCAACGCAAAGTTGTGTTGGCTTTTAACGATTACCTAGGATTTTGGTTTTCGCACAAGGTTACTCGATGCTATAGATTATGGACTATCCTGAAATACTTATACAGAAAAATTGGCAAAATATAGATTGATCATTTGATAGTGTCATATTTTATTGAGTCATCTTGGTAATATGTTTTCTTCTACAACATCTGCATTGTTATAAAGATAAGATTTGTCGTAATGCTGTCCTATTTATCAGGATTTGTCGTAATGCTGTCCTATTTATCAGGATTTGTAGTAATGCTGTCCTATCATCAGGATTTGTTGTAATGCTGTCCTATCATCAGGATTTGCCGTAATGTTGTCTTATTTATCAGGATTTGTCGTTATGTTGTCCTATTTATCAGGATTTGTCGTAATGTTGTCCTATTTATCAGGATTGTCATAATGCTGTCCTATTTAAAAGGATTTGTCGTAATGCTGTCCTATTTATCAGGATTTGTCATAATGCTGTCCTATTTATCAGGATTTGTCGTAATGTTGTCTTATTTATCAGGATTTGTCGTAATTTTGTCCTATTTAAAAGGATTTGTTGTAATGCTGTCCTATTTACCAGGATTTGTCGTAATGTTGTCCTATTTATCAGGATTTGTCGTAATGTTGTCCTATTTATCAGGATTTGTCGTAATGATGTCCTATTTATCAGGATTTGTCGTAATGTTGTCCTATTTATCAGGATTTGTCGTAATGCTGTCCTATTTATCAGGATTTGTTGTAATGCTGTCCTATTTATCAGGATTTGTCATAATGCTGTCCTATTTACCAGGATTTGTCGTAATTCTGTCCTATTTACCAGGATTTGTCGTAATGCTGTCCTATTTATCAGGATTTGTCATAATGCTGTCCTATTTATCAGAATTTGTTGTAATGCTGTCCTATTTATCAGGATTTGTCATAATGCTGTCCTATTAACCAGGATTTGTCATAATGCTGTCCTATTTATTAGGATTTGTCGTAATTCTGTCCTATTTACCAGGATTTGTCGTAATTCTGTCCTATTTACCAGGATTTGTCGTAATGCTGTCCTATTTATCAGGATTTGTCATAATGCTGTCCTATCTATCAGGATTTGTCGTAATGCTGTCGTATTTATCAAGATTTGTCATAATGCTGTCCTATTGATCAGGATTTGTCGTAATGCTGTCCTATTTATCAGGATTTGTCGTAATGTTGTCCTATTTATCAGGATTTTGTCGTAATGTTGTCGTATTTATCAGGATTTGTCATAATGCTGTCCTATTTATCAGGATTTGTCGTTATGTTGTCCTATTTATCAGGATTTTGTTGTAATGCTGTCCTATTTATCAGGATTTGTCATAATGCTGTCCTATGTATCAGGATTTGTCGTAATGCTGTCCTATTTACCAGGATTTGTTGTAATGCTGTCCTATTTATCAGGATTTGTTGTAATACTGTCCTATTTATCAGGATTGTCATAATGCTGTCCTATTTATCAGGATTTGTCATAATGCTGTCCTATTTAAAAGGATTTGTTGTAATACTGTCCTATTTATCAGGATTTGTTGTAATACTGTCCTATTTACCAATGACCCATGATTCTCTATATGCTCAACTTGTACAGATTGGTATCAATTTGATTGGTACATATCATTCTGTGCTTTTTACACTTTATACAATAAACCAAATTTATAAGCTAATCAACGCAAAGTTGTGTTGGCTTTTAACGATTACCTAGGATTTTGGTTTTCGCACAAGGTTACTCGATGCTATAGATTATGGACTATCCTGAAATACTTATACAGAAAAATTGGCAAAATATAGATTGATCATTTGATAGTGTCATATTTTATTGAGTCATCTTGGTAATATGTTTTCTTCTACAACATCTGCATTGTTATAAAGATAAGATTTGTCGTAATGCTGTCCTATTTATCAGGATTTGTCGTAATGCTGTCCTATTTATCAGGATTTGTAGTAATGCTGTCCTATCATCAGGATTTGTTGTAATGCTGTCCTATCATCAGGATTTGCCGTAATGTTGTCTTATTTATCAGGATTTGTCGTTATGTTGTCCTATTTATCAGGATTTGTCGTAATGTTGTCCTATTTATCAGGATTGTCATAATGCTGTCCTATTTAAAAGGATTTGTCGTAATGCTGTCCTATTTATCAGGATTTGTCATAATGCTGTCCTATTTATCAGGATTTGTCGTAATGTTGTCTTATTTATCAGGATTTGTCGTAATTTTGTCCTATTTAAAAGGATTTGTTGTAATGCTGTCCTATTTACCAGGATTTGTCGTAATGTTGTCCTATTTATCAGGATTTGTCGTAATGTTGTCCTATTTATCAGGATTTGTCGTAATGATGTCCTATTTATCAGGATTTGTCGTAATGTTGTCCTATTTATCAGGATTTGTCGTAATGCTGTCCTATTTATCAGGATTTGTTGTAATGCTGTCCTATTTATCAGGATTTGTCATAATGCTGTCCTATTTATCAGGATTTGTCGTAATGTTGTCTTATTTATCAGGATTTGTCGTAATTTTGTCCTATTTAAAAGGATTTGTTGTAATGCTGTCCTATTTACCAGGATTTGTCGTAATGTTGTCCTATTTATCAGGATTTGTCGTAATGTTGTCCTATTTATCAGGATTTGTCGTAATGATGTCCTATTTATCAGGATTTGTCGTAATGTTGTCCTATTTATCAGGATTTGTCGTAATGCTGTCCTATTTATCAGGATTTGTTGTAATGCTGTCCTATTTATCAGGATTTGTCATAATGCTGTCCTATTTACCAGGATTTGTCGTAATTCTGTCCTATTTACCAGGATTTGTCGTAATGCTGTCCTATTTATCAGGATTTGTCATAATGCTGTCCTATTTATCAGAATTTGTTGTAATGCTGTCCTATTTATCAGGATTGTCATAATGCTGTCCTATTTATCAGAATTTGTTGTAATGCTGTCCTATTTATCAGGATTTGTCATAATGCTGTCCTATTTATCAGGATTTGTCGTAATGCTGTCCTATTTATCAGGATTTGTCGTAATGCTGTCCTATTTATCAGGATTGTCATAATGCTGTCCTATTTACCAGGATTTGTTGTAATACTGTCCTATTTATCAGGATTTGTTGTAATACTGTCCTATTTACCAAGATTTGTTGTAATACTGTCCTATTTATCAGGATTTGTTGTAATGCTGTCCTATTTAAAAGGATTTGTCATAATGCTGTCCTATTTATCAGGATTTGTTGTAATGCTGTCCTATTTATCAGGATTTGTTGTAATACTGTCCTATTTATCAGGATTGTCATAATGCTGTCCTATTTATCAGGATTTGTCATAATGCTGTCCTATTTAAAAGGATTTGTTGTAATGCTGTCCTATTTATCAGGATTTGTCGTAATGCTGTCCTATTTACCAAGATTTGTTGTAATACTGTCCTATTTATCAGGATTTGTTGTAATACTGTCCTATTTATCAGGATTGTCATAATGCTGTCCTATTTATCAGGATTTGTCGTAATGCTGTCCTATTTATCAGGATTGTCATAATGCTGTCCTATTTATCAGAATTTGTTGTAATGCTGTCCTATTTATCAGGATTTGTCATAATGCTGTCCTATTTAAAAGGATTTGTCATAATGCTGTCCTATTTATCAGGATTTGTCGTAATGCTGTCCTATTTATCAGGATTTGTCGTAATGCTGTCCTATTTATCAGGATTTGTCGTAATGCTGTCCTATTTATCAGGATTGTCATAATGCTGTCCTATTTACCAGGATTTGTTGTAATACTGTCCTATTTATCAGGATTTGTTGTAATACTGTCCTATTTACCAAGATTTGTTGTAATACTGTCCTATTTATCAGGATTTGTTGTAATGCTGTCCTATTTAAAAGGATTTGTCATAATGCTGTCCTATTTATCAGGATTTGCCATAATGCTGTCCTATTTAAAAGGATTTGTCATAATGCTGTCCTATTTATCAGGATTTGCCATAATGCTGTCCTATTTAAAAGGATTTGTTATAATGTTGTCTTATTTATCAGGATTTGTCATAATGCTGTCCTATTTATCAGGATTGTCATAATGCTGTCCTATTTACCAGGATTTGTCATAATGCTGTCCTATTTATCAGGATTTGTTGTAATGCTGTCCTATTTATCAGGATTTGTTGTAATACTGTTCTATTTACCAAGATTTGTTGTAATGCTGTCCTATTTATCAGGATTTGTCATAATGCTGTCCTATTTAAAAGGATTTGTCATAATGCTGTCCTATTTATCAGGATTTGTTGTAATACTGTCCTATTTATCAGGATTTGTTGTAATACTGTCCTATTTATCAGGATTTGTTGTAATACTGTCCTATTTACCAAGATTTGTTGTAATGCTGTCCTATTTATCAGGATTGTCATAATGCTGTCCTATTTAAAAGGATTTGTTGTAATGCTGTCCTATTTACCAGGATTTGTCATAATGCTGTCCTATTTATCAGGATTGTCATAATGCTGTCCTATTTAAAAGGATTTGTCGTAATACTGTCCTATTTATCAGGATTGTCATAATGATGTCCTATTTATCAGGATTTGTCGTAATGCTGTCCTATTTATCAGGATTTGTCGTAATACTGTCCTATTTATCAGGATTGTCATAATGATGTCCTATTTATCAGGATTTGTCGTAATGCTGTCCTATTTATCAGAATTTGTCATAATGCTGTCCTATTTATCAGGATTTGTTGTAATGTTGTCCTATTTATCAGGATTGTCATAATGCTGTCCTATTTAAAAGGATTTGTCATAATGCTGTCCTATTTATCAGGATTGTCATAATGCTGTCCTATTTATCAGGATTTGTCGTAATGCTGTCCTATTTATCAGAATTTGTCATAATGCTGTCCTATTTATCAGGATTTGTTGTAATGCTGTCCTATTTATCAGGATTGTCATAATGCTGTCCTATTTACAAGGATTTGTCATAATGCTGTCCTATTTACCAAGATTTGTCATAATGCTGTCCTATTTATCAGGATTGTCATAATGCTGTCCTATTTACCAGGATTGTCATAATGCTGTCCTATTTACCAAGATTTGTCATAATGCTGTCCTATTTATCAGGATTTGTCGTAATTCTGTCCTATTTATCAGGATTTGTCATAATGCTGTCCTATTTATCAGGATTTGTCATAATGCTGTCCTATTTATCAGGATTTGTCGTAATTCTGTCCTATTTACAGGATTTGTCGTAATTCTGTCCTATTTACCAGGATTTGTCGTAATACTGTCCTATTTATCAGGATTGTCATAATGCTGTCCTATTTACCAGGATTTGTCATAATGCTGTCCTATTTACCAGGATTTGTTGTAATGTTGTCCTATTTATCAGGATTTGTTGTATTGCTGTCCTATTTATCAGGATTGTCATAATGCGGTCCTATTTAAAAGGATTTGTCATAATGCTGTCCTATTTATCAGAATTTGTCATAATGCTGTCCTATTTATCAGGATTTGTCATAATGCTGTCCTATTTAAAAGGATTTGTTGTAATGCTGTCCTATTTACCAGAATTTGTTGTAATGCTGTCCTATTTATCAGGATTTGTTGTAATGCTGTCCTATTTATCAGGATTTGTTGTAATGCTGTCCTATTTACCAGGATTTGTCATAATGCTGTCCTATTTATCAGGATTTGTCATAATGCTGTCCTATTTACCAAGATTTGTTGTAATACTGTCCTATGTATCAGGATTTGTTGTAATACTGTCCTATTTACCAAGATTTGTTGTAATACTGTCCTATTTATCAGGATTTGTTGTAATACTGTTCTATTTACCAAGATTTGTTGTAATACTGTCCTATTTATCATGATTTGTCCTAATGTTGTCCTATTTATCAGGATTTGTCGTAATGTCCTATTTATCAGGATTGGGCTAGGGGAGTTGTTTATATGGTTCTTGTTTTGGTCCACTCTTAGACTGATGTTCATATTAAAATCTTCTGGTCCATGATAATAACCCTATATACATGTGCAAAGTTTCATCCATTCCTTTTTTAGTTGTTGAGATACAAACTTAGTGTTGGCAAAAACTTAGCCAATAATTTCTACATAAACAAGAGGACCCTGAGGGTCATGGATCGCTCACCTTCACTTGTAAAGTGTTGGTTACAACAATGTTACACATAAGTAATGGACAAGATTTGTCTAAATTTGACAGTGATCTACTTTTGACCCCAAGTTACAAATAAACTGACTTTGTTGAGATATAACAGGTTGATCATTTTGAGCAAGTTTGATCAAATTGGGCTGAAAATGTAGCTTTCATTGCTTCTAGACTGTAAACAAGGTTTTTCAAAGATTTGACCTAGTGACCTACTTTTTGACCCCACACTACCCATGTTCAAACTCGATCAAGATACTATCAAGGTTAACAGTCTGAGCAAGTTTTATCAAGATTGGTCAGAAAATGTGACTTCTAGAGTGTAAACAAGATTTTTCAAAGATTTGACCTAGTGACCTACTTTTTGACCCCACACCAACATGATCAAACTCTATTGAGATATCATCAAGGTTATTATCCTGAGCAAGTTTGATCAAGATTAGGCAAAAAATGTGGCTTCTAGAGTGTAAACAAGATTTTACTAAGATTTGACCTAGTGACCTACTTTTTGACCCCACCCCACCCATGATCGAACTCGATCAAGATATCATCAAGGTAAACATCCTGAGCAAGTATCAGGAAGAATGGGCCAAAAATGTGGCTTCTAGAGTATAAACGCTGAAATTGTTTACGACGCACGCATGCACGCACGACAGATGACGGACATTCAAGTATCCTGAAAAGCAGTATAATTTGCTATAATTTCAAGCAAGAGTTATGTTACTTTGTCTTTGACCTAACATAATGACAAGGAGCACATGTGCTACATTCATTGCCTGTTATTTAATGAAGTAAAGCTCTCCTTATTAATTGTATAGTCGAGTTAAAAGGAAGAGATGTGACTTACCCCTTGTATCAGCATTAATCCAGCTTGCTGTACAATTAATATGCAGGGGGCATCCATTGAAGACTTTTGAAAAACAAGCACCCATCTGTTTAAGAATAAAGGTATTAAATTATAGAATTCATAAGAATAACATATGGCTCCACATTAAAGCCATATTTTTTTCATTATTTGATAAAATCAATGTTTTCATTACACCATGTACAAAGGTCAACATTTTGATGTAATCAAGTGTACCAACAAACTTGAGAAAGTTCAATATGAAACATGGATTTTATTTAGTTGTAGTTGTTGAGAAAAGATTCAGACACTTGAATGAACCAACATAGGATTTAACCTGCTGCCTCTTTATATTTTTGCATAACAACATTCAAGGCATAGACCACCAATGGTTTATTGGATGGTTTCATAGCATTTTCTGAAAAAGAAACTATCTACTTCATTAAAAAAGTTCACTGGTTTGCAAGAACATCTGTCTAAATTTGTCCAATATATCTGGTTAAATCTTTCTTGTTTCTAAATCAGATTAACTGTAATGTACAGTTTGCTTCTTTGTGGATAAGTGTTGCTTTCAACAATTTAATATCTAGTATCTGATTTATATAAATTTTGAAGACTGATTGTAATAAACAAATATACAACTGAGTTATCCTTCGAAACCAAATTTAGCATAAATGTCACTTTAGACATATAAGAACAAGAGCTGTCCGTAAGACAGCATGCTTGACTATTCAGCATGTCGGAGAGAGGTATAGGTCAGTGAAACATTATTGTTTCTAAAATATGAGGGTGCAAAAAATGATTCACTACAGTAGCTGTTGAGAAACAAACATGCATGCAAAAACTTAACAAAGAATTTCTAAGTACAAAGGACCGTATAATTAGCTTAAATTCAAAATAAGAGATTTGAAACTTGGTCCGGGACCTTAGACTTTGACCCTAAACACATGTGTGAAGTATCAACCCATATTTATTACAGTGGTTCATGAGATACAAATTTGCACGCAAAAACTTAACCAAGATGATTCTAAGTACAAAAAGCCTCAAAATTTGCTTAAATATAAAAGTAGAGGTTTGAAAATTGGTCAGGGACCTTAAATATATTATGACCCTGAACACATGTGTGAAGTATCAACTCATTTATGAGATACAAACTTGCACGTAAAAACTTAACTAAGATTTTCTAAGTACAAAAAATCGCAAAATTTTCTAAAATTTAAGACTAGAGATTTGAAACTGGGTCAGTGATCTAAAATTATGACCCTAAACACATGTGTGAAGTATCAATCCATTCACTATAGTAGTTCATGAGATACAAACTTGCAAGCAAAAACAGTACAAAAAGCCGCAAAATTTGCTTAAATTTATTAAAAGAGGTTTGAAACTTGGCCTTGGACCTAAGATTAATACCCTGAAAACATGTGTGAAGTATCAACCAATTCCATACAGTAGTTCATGAGATACAAACTTGCACATAATAACTTAACCAAGGTGTGACGCCGACAGTGACGCCCGGGTGAGTAGTATAGCTCTCCTTATTCTTCGAATAGTCAAGCTAAAAAGTGATTTACTAGGAATGGTGTTTTTTTTTAATCTAACACATATTACATACAAATGATGAACAATCATTCATCCTAAGAAAAAGCCTAATATGACAAATTTGTGGTAAAGCAAGTTAAAAACAATAAATGTCTACTTACATGAACCTTTGGGGTTGGTGGCAAACCATTGCTGACTGGACGTAGCTGTAAAAAGAGAAACAAATAGTTTGTAGATCAATACAAAATAATGAAAACTTTAATTATTAATTTATCCCATATCAGATCGTAACACATCATTAAGACTTAATGACAACAAAATATTTACCTGAAAACCAATGCCTTAAAAGTAGGATTAGAAATGATAGCAAAAAACTAGGGATGGGAAGGAATTATCAAGCTCACATGAGCTATCAAGTGATCACAAAAGCTCTTCCTTCACAAGCTCACATGAGCTATCAAGTGATTACAAAAGGTTAATGGAGGTTAATTGATTGGTTGGAATGTCTGATGTTTGACAGACAGTTTGCAATGTCAGGGTCATATAGGGATCAATCCGTAAGGGCTGAAAAGAAACATTAAGATAATGACTTTTGATCATGATAGAAACTCCCCTCTACAAATTCTGAACCTTTTTGATTCTGATCAAATGAGACAAAAGTCACTCTGTCACCAAAGCACAACTTTTTAACACTCAAAACATTGAACATAGAAAAAAATAAAAATAAAACCTTACATATCCTAGCTCACAGGACTATTAACACATTGACCAAATAAAAAAAAAGAAAATCATGGATGATAGAAAGTGAGCCAAGATAGGTAAAACAACAAATGCCTAAGCCAACCACCATGTCATATAAGAGCAAATAAAAGCTTACAGTTGAATCATCTTTATCCTTTTTTTCTCTACGTGGTGGTATCTCTGGTGGTTGTGTGCCATCTGACAAAGTTATTTCAGCACCAACCCTGTCATCATGTGCTATGACACCATTTTGTTTACGACTTTTGGGTGGTAAAAGTGGTGGTATAACACTTCCTTCATCTGTAAACTCTATAGGGATGTGTGTATCTGGGGTTAGTGTCAACTGTCTGTCTAATAGTGTATTAAGATCTGGGCCCTGATCGTCATCTCTATCTTCAATCTCACTGGGCATGTGATACAGATTGTCATCATCATCATCATCTTCATCCACTTTAACTCGCTGGCTGAGCGGCTAAAAATGAAACAAGTGAGCAACCTTTTACATAGCCTTTAATAAAACATTACTTTAAAGACACTGTCAAACTAAAATATGATATCAATTCAATGGAAAGAAATGCTGTTTGGTCTTGGAAAATCTGGGTTGAAGTACTCACCTCATCAAATCTTATTCCATCTATTGATATGAACTTTTCTTTAAATACAGTCCTTATTTAGAGACATGACAAGAATAATGCATAAATAGGACCAAAACCATGCTCAAGATGACAAGCTTACTTTTACTTTTTAGCATTTCATTTTGTTTAAAAACAAATAGAAGAAAATGGCTAAAATCAAGTGACCAGTATGTATCAATTCATTACCATATTAGAAAATACAACTGTGGCTTACTAAAATGGAATCACTGTTAAAAACCAGTGTGACAAAGGAGAAATCTCATCTTCCCACAATAGCTTCTTTTGCAATTTTCAGACTTATTTACCAATCTTGGTATAATCACTTAACTTCCATCAATCAAAACATTTACATTACTAAATAAGATAAAGTCTTGGAATATTCTTACATTATTTCCATAAATATGGGATCTTGAAACTTTTGTTTAACACTTCAGTTTTATGTTTAAATGGGCAGATCCAACAAAGCTAAAACGTCAAGGTTTATTACCTTTGGTGGAACTGGTGGTGGATGTAAAGGCAATGTTTCCCTGAAAGAAAAAAACCCAAACAAATAAAATACAATCCTTTGTAAATCAATATTAAAAAATAACAGATAGTTATTAACCAGTCATCAGTATATGACAAAAGAAACGATTGTGCCCACACCATCAAGAATAGTATTATCCTTTATGGATGACCAAGTTAGGCAGTTCCTGATAACAAATTAAATCATTTCATCAAGTTTTAAAATAGAAATTGATCATACCACAACAAGCAAAAGTATACACTCAAAAGACCATTATGATATTAATCTCCAGCTATATCAGAAATCTTCCTTACTATTGACAAAGAAATAATTATGTTCATTGGTTTCTCGGCTAAAGAATTGGTGCACATCATTGGATTCATCAACCTTTTCAAACATAATAAATAATTATGTGTGTTTCTTTTTAAAGGAATATGATTTTGTTCTATGGGTAACATGTGTTTAGTGAGTAACAAACATATTAAGTTTTAATGAATCCTTATCACTAAATAAATGAAAATTTTTAATTTCTGAAATAAAAAGTGCTGAAAACCATCATTTTCATAAAATATCTTGAAAGGAGCACTGTCTTACGCACCTTGCTAGCGACATATGATGGAAGAGTGGACTCATATCATAGTCCCAGACACTCTGACCAATTTAATTATGAATAAATCATGTTGAAACTTTTCTAATAAAAAAGCATGTTTTTTCAACTTAATTAATGGTCAGAAACTGGTCATATAAAATTGTTCATTTACATCATTATTCAGCTGGTGCTGTATATTACCTGTTGCATTAAAATATATCTTTTTTTTTTGTGTGTGTTCAGGGCTTGTCAAAATTTTAAAGCTGAAATTGTTGAGAAGTAACAGGTTATGTGCATTTAAATTCCCAAAACAATGTCTTTCAGAGTTTGATACCTTAAAACATGGATATATTGACTTTTAAATCAAATTTGAGGAGTTCTCACTAATTTCAGCCTCACCTTTTTGGTTTGTTTTTGAATACCTGCGCATGTTGATCGCACATGGTGATTAATATCAATGAACAAATACATAACATGTTCCATCAGAGAATAAAAACAAGAAAATTTGTCCTATCTCCTAAAAGATTAAAAAAAAATAATCAACACACCCTTAATCATATGTCAACATTTCATGTTGATATAGAAGCCAATGTCTGTACGCATGGAGGCAGTGTAACGCCTGGTTGTACACATAGAAGTGGTTTTGATTAACCATCGATAGGGTATGGTATTGGGGTTTTGATTAACCATCATGTATATGAGAATGGGGCATGGTATTGGGGTTTTAATTAACCATCATGTATATGAGAATGGGGCATGGTATTGGGGTTGTAATTAACCATCGTGTATATGAAAATGGGGTATAGTATTGGGGTTTTGATTAACCATCGTGTATATGAGAATGGGGCATGGTATTGGGGTTTTGATTAACCATCGTGTATATGAGAATGGGGCATGGTATTGGGGTTGTAATTAACCATCGTGTATATGAGAATGGGGCATGGTATTGGGGTTTTGATTAACCATCGTGTATATGAGATTGGGCATAGTATAGGGGCTTTGATTAACCATTGTGTATATGAGAATGGGGTATAGTATTGGGGTTTTGATTAACCATCGTGTATATGAGAATGGGGCATGGTATTTGGGTTTTGATTAACCATCTTGTATATGAGAATGGGGCATGGTATTAAGGTTGTAATTAACCATCGTCTATATGAGAATGGGGCATGGTATTGGGGTTTTGATTAACCATTGTGTATATGAGATCGGGCATAGTATTGGGGTTGTAATTAACCATTGTGTATATGAGAATGGGGTATAGTATTGGGGTTTTGATTAACCATCATGTATATGAGAATGGGGCATGGTATTGGGGTTTTGATTAACCATCGTGTATATGAGAATGGGGCATGGTATGGGGGTTGTAATTAACCATCGTGTATATGAGAATGGGTATAGTATTGGGGTTTTGATTAACCATTGTTTATATGAGAATGGGGCATAGTATTGGGGTTTTGATTAACCATCATGTATATGAGAATGGGGTATAGTATTGGGGTTTTGATTAACCATTGTGTATATGAGAATGGGGGTATAGTATTGGGGTTTTGATTCACCATCGTGTATATGAGAATGGGGCATGGTATTGGGGTTTTGATTAACCATCATGTATATGAGAATGGGGTATAGTATTGGGGTTTTGATTAACCATTGTGTATATGAGAATGGGGGTATAGTATTGGGGTTTTGATTCACCATCGTGTATATGAGAATGGGGCATGGTATTGGGGTTTTGATTAACCATCGTGTATATGAGAATGGGGCATGGTATTGGGGTTTTGATTAACCATCTTGTATATGAGAATGGAGTATAGTATTAGGGTTGTAATTAACCATCGTGTATATGAGAGTGGGGCATAGTATTGGGGTTTTGATTAACCATCATGTATATGAGAATGGGGTATAGTATTGGGGTTTTGATTAACCATTGTGTATATGAGAATGGGGGTATAGTATTGGGGTTTTGATTCACCGTCGTGTATATGAGAATGGGGCATGGTATTGGGGTTTTGATTAACCATCATGTATATGAGAATGGGGTATAGTATTGGGGTTTTGATTAACCATTGTGTATATGAGAATGGGGGTATAGTATTGGGGTTTTGATTCACCATCGTGTATATGAGAATGGGGCATGGTATTGGGGTTTTGATTAACCATCGTGTATATGAGAATGGGGCATGGTATTGGGGTTTTGATTAACCATCTTGTATATGAGAATGGAGTATAGTATTAGGGTTGTAATTAACCATCGTGTATATGAGAATGGGGCATAGTATTGGGGTTTTGATTAACCATCTTGTATATGAGAATGGGGTTTAGTATTTGGGTTTTGATTAACCGTCGTGTATATGAGAATGGGGCATAGTATCTGGGTTGTAATTAACCATCCAGTATATGAGAATGGGGTATAGTATTGGGGTTTTGATTAACCATTGTGTATATGAGAATGGGGTATAGTATTGGGGTTTTGATTAACCATCGTGTATATGAGAATGGGGCATGGTATTTGGGTTTTGATTAACCATCGTGTATATGAGAATGGGGCATAGTATTGGGGTTTTGATTAACCATTGTGTATATGAGAATGGGGCATAGTATTGGGGTTTTGATTAACCATCTTGTATATGAGAATGGGGTATAGTATTGGGGTTGTAATTAACCATCGTGTATATGAGAATGGGGCATAGTATTGGGGTTTTGATTAACCATCATGTATATGAGAATGGGGTATGGTATTGGGGTTTTGATTAACCATTGCGTATATGAGAATGGGGTATAGTATTGGGGTTTTGATTAACCGTCATGTCTATGAGAATGGGGTATAGTATTGCGGTTTTGATTAACCATCGTGTATATGAGAATGGGGTATAGTATTGGTTTTTTTTAATTATCCATCGCGTATATGAGAATAGGGCATGGCTCTGTGATTTCCTAAACACTGTCTCTGATGTGCTCCAAAGTGGGTTACAAAGTTTCACATATTCTATGGCCTTAACTGAGACATTTCAGGTGTAAAATTGATTGGTATTATAATTGGCATAAGTATGACGAGCATAATTTCTCTAATGTCACTTAATGAATACAGGACTAAAACTTATAACACTGAAGTAAATTTGTATACTTGATGTTTTGATGTTAAAAGATGACATGAACTAGAGGGCTTCAACTATTTTCTAAATGCACTTCAGAAACCCCTTTCAGCTCTCTGTGACCAATGAGCCATCAGATCAGGTCCATCTAAACAACTCTTGCAGAAATCGATCCATGGATAAGGCAAACTAAGTTTGGTTAAAGTCAAGAAAGCTGTTATGATTAAGAGGTGGCTTAAAGATAAATATGACTGATGATCTGTTGATGGAAGTTGGACAAAAATACATCCATTAAGCACAACATGCTCAGGGAAGATTAAAAATCAAGAGAGACATGTTGGCGTGATAACACTTGCTTGTTTCATGGTTTACAATTTCAGAACCATACTTGAAAAGAACTTAAAGATCTTGTAAATATGTCTAATCATATATTGATAAATACAGGCCCATCAAAGGTTTTTTCCTATAATAATATTGAATCTTTTTTATGAGTAGAAAAATTCATAAAGATATCACTGTGCAACACTATGCAAATTTGGAGAGGTGTCATCCATATTGTAAACAGAAACATTATTCATAGGCCTTTTAAATGGCTTTTTTAGATGATGTCATACACCAACAACATATGTTCTTTACCTTTAAATAGCAAGTAAGAAAGCTAATGAGCCTTACATGTGAATCTATTTTTACCACATTATCTTAACAGTCCTTTTAAAGGACCTCTAAAATATATATGATATATGTGCAAAATACTGAGTTTTTGTATGCATTTTCTAGAATGTGTCTTGAGTCCAAGATAAAATCTATGCCATATTTCTTTATCAAGGACCATCAAAAGAGTATTTGTGAAATGTTCCGTCTTAATCAAGTAAGTGTTTAAGGAGAAATTGTTAATTGTTTAGATATGAACAGAACACAGGATGACACACAATTGTGGTGGTGTTTAGCATGCATATCAGATAAAGAGGGAGAGGCTAAAAATCAATTTGTTATTTTGGATCATGACAAGACTATGAAATGAATAACCTCTTATGTTAAGTTTTAGCAAAAGAATAGAAAGCTTACTGATTGGACAATTGAAGAGTTATGCTGTCTTCATCCGCCAATGTAAGACTACTACGATGACCTCTGAAATATCAAGTTTATTTATCACAATAATCACTATGCATTATTTAGACTTATCTCATTTACACAGATTTCATATTTGTACCCGCAACTTGTATCAATTAGTTATTCTATTCCTATAAACAAGAGAAAAACGGGAGAAATCATAACTACCAAAATTCCATGACCACACACAGGAATGTCAAACAGACTGTTTCTCTAGCTTGGCAGCAAAATGGTTTTAGTTCAACAAGAAACCCACTTTAAGGGTCCTAGCAGCTCACCTGTTTTTTATCAACATTCAAAGAGCCAACAGGCCAAATAAAAATACAACCCATAAAGAACATTGTCTTGTTGGTGCTGACCAGTAATCTATTTTTGTTATCAATTCTCATGATCCAAAAGGGCCATATTTCTGTGAATCAAGCATGCCAGATTTATTTAACTTAACTTGGCCTACACAGTCTAATTGCAATATATATAATTATACAAATGAAAATCAATAAAGGTTTGATATTTACAGTACCCTGGATTCACGAGAGAATGCCAATTTATGAAAGGTTACGGTTATGTGAGTATACCAGAGTTCTAATAATCATTTTCTTATATAGGTTGTTCAAAAAAGTCAGCAACAACTTTTGTCTAATCATTTTTTTTCTCTATTTGATAGGTTGCAGCATTTCTTATCTATGACTGGCAGATCAAAGTCTTTAAAACCATTAAGATCACTTGAAACTTTGTTTTTGTCACAATATTTGCAAATAATCTCTCTTGCAAAGTCTTTTCATAATGTCTGCTTTTGAAACAGTTGAAGAACTCTATTTTACAAAGTAGATTGAATTTATAAATAATTTTGAAGAAAGTTTCAGCTAAGGTCAAATCTTAACAAAATATATTAGTACAGAAAGGGCCATAATTTTGTCCAAGTACAATCCAGCTTTATGTTATATATAATTCCTTTATGATGGTTATAAGTAACTTATCTAGTACAGGTATATGAAGTTTTGAAGCAGGGTTCTTATATGACGGTTAGGGATTGCATATAGTTTGAAAGCAAAAGCATTAATACTTAAGGAGAGACTATTACTTTGACATATACCTTAACCAAATAACTTTTTTTAAATTCTAAATAGGACCATAAGGCTGTCTTAATTCAACCAAAAGATGTGTTTCTTGGTTCGCATAGTGCCTGTTAGATGGTTAACAAAATAAGCGTACATGTATAAAGTTTGAATACAAAAGCTTTGATACTAAAGGAGATAATTAAACCTTAACATTTTTCAAAACCAAATTTTCGAAAAACCAAAAGAGGGCAGAATTCTGTCTTTATTGAATCAAGGTATGTAACTTGACCTACCTCATTCCCTTATGAAGGTTATTAAGTGAATAAAACTTCAAAGGAATAGCTTAACATAGCTTAGAATGTAGCCTTAATGAAATTTTAAACTTCAAAAAGGTGTCATAATTCTGCTAGGGCAATTAAACTGTCAGTTTCATCTAGCCATGCGAAATTCATTGAGTAGAGGACACAACTCTTTCTTTATCAAAATAGCCCAAGGTTTAGGCATGACTATCAAAAATGTAAAGTTAGATAAAACTCAGAGATTACTCTGGTATTTTTAGAAATGTGCTGAAATTGAGCCCAATATTTTAGGTTTTTGCAATGATAAGTGTAAAGTGCACAAATCTAGTGATGTGATTGCTCAATCCAAGGTTAGATAACGTAGATGACACAGTTCTCTTACGAAAGTACCTGCACCGAGTTTGCAAGCAATTACTTCAATAATTTGGTACAAAATGTCACGCACAAAAGTGGCCATTATTCTTTCTTAACTCCAAGAATTAGAATTCTTGTTATTTACAGTTCCTTTGTGAATGTAATTTATTTTACAAGCCTGAGTTTTTTCACTATTAGTAGGAGACAAATTTCAAGCTAAATGCATCTCGGAGTTATACGACATGATCTGAATAGTAATTCAGTGTATGAAGCTTGACAGCCTTTACTTTTCTGCCTGAAAGTTAAATATTTCACAACACATTAAAGGGGCATTAAAGCTTTCTTAATGGAAAACAGAGTGACGATACTTAGTCTGCAATATCCCCTTTTGAAAATTAGCAAGTGTATGAAACAAAATCTTTAATAGTATATTTTAGAGGTGAACCAAGTTATTTTTCAAATAGATGCCAACACCAAAGATGCTTAGATGATGTATATAACTCACTTTTTTTCTCAAATGGAATCAATATAGCTTACCTTTGTAAAAGTTCTTGGTTAACCGATTCCAGCAAGCCCCTGAGGAATAAAGAATAACATAACACATGATAACAATAAAAAATGAAGAAAAAAACTAAGATCACATATAAAGATCTGCAGGCTGAATTGTTAAAACATGTTTTAAATGAATCAAATAAGGTGATTAACCAAGTCACCCTTGGTCTGTACTGTAACCAGGTAATTTCACTCTTGGTTTGCACTGTTACCAGGTGATTTCACTCTTGGTCTGCAAAGTAACCAAGTGCTTTCACCCTTGGTTTGCACTGTAACCAGGTGATTTCACCCTTGGTCTGTACCGTAACCAGGTGATTTCACTCTTGGTCTGCACTGTAACCAGGTGATTTCACCCTTGGTCTTCACTGTAACCAGGTGATTTCACCCTTGGTCTGTACTGTAACCAGGTGATTTCACCCTTGGTCTGCACTATGACCAGGTGATTTCACCCTTGGTCTGCACTGTAACCAGATGATTTCACCCTTGGTCTGCACTGTAACCAGATGATTTCACCCTTGGTCTGTACTGTAACCAGGTGATTTAACCCTTGGTCTGCACTGTCACCAGGTGATTTCACACTTGGTCTGCACTGTAACCAGGTGATTTCACCCTTGGTCTGTACAGTAACCAGGTGATTTCACTCTTGGTCTGCACTGTAACCAGGTGATTTCACCCTTGATCTGTACTGTAACCAGGTGATTTCACTCTTGGTCTGCACTGTAACCAGGTGATTTCACCCTTGGTCTGCACTGTCACCAGGTGATTTCACCCTTGGTCTGCACTTTCACCAGGTTCTTTAACCCTTGGTCTGCACTGTCACCAGGTGATTTCACCCTTGGTCTGCACTGTCACCAGGTGATTTCACCCCTGGTCTGCACTATCACTAGGTGATTTCACCCTTGGTCTGCACTGTCACCAGGTTCTTTAACCCTTGGTCTGCACTGTCACCAGGTGATTTCACCCCTGGTCTGCACTGTCACCAGGTGATTTCACCCTTGGTCTGCACTGTCACCAGGTTCTTTAACCCTTGGTCTGCACTGTCACCAGGTGATTTCACCCTTGGTCTGCACTGTCACCAGGTTCTTTAACCCTTGGTCTGCACTGTCACCAGGTGATTTCACACTTGGTCTGCACTGTAACCAGGTGATTTCACCCTTGGTCTGTACAGTAACCAGGTGATTTCACTCTTGGTCTGCACTGTAACTAGGTGATTTCACCCTTGATCTGTACTGTAACCAGGTGATTTCACTCTTGGTCTGCACTGTAACCAGGTGATTTCACCCTTGGTCTGCACTGTCACCAGGTGATTTCACCCTTGGTCTGCACTTTCACCAGGTTCTTTAACCCTTGGTCTGCACTGTCACCAGGTGATTTCACCCTTGGTCTGCACTGTCACCAGGTGATTTCACCCCTGGTCTGCACTGTCACTAGGTGATTTCACCCTTGGTCTGCACTGTCACCAGGTTCTTTAACCCTTGGTCTGCACTGTCACCAGGTGATTTCACCCCTGGTCTGTACTGTAACCAGGTGATTTTAGTCTTCGTCTGTACTGTTACCAGGTGATTTCACTCTTGGTCTGTACTGTTACCAGGTGATTTCACTCTTGGTCTGTACTGTAACCAGGCGATTTCACCCTTGGTCTGCACTGGCACCAGGTTCTTTAACCCTTGGTCTGCACTGACACCAGGCGATTTCCCTGGTCTGCACTATGACCAGGTGATTTCACCCTTGGTCTGCACTATGACCAGGTGATTTCACCCTTGGTCTGCACTATAACCAGGTGATTTCACCCTTGGTCTGCACTATGACCAGGTGATTTCACCCTTTGTATGCACTGTAGCTACTGATTTTTGTTGATACCTCTTATCCTTTATAATCTGGATGAAATCCAAGTGGTAAATAAAGGGTTTTAATATTCTGAAAAGTGCAACGTTTTCCAAGCACGCTGCACCACATTGAGTTTTATCTTCTGATGAAGTGTCATGTTGATACTTCTTTTACTATTTGTGTTAGGCCCTGGACAAATTATCGGAAACAGACCATTACCATTTAACCTTTGCATTCACCATGTATCAATAAAGGTAAAATTCTGCATTAAATGGATTCAAAATGACCATTTTGCAAGTCAAAAATGTAAATTGATGAGTGAAATGAATAACCATTTGCTTCAGTAATAACAGAGACACCTACTTACACTTATAAACAAAACAATATAAGGATGCAAATATTGACACTGGCAGGTGACTAGGGTATATAAACACTCTAAATTCTTACTAAGGATGCTCAAACAAAATATGGTTAAAGCATCAAACTAATTTTGAAATTTAAACAATCTTTCAACCAGAGAGCAAACCAAAAACCTACTAAGAACATATGTGTACTACTTACTTGTTACCTGCATCTTCATCATCTGGCCAGGCCCTTGCTGTGTTAAACTGTTCATCCTTAAACACAAATTTTAACACAACAATGTTTTCATAAAATATTTGGAAGCAATTCATTGGCTTAACTTTGTCCTTTGATGAGGGGGTCATCATCTTCAATCTTATTGTTTTGTTATCAGGTTAATCCCTGAACAAAGACAAGTTTGTTGATATTGAACTTGCTTTCTTGTCACAATGCTTACCCAGAGTACCATGGAAGGAATCCATAATTTTGTTGGTCTTTGGTAGCGCTTGCACAGTATCAAACCTGGACCCCCCAATACATTAGATGACATTTTACTTTTGTACCATTACAATTAGAGAAGGACCATCATTTGACCTGTGGTACTGTTATGCTTTGTTCATGATCATTTATCTATTTCAACATATAAATGCAAATAAAAAGAATGAAGACAATAGTTTTTCTAAAAATAGATATATTTGGTGTTTGGAAGGTAAATGAGAAGGAATTAAGTGGACCTAGCTTGTCTACAGCAAAAAAATTCACATTGTTTTGTCACCCAGATTTTTTAATGTTGCGGCAACAATTAAAAATTGGAAAAACACATTGCATGTACTGCAAACAGTTCACATGAAAAATAGATGAAAACCTGATGATGGACAAAACACATCATGAAAGTTCATCTTCAGCACTTTGTGCTTGGTTAAATTAAACAGGGCAAACTATTTCTGTAGCTTTTCTCCGTCAAATAATGGACAAAATACAAGAAAATTCTCAAGGATGATCATCTAAGCATAAATTCTTTGGTTAAAAGTTTCAACCAAAATAGAAATATAGTATAATAGAGGGTTTAACACCATAAAAATTTAATATATATCTTTATCTATTATTTATTCGATATAGGAATTACAAATCTACAATAAGACCATAAGCTAAATCTTAGTGTTTGTCATGTCTAAAATCTTTATACAAGTGTTCTATATATAAATAGTGTTTTAAGATTTGGTTTTGATTTTCAATTGTACTTACAGGGCTGATATTTGTTGGTATGTTAACTGAAATAAAACCAAAGAGAAACATTCAGAATTGGATATGAATTATACTATGAAGTAAAATGTTTTTTGATTTACTTTTTGTTTATGATTTTTGTACCATTCCTCCAGAAAATATTGTAAGTCATTCAAAAAGCATTGCTTTTATAAAGGGAGTAATAATGGTTATGTGCAATATTTCTTTCAGATATTCATGTTGAATATACTTGTCTTGCATGTCATAATTTAACCATCAAATAGGTAAGCCAGAGCATCACCTGCTGGTGCCACCATCTATTTCTATTATGTGGAGGAAACTGTGTGCACCAAGTGGATGACAAAAAAATAGTATACAAAGTTAAAAAAAAAGTATAGAAAATGTGATTAAAAAGAAGGCCTTAATATCAAATTCCAAAGAGGATCATAGTTCTTCCTAGATTTCCCAGAGATATGCAACTTTCCTAATGGAACGTAGTGTAGGAAGTTTTAAAGTTAACACTTTCATACTCTGGGGAAATGCTGACCTAAACCAACAATTAAACCATATTTCCTGAATTCACGACAAACCAAAATTCTGTCCAAATGCAATGAGAAGTTATAAGACCCAATTCAAAAAGCTGCTTAATCACAGATGTAAGGAAATTTAAAAGTCAAAATTTAATTGATGGGCTTCTGAGGAGAGACATACAGACAAAGAAGCACATTCAAGTGATCACAAAAACTTGCAATGAGCATGCTCAGTTGAGTTTAAACAAGAGCTGTCAAAACAACAGCTCTCTTAACTTTTCAATGAATGTCAGGGAGGGATAAGGTCAGTGAACAACCCATAATTTGTTTCTGAAATACTAGAATGCGACACCTGAAGGATATCACGGGATAGAATGTAGTGTAGAGTACCCACTCTATCTTTTAGCCCTTTCAAGTCACATTTTCAAAATCAATCGAATCCAATTGGCTATGCAGTTATAAACTATCATAGTTGGGAGCAAAATTCTAACGTTTGCAACTTTCTAATATTTACCGAAATTACCGGCATAACGTTAACTTTACCGAATCGTTTCGATATATCTGATATCCGTCCTTCTAGATGATTCAAACTTTTATACGAAATTATTTTTCATCCAAAACATTGAATTAACTAGTAAAAAAAGGGCATAACAAGGAAGAAAGTTACAATAAAATATTTGGTTGTATAATTTCCAACACCGACCTGGCTGAACATGAACTGCGAGATACCGGTATACCGTGGCTTGACCTTTCTTCCGGTCCTTGCTTTGCACACTTGCAACATGTTTCGAGGTAAATGGGTACATATTGTACCGCGTTTCACTGTTTAAAATCGATGATGTACATGTGGGAATGCAATAATCTGTGTTCTGTAAATCTAGTTCATTTATAAACAGTATATATCTCTCGTTTTCAATGAATTACAACCTTTCAAATCTTAGAAAAATGGCCACCATTTTTTGACGTCATTTTTTGACGTCATCGCAAAACCGTTCTAGACATTTCGCGTTTATCTGCCCATCGAAAAAAAAGGAGTAATAAACTACGTTTTCTCCAATCACAGATTTTTCCCAGCTATGACACATATACCAGAACAAACTTAGGCACACCTTACATGATATATATAGTGTGCACTAAAAGTTAAACGTTTAGATTTAGCATAAAATAAGCATGAAAATTAAACCCCCAAAACGAAAAAAGTAGTCGTATTAGATAACATTTCATTCCTAGAACAGAACAGAATAAAATATTCTGTATCTGCTCTCTACACTTTATTTTATATGGAGACAACTTAAACCAAAAAGACGTACACAACTATCGCACCAATGTCTATTACATACACAAAAGCAATTTAAAATGTCTTTCACAAGAGGCTATACATGATTCAGGACTTAATACATTGATTACCTGTAAGTTCTATACTGTTTCTAGCTGCACTATATCTGCTAGAAGATTTAGATGAGGAAATCCTTCTTGGAACATCTGGTAAAATCTGAAAATATAACAAAATCTTTCATAACATAGGCAGACATAAACAATAAAGCCATGTGGGTTACTCAACCGATATCTATTTACCAATCGATCTAACCTTGTCCACATCTAAGATTATCATGATGACCTATGTGGATATTAAAGCAGTTTTATCCTCTTACCAAACACAGCGTATTGATCATAAAAAGGTAAAGGTAGGGGTTTATAGTCTCATATCTATGCTAGACATATTCAGGCGACTCTTACAATTACCTCCCCGATCACTGGGTGATAAACAGGCTGGTTACATATGGCGCAAATGCAGCAACGGCACGTTGGTTTATTTCCTCACAGGTACCCATTTATACACCTGGGTGGAGAGGAGCAACATGGGACGCATTTTTTGGACAAGAAAATTCCGATGATCAGGCCGGGATACGAACCCGGGACCCTCGGATCACGAAGCAGACGCCCAACCACTGAACCACGGTACCTGATTATGAGCCAGCATGTAAATTTGTGAAAGAAATTACACATGAGATAGTAAAAAGAACAATGCTCGCCTCTTACCCCCACCTCACTGAAGTTGACCAAGAAATTATCGCAAACATTCTGAGACAGCTCTATGGGAATTTGATCAAAACTGTGGTGAAAATTACATCAAAACTGTAGCTGCCAGAGTGGTACCACCATTCTACTAAGATTTGACCTTGATCTGCCCTACCATTGATTGAAGTGGAACAAGAGACCAAAATTCTGTATGACTTTGGGTAGTAATAAGATAAAAGCAGTGTTAACAATTTGTATGACTGCAAGACAGTGATATTTTAAAAAAAAAAAAAAAAAGAAAAGAAAAAGATTGACCTCATGATCTAATTTTTGATACCATCACATCAATGTTTAAGCTTTGAGTATATAGAGATTTATAGAGATCTTCATGACAAAAATTCTGAGAAATTTTGGTGAACTGTGCAAGTTCTTATGGGGCTTTCTTGCTTGTTTGTTGCTTTTTGCTTTGTTCTAATTATTTACTAGTCTTTTTATGCATATGGCATTATGATTATAGGATAAGCACATTTCTTACTCATGAACAGAGATTTCAGATTCTTAACCATTTAATCTATAACAACCTGTTTCATTCACTCTGCTCCCAGAGACTTAAGAACCTGCTTTAATAAAAGCAGAATTGCAGCAATCAATAGAGTTTGTCACAATTATTTCTACCAAATATCATTCAAACAGTGTCTTCTCTTCTTTTTGGTTTGTTATATGCATCTGATTTTCAATGAGGCCGTTTCGGAATGCATGAATACAAAGCTTTTGATACAAAATTTGACTAAAGGAACTTGAAATTAAATAATTGAGAAGGATCTTTTTTTTAAATGTACAGCAGACACAGGGGCAAAATTTGCTTAAAATGAAGACCAGAGTAATGGGACTAGGTCAAGGACCTTCATGACCCCAGCCACATGTTAAGTTTCAATCAATTCCCCAGAAAGGTTGTTGAGATACAAACTTGCATGCAAACTTAAAGATATTTTTAGTTCAAACAAGAGGGCCATGATGGCCCTAGAATCGCTCACCTGTGATAACAACCTATATGAGAATAAGTATTAATGATTTTAACTTACACACAATGTTTCTTACTTTTTCCCAGAACTAATTTTTTCCCCAAATTTACAAATTTGACACTGTATGCTTGATGTGGGACATTAAAATGGCACATAATACTTACTTACGAGACTTAAATAATGACCCTGAACACAGGTGTGAGTTTCAACCCATCCCATACAGTAGTAAATGATATACAAACTTCCATTAAAAACTTAACCAAGACTTGAGCGGATTGCACTGTTGAGTCCCATAATATTCAGAAAGTGGAGTTAAAAAATGTAATCTATTTAAACAAACCGGCTCCTCTTTATTAACAGTGCATTCCAGACATCTAATTACCCAGATTTTACTTAATAAATAGTGCAATCCAGTCACCTGAATATCCTCACACTACCCAATTCAGATTGTGTTTTCCCATCATCTGAATACCTGGTTTCTACAAAATACAAACCATTGTGTTCCAGTATACTCAATACTGGAATTATAAAAAAAAACATAAACAGGGTCACCTTCATTATCTAGAATTCTTCCCTGTATATATCGTCTTATCAACCTCTCTTTACTATAGACTTCCTTTAACTGACTTGTAAAGGAAGATTTAAAAAAGCATCTATGACATAATTAGAAATTGCAGAAAAGGAGTTTAACCTCTTGCCACAATGGTTTTACCAAAACAACAATGAAAAATTTGGATAGTCACAAAATAACAATCAAATCTTACCTCCTCATCATCCTCAAGTTGTGGTTCATAGTTCAGTTGTTGTGGATTATGTACTCTATCCAGTAAGTCTTTGGTCAGCCGAGAAGACAATTGACCTTGTAGAAATGGATGCTAAAGCAATAAAAAAAAACCAGTAAGAAAATGTGAAATGTATAATTATAGAGAATACAAGGATAGTCCATAGTTGCTCAGTATATAGTAATGAGTTTTAAATATATGAAAAAAATATCTATCATATCCTTGATGGACCTAATTCTGTTGAGATAACATATGAACTCTTTAAAAAAGAATAATTACAAATGCAGCACTTGATTTTTATGCATAACATAATACAGCAATCTTATATCTTTGTTTCCCAACTATTTTTTATGCAAATATGCTAGTGACGGAGAAACGGTAGTTTAAACAAAACCTGGTTAAAGCTAGTCACTGTTTGAGAGCATGACCTAATTCCTGTGACATCATACAAAATCAATTAGGCAAAGGAATTTAATACTGATAGTTTTTGTGCTTTGGAGAAGTTTTACAATTTTTATTTCTTTTTATTTAAACTGTATAACACACACTCATAAATATCAAACTTACTTCCAATTCATATGCACATTTATGCTTTTAAAAAGTCTTTCCTTGTTTATAACAAAATTGACGGAAGAAAATTCCCCCTTCCTTCTAAGAACAATTAGGTATGGAACAGAACACCAAATAGCACCAATGGTTGCAGACATTGTCCTCAATTGATTTGTAGGAGTAAGTGTTAAAGATGGCAAAATATCAGGCTAAGTTTTGCTTGTCATTTGAAAAAATGTGGATAAAAATTGTGTAAGGAATAGGACTAAAAACTGTTGTAAAATCTTAGTTTGGCCTTGGAAAACAAAACACAATTCTGGTTTACTTTTAGAGGAGAAAGGTCAGCTGACACTGCAGACAGTTTGTAAATGCTAAAGTATTTGTTTGTGTCTAAAAAATGGGTTTGAAGATGATCATAATTTGAAAATAGTAGAAAACATGAAAAAACACATATGCAAACATTTTAAAAAGAACTTTATCAATCTTGGTCTCATTTTAAGCTTTTCTGGGTGTTCAGAGATGCGTTCAGGATCTGGTACTATTTACTGAAATTTGGGCATGTGAGGTTAAACTAAATACCGCGATACGAGATAGAAACAAAGGTCACCGGAATTAGGACTGTCATGGAAAGAGGGCCTTCGATGATACCTCTGTGATGGCAGCTCCTTTTCATTTTGAACAAGTTTCAAAATTAAAAAAAAATGGGTATTAAACATACATTGGGCTTGCCAACATTACTTTCCAAAAAACCCCCGAAACTTTGTTCATTTTATTACTTATTCTACCCTCCATCTGCTTAAGATATACCATCATGACAAAATCACGTTCCAAGAATATTGGCTTATATTTGAAGATAATTGAGAACAAACCATCAATAATGCTTTTCAGTTAAAGAGTAGATAACTTTGGGAATATTAGGCTTAAACCCTTCATGTTCAACAAATGTTTCCCTTTTTCATACATACTAGTAAACCAGGTTGTTGGAATAATCTTTCACATGGTGATATCTGAAATAATCTTTCACTGGGTCATACCATTTGTCTAAATGCAACCGAGAGTTGCATCACTATTTATACACAATTCAATTTAAGGTGGTTCATAAGTACTTGAAATTTAAAAAAAATGGACAGGTTGTCGTTAACGAGTTTTGGCGCAAAATTCTTCGAATGTATTTTTAGTGACCTCCCTTGAAAATTTCGCAATTTTCAATATGAAATAATAATAAATAATCTAAACTTATGAAATAAGTGTAACTTCACAAAAGCACAGTGGTCATGGGATGTGAGTGTGATTCAAGCGGTCTGAGTTCGCATCTCAGCGAAGGCGATCTTTTTGAAATAATTTCAATGTTATTCAAATGAATTACTTACATCTGAATATGGTTATTCATAGAAACGTACTACACTGTTCTATATTTGTTTGTGTATACATATTTAAATGGCAATCATTACATATAGCCGGGTACTAAGTAGAATTCTATAAACCTACAAAGGGCAATACCAAAGGAGTTTAATAGAAAGAATTTTGGAAAAACATCTTTGTCGGTAAAAACGGTTGGATTTATTTGCAATTTTACTTCACTTATTTTATAAAACACAGCGGGAATATAGATAAGAGACTTCAAAACAATAAAGAGATTGTCCTCATCCATCAGAAGAAATTGCTAGTTTAGGCCGCTTTTGCACCGTAAAATCCTACTCAAATTGGTCTCAGCTGAGGAGCCTCAAACTGGGGCTAATATTTTACGTGAACAAACAAGTTGAGAAAGCCCAGCTGAGTGAAAATCTGAGGTTGAGGACCTACTTAAGTAGTGATGTTTCGTAAAACCCAGGCCGGTTGCTTTGATGCTTAAAGAGATAAAAAAAAAGGTTAATTAAACAGAACACCAAAAGTATTTTACAATATCACATAATATTCATTGAAACAATAGACATAAAAAGCATAATTAGGGATTTAGAATGCCTTTTGAAATAGCTATACTTACTTCTAGCAGTTTATCTGCTGGTGGTCTTTTCTTCGGATTTTTAGTAAGAGCAACTTTAATAAAGTTGTGAAATACAGCAGCCCTTTAATTAGAAAAAAATCATCTGCAAATATTTGACTAATTGAAAAGAAACTATGGGCAAATATATACACAAAGTGTGTTCACAATCTTCTAGGCTCTGGACAACTATCACAATTATTCATCTGGGCAAAATTCCCAGAAAGCAGATCAATGAAGCATAATGATACCTCATTCATTCTGTTTGTTTTTATCAGACAATACATTTTGGGCATGGATCTCTGCTTCACCTGCTAATTCATCTTCTTAATCTGTTATTGAGAATCTTAAAAGATTTCAAAAAGGTTATTTTATCTTTTGGGTAGAGGTCACCACGATGGATCTGGGGTTCAAATAATGTTAACAAAATGACAAGCTTGATTGAAAAGTACACAATGCAGACCTTATTTCCCCCTTCAAGGCCATAAAAAGGGCCTATTTTGCCTAAAATCAAAACCAGAGTTTAGGGATTTTGTCAGCTACCTTAAAATATGATCCCAAACACATTATATGAGAAGTGTCAATTTAATCATTTTGCAGTAGGTATTGAGATAGAAACTTGCATGTAAAAACTTAACCAAATTTACGAAAAAGGCCATACTATGCTTTAAATCAAAACAACAGTTGTTTCCATATCAGGTCACAGTTTAATAGGATGAAAAGGCCAAACAAAATTGTCAATATATACGAATTATAACATCTTCACCAGTTCGCGGTCATGAGTGTTAATATGGCGATTTCGGTGACAGGCCTGTTTTTTGATAAATTCTATAGGATTTTAAGTGGGAACTTAAAATTGGGGACTTTGTCCAGCCCTGCATTATAAAATAAATAGGATTCTAAAAGTGTGGGAATCCCACAGTCTTAGAATAAAGACTGTCCATCCCATCCATGATGAAACTCTGCCTAGTAACTCTAAAGAAAAATATTCTGAGCAATTTTGGTGAAGATTAGGTCAGTTCTGTGGCTTCTAGAGTGGTAAAGATATTTTGTTTAAAAACTGACCAAGAGACCTTGCTTGTGACCCAACCATACCGATTGTTGAAACTTAGCCTAGAGACTCAAAAACAAATATTCTAAGCAAAGATTGGATCAAAACTGTAATTTTTTATATAAACTAAGAATGACATTGCTTTTCACACTGACCTGTACTGTCTACTTTCTATTGTTTAATTCAAAGTTTTGCTGACTTTCTTTATTTCAAAATTTGAAGTTGTTGCATATTTCTTCCCACTGAAAGGAAATGACTTTCTTTCCCATACAAACAACCCACCTGGTCTGGTAAAATCTGTTTCCCACATTCCCATAGACAATATGTGCAAAGAAATTGATGACACAAATAAGTAAAACTTACCATTTTGTTTTGTCTTTCAATTGAGGTGGTTTAAAACCACTCTTTGACATCAAAAATAGTGCCCTGAAAAACAAACAATACCATTAATTCTTAGACAAAACTGTCCTACAATTCTCTATATCAGCTGAAACAACCTTAATTGCTTAAACCAACTATATTATTTAACAAATCAAAACAAGCTTGATATGATGGC
This sequence comes from Cerastoderma edule, assembly GCA_947846245.1. Classification (NCBI taxonomy): domain Eukaryota; kingdom Metazoa; phylum Mollusca; class Bivalvia; order Cardiida; family Cardiidae; genus Cerastoderma; species Cerastoderma edule. The sequence continues at coordinate 1,316,510 of OX401404.1, forward strand.
TCTTGATTGTTTATTTGATTTCTGTTGCAAATTAACCTTGCCCAGTCTACACCATGATTAATCATCCTTAAAGATCCCTTATCAATATCAGGTTGTTGTAAATAAGCATAACACACAGCTAGCATGACCATCTCTAGGACCAATAAGGCAAACTGAACCTTGTTACAAACGAGCCTTACCCTGCCACACATCATGTAAGCCTCATGATGGACCAATCAGAATAATCCTATTCAATCTACCTAACAAATACCTTAGCTAACTGAACACAGAAAAAATTACATTTAAGTCTGATTCGACAGAGCAACTTCTTGATTCTATACACAGATGTGTTTGATGTAGTTTAAGACACACCCTATTCTAGGTTACAGCATATATTCCATTGAGATTACAAACATTCACTTGAATTAGACCATAAATATAGACTCTAGTTTGTCTACAAGGCTGTCTATTTGGTGCCCTAATGACCTCAATACTATGGTCATTTGGGTCTTTTTACCCAACAATATTTATGGACCTCAACCAAGATTTTATCAAAATAAGACTTTTAAAAATTACTGTAGACATCCAAGGCAAAAAAGCCTCATAACTAGTAGCCATAGTGGGTGGATTACAATTAACGGTGACAGCTGGTGATGCAATACCTACCTATATACCTAGTACTCACAATCTTTATTGTTTTATTTCCTATAAAATCATAAGATAAGATGGCTATGATGTCCATGTGTGGCACACATGATAATGTCTGCTTTGAAGTGTTTTCTGAGAAACTTTTATCAATATGAAGATATGAATCAAGCTTTTAAACTAATAAAATTGACTTATAACCTTATCATGACTGCAACAGACCCAATACTTAAACTGACCTTGAGATCTAGCTTTTGACTACCCCTATCCTACTATTGAAACTCTTTTTGACACTTAAAATTGACCCTGTAACCTTGCTTTTGACTGCATCTGACCCTTTATTGACATTGACCTTATTATCTTTCAAAGAGACTGTGTAAATAGTATTACATGCTGTAAAAAGAATTTCAAACTGAAAATTTAGCACTTTGAGAATCTTACCTTAAATCTTTCACACTGTGGTACGCAGGTAACCAAAAGTCCTTACCTCATTGGGTGTAGATCAAACATTGGAGGTTGAAGTTCAGCAAACTCAATGGCTGTAATGCCAACAGCCCAAATATCACATTGTTGATTATATCCCCCCTTCCGTTCTACTGCAGCCACTTCAGGTGCCATCCTGTTAGAAAGATAGCAAACCCTCAAACTTTGCAGGAGAAACCTTACATTTGTCACACCGCCTGAGTTTATTCAAAGGTCCTGCTTTTCGCAAATGGAAGGATAGTTATGAATCTTAAAAAACTAAGTAGTATATAGTTTAATAGCTTTTAAGATTGTTTAAGGCAATATTATTTACTAAACTGCCTAGTACTCTACCATTGAATGATTTCCTACCTTTATCAAGATTGCATAGATACTTATACAAATATTATTTTTTCAAGATCCCAATCATTAAAAGCAAACAAGAGGTTACCAAGAAGCCATTTTGTTTCCATGTTTATCATCAATCTTTACATCAAACATATTTATATTTATTTTTCAAATGTCATCAAATAAATATTTTGGAGATATGTTATACCTACAAACTTCAAGCAACATACTCACCTCCACTAGTCTAATAAGAAATTATCAAAAGCTCCACTAACTTTGTGATAAGTGACCAAATATCAAAATGCATTACATCAACTCAGTCCATACCATCCTATCAATGATCATGTTCAAATTTTGTCTCATGCTTTGAGATTTTTTTTCAAATTTACCATATGACATGACAAAAAATTGCCTGTATGCTTTCTTTGATACGATGGGGTTACTGTTATGTTCAATATCAATTGAGCAGGTGTCATTGTCATAAAAAGCAATTAGTTCATTTTGAATAAGTGACAAGTTGGTGATTAGTTTCACATTCCACCATTAAATAAGTGTAAAATTCAAGTTTAATATTTCTCACTGGACTTGCATATTTAGAACGAGTTGCAAAAGTTAAAAGAGTCTAGTTTTGTTGACAAAGTAAATGAACTGTCCATTTTTTATATCCCTTATCTTATTAGATATACACACACACAAAAAGAAAAACAATCATCTAAGACCTTTTGGGATAACAGGGCTTTAAGTGGAATTAAAACTCATAAGTATTTCTCTTCCAATTTTTCCAATATGGTGATGTCACTTTGTAGATAGGCTCTATCATTGTCATTCTGCATTGCCCAGAAAAAACATGTCTTCAGCAAAAACTGTTGTTTATGCAGCTATATTGGCACACTTTTTGCTTGTTACAGAAACAATTAATTATTATACCTGACCTCAGCACAAATCAATCTAAAAAACATAGAAAACCTTACAGGTGCTGTTAATTTATATTGTGTTTTATTGTGTTTCTCAGTTACAAATGCTGCAACCAAAATCAGAAGTTTTAAGATCAACCTAAAGATCAGGATACATGTTTTACTTACTTTGATTAAAAATCTAGTGAAAACATAAAGCCTTGTAGGTAGTATCTGTGTTTACACTTAATAAAAACTTTAATTGAAGAAGGTGAGCTGAGGTCTTACCAGTATGGAGTTCCTATGAAAGACTTTCTTTTACACATGGTTTGCGTAATTTGAGCCGATACACCAAAGTCAGCTGCAAATAAAATCAGAAAATATAGAAGACCAAGATAAAGTCATTTTAAACAAAGTCAACATGTATGATCAGGTTATTGCAAACAACTTGTTGTTACATTAGTAGAGGAAGCAGGTATAATCATGACTATTAGGTTTCTCAAGAAAAACTTCTTTCCAAAACAAATAAAACCAAAACATGTCTTTTTTAATATTTCCTCATGCCAGCAAATATTATTGTTGGGCATGCTTTCGTCATAATATTATTAATTTTCTTTGTCTTTCAATCTTCAATCAAACATTAATGCCTAATAGACATTACATTTTATTGAGTACATAGAAAAAACAATGTGTTTGTATAGGTATAATATTCTTATAAAAAAAAACCCTGAAGAACTGATGTCGTTTGAAGTCTATGTGAATCAACATGAAAATCTACATAAAAAAATATATGAAAGTTTTAGATTGAACGAAAATAAGAAGGCCTCTTTTAACGAATTGTTCCAAAGAAAATTAAACCTTGAAACTGATGATATTTTATACCAAATCAATGACAATGTCAACTCTGGGGTTCAAAAGATAGTTGAACAATACAAAACTACTGCATTATCATGTGGTATGAAAGTTAAATCAAACATACAAGATAATTCTACTATGAGTGAGCCCCAATGGTGGGACACAGATTGTACAAGAGCTTAACAGTTCAAGTATTCGATGTTAAGATGCTTTCGTTGGTCAAATACACATGCGGACTTTGAGAAATATAAACATTCACGTAATTCATTTATATATTTATGCCGCTCAAAGAAACATTCGTTCCAACATAAGAAAAGACAACTGCTTATCTATCGAGGGGTAATCCAAGACAGTTCTGGCAATTAATGAATACCAGTAAAACAATTAATGAAACTTCAAATGATATCAGTAGCAGAGAATCGACAAGTTATATCCATAATCTATTGTTTAAAAACAATCAACAATCAGTGTATGACATTGATTTACTAAGATTTGAAAAGGAAAACCCTGAAAGTGACATATTTTTAAATACCCCTTTCACAAATGATGAGATAAAGAAAAGTATACATAAATTAAAAAGTGGTAAGGCCACTGGAAAAGATGGCATTGTTTCAGAGTTCTATAAAAATAGCCACTTCTACAATTCCTTTGCTTAACGTTTTATTTAACAAAGTGTTTGATTCTGGTACTTTCCCAGATATTTGGGGAGAAAGTATGATAATTCCTATATATAAAACCGGTTCAAAGTCTAACCCATCTAATTACAGGGGCATTTCCCTATTGAATACAATGTATAAGATATTTTCTCAAATAATTACAGATCGATTAACAAAATGGTCAAAAGAAACTGGTTTAATAGATGAAGCTCAAGCTGATTTTCGAGCTGGATATTCAGCAGTTGATAATATGTTTTGCTTACAAAGCATGGTGCAAAAATATTAGGGATGGGAACGAATATTCGAATAGCGGGTCGAATATTCGAATAGCAAAATAGTATTCGAATATTCGATTTTAATGAACCCATATTCCTGTATGTTTACCATAAATTTATCAAAAATAATGTTGTTTTATTTTCATTTTCTTCCTCTAAACCGATCCCAAATATCGAAGAACGTGCCTAGCTCCCAGGTGCAGTTACGATGTTTTTACAACGTGTGTCACACAGTAAAACACCTGTGACAAATTACCACATCTTTTGACAGTTTGCAAAACGATTAATTCCTAAGTGTGAAAATAGTCGATTTTAAGCCACTAAATCTAACACCTTAATGATCTGCACTTGCTCCTTATTATCCAAAACAAGTCAATCACGCTAATTGCAATTGTCAGTGTCAACCAATCACGTAACTTGTTTGTCGTGAAATTAAACAATTACTCTTTCAATAACCAATCGTAATCATGATTGCATATGCACAAAGACCAATCAAATAATGTGTAAGAAAGTATATTTTTCTTTAGAATAATTTGTCAAACTTATCTTCATTCTAATTTCTACATCTATTCGATAAACATCACAATGTCTCCATCACGTGTCTGGAATTACTTTACTCATTCTGCCGACAAGTCGAAGGCGACCTGTAACCTGTGTAACCAGGACTTTGTATTCAAGAATACAACATCCAACCTACTGAACCACTTGAATGGCAAGATATTGCATGCACGTACATGTATACAGATATCGGCTATACACAAAAGGTTTGAACAGAGGACTAGTGTACTAGTATTCGGACATGCAGACATTCTGACATCAAAACGAATTCTAAAATCGAATATTCGAATATATTCGATTAGTTCTAGTCGAATATTCGAATAATGATTTCACTATTCGTTCCCATCCCTAAAAAATATATAACTGAACGAGGTGGACGCTTTAATGTATTGTACGTTGATTTCAAAAAAGCATTTGATACTGTTAACCATTTCAAACTATTCACCTCTTTAATTCAAAAAGGGCTAAATGGTAAACTTCTTCGCATCCTTATGTCTATGTATTCAAAAACTACTGCCCAAGTAAAAATTGATAAAAATCATCTTGCCGGCTCCTTTTCTTGCAATATTGGAACCGCCCAAGGCGATTTGAGTTCACCTCTTATTTTCAGTTTATACATAAACGATCTCTGTACTCATTTGAGAGAGAATTGCAGGCATGGTATCTTTATAACCAATGATGTACCTAAGATTTATTGTTTACTTTTTGCAGACGATATAGCAAATTGTGCTGATTCAGCAAATAATTTACAACAGCAACTTAATTTAATATCTCAATTCTGCAGTAATTCAGGTATGAAAGTGAATTTAAAAAACTGAGATAATGGTTTTTAGGAATGGTGGTCCTTTGGGTAACTATGAACAATGGAGTTTTAATGACAATTAAATAAAGGTCACCTCATTTTACAAATACATGGGGATCGTTTTCACCCCAAAACTTTCTTGGTCAATGACCAAATCCAAACTCTGTGCACAAGCTAAAAAGTCTATTTTTGTTCTGAAACGTTTCCAACATAATTTTGGAAATATCCAACATCATGAGATTATTTGACTCAATGGTCCTTCCCATTCTTACATACGGGTCAGATATTTGGAGTAACTTGTATGCAGAAGAAATAGAAAGAATTCATGTTGATTTTTGTAGATACTTCCTTGGAGTTAATCAGTCTGTTAACAATTGTATGGTTTTAGGGGTATGTGGACGATACCCTTTGTATGTAAATTACTATTCAAAATATGTTTCTTACTGGTGCAAGTTAATTTGCATGCTGCAACATCGATATACACTTAATTGTTATTTAATGTTAAAAAGAATAGATAAATCTGGTAGAGTTAATTGGACCTCAAAAATAAAAGATCTGTTGTTTTCATATGGTTTCGGCCATGTTTGGCTATTCCAAGATAATGGTGACACCAGACTCTTTTTAGCTACTTTTTAACAGTGAATTAAGGACTGCGCCAGTCAGAATTGGCACGAAAGTGTCGAAACTTCCCCTAGATGTGACACGTATAAATATTTTATTAAACCCAGAAAGGTATTTAATAACCGACATTTCGTTTTCGTTAAGAAAATCTTTCGCAAGGTTTAGATGCGTTAGTCACAGACTTAATATTGAACTAGGTAGACATTTTAATATAAATAGAGAAGACCGAGTCTGTCTTCATTGTTTCTCTACTAGGGATATTCTTCACTTAGAAGACGAGTATCATGTGTTCTTTATCCGTACAAGGTTTGAATATGATAGAAATATGTACCTATATAGTTGGTATTCTGGTAGTAGAGAGCCACGTGATTTTCACACTCTACTCCAGACTACCAACAATATATATATATACCGGTAAGAAAACTGGCAATTTATGTTACGAAAATCATGGCAAAAATAGACAAAAAAGAGTAATCTTGGGGACCATATCATATTTATTATTTTTTCATAGTATGATTTTACTACAATAGATGTAGGGACAAACACAACTCAATATGTCTGTTTATGTTATATTGCCTTATATTGTATTTACTAATAAAATTTCTGTATTCTGTAAAAAATAAATAAAATTCTGTATGTAAAACTGAATAAATGGTTCCTGAACCTTTTATAACTGCTTTTTATAGAATTTCTGTTATTGAACTCACAGGGGAAGTTGAAGATTTCATGCACACGCAGATTGTGTTATGTAAAAAACAATGTCGCTGTTTTGGGTCTCCCTTTTTTCTACACTTTGCCTAAAGACTATTGGCTATGAATGTACTATAATATGCTACGCTGTGTCTATGGTATGCCTACACCAACATTATCTCTTAATACAGTGAAATGAAGCGAGATGGTTGTCTATATGCATGATTTAAAATATCATTGAAAACTCAATTAGACGCATCTGCAGTAGACAATTTTCATACTTTTTTTTTTAAATAGTATTATTTTGTATAGCATATACTGCACATATAGCAATTGCCAGGTATAGAAAAAGGGAGACCCAAATAATTATTACATAATTTTTCTTTTCTTTTTTTAGACATTAAAACACTATTCAATTAAACAGACACAAAAGAAGTTTGTGTAGTTATTTCCCTTATCAAATTCAAAACATTTCTACACAATACAAAGTTCAGTTAAAACTCAAAATATGTGAAGATTCTAACAATAAGAATCATTTATAATTCAATGTAATTACATTATGAATATCTGTAAGCTTTTTATGTTAACCCTGCATTCATTCAATCTTAATCTTAAAAAGGATTCAATTCAAACCTAAGCTATTGTTTAAGATTTTCTTTCTATAACACCCAACTTGAAAAACAATATCTCTTGATTTCAAACTTCTCCAAAAAGCAGATGACAGGTCCTGGAGTAGTTGAATGGTCACTCTAGAATTAACCAGAATTCAATTATAAAGTATATGTATTGGGGAATTCCAAAATGAATGATGAATACACAATCAAAGTGGCAAGTTTATTGACTAATTTCTAGTTCTACTTTCTAGAAGTTGCTATTTTTTATATGTTATTTCTATTGACTTTTTTATTATATTTTGGCCAACAAAAGATCTTTTCATGGACAATTGGTTAAAAAGAAAAAAGAACACACATGCAAGTGAGTCTTTAGATATCTTTTGGGCGAGTATATGTTTGCATTAAAAGAAAAACAACTGCCAACTTCCAATGTTATGCACACAGGAACTTCGAACTATGTGTAACATCTTCTGTGTTTGGCTCATATTAATAAAACAAAATTGAGAAAATTCATAGTGGAACAATTTGTTGTACTATTTAAGTATCTACCCCTCTATCTGTGGTTGAACTATTTAAGTATCTACCCCTCTATCTGTGGTTGTACTATTTAAGTATCTACCCCTCTATCTGTGGTTGTACTATTTAAGTATCTACCCCTCTATCTGTGGTTGTACTATTTAAGTATCTACCCCTCTATCTGTGGCATTCATCAGTAGGAGGCAACTCAACCTTTACACTTTGACAATGGTATAAACTTGGTAATTCAAAACAGAGTTGGGCTGCATTGGAAGGCACACAGTATTGGCATAGTCAAGAGCAATGGTATTGAACCATTGGTAAAACACTTAATGACTCTTTCTTTACCTAGGGTTTTACATAACTTCAAGGGTATTTCAGATTTGATAGTGAACGGAAGAAGACCACAAACTTTACTGATCAAACCATGTTGAACCATCAGTATTCTTTTAGTGAAACAGGAGCCTACCTCACATGAAAATCCAAAAGCAATCACCAGGATTTGAACCTACATAGAGAGGGGGGACCATATTATTTCAAATTACATGAATGTGCTGTAACCACTAAGCCACATTGGCCCCTCTTAAATTGGTGCATCAAAAGGTTTGACTCCAACCACCACTTTGCATTTATAAAATGTCCACATCACAGTCAAACATTGAGCAGGATGAACAATTAAACAATATGTACAAAATAAAGCCTCAGAGCTTACATCATATGTTATAAAAGTAGTAGTTATAGTTAGAAATTTTGAGTTTCGACTTCTAGTGCATAGTTTTGCTAGTAAAAGATGTCCTGGAAGAACACTGGTGTGTTTCCTTTACAGATGATAGTCCTGCAATGATCTCAAAGTTTTCTTGGTTGCCTATTGCAGGACCATTTGTTCAGGATGTATGAACACAAATGCTAGTGCCTCAGCCAAATTTAACAGCTCATGTACTGACTTTCGGACAGTGCTAGAACACTTTACACCTTAGGAAAGAATTTAGACAATTGAGGTACCCATTTTATTGCAGTTTTGAGAGTTTAGTTTACCAACTTGAAGTTTAAGCAAAAAGTCCAGGGGAAAACACTTTTCTTTATTCAGCAAAACCTTTAAAATACATGATTTAACATTGGAGTCAATGGGAATTAAAAGCTCAAAATCAACAGGAGTATGACCATATCAGTTTTTATTACAACTTTCTTGGATTTCAACAGTACTAGTCAGAGAAGAGCAGTGTCTAGCCCAAGGACATTCCAACAAAAAATCCCAGAGCACATGGTGAAGATTGAACCTGGCACCCCCATGTCAAAAGTCCTACACCTTAACCACTGGGGCAGGAACTTAAATCTGATATTTATGCCATACCACGTTTAAATTAACAATCTAATTTAAATAAACAAGAGCCTCCCATTAGACTGTGTGGTCAACTTTTGAGTACGTAATCTAATGAGATACCAACTTAGTATCAACCAATTTTAGTGTCATTGTGCTTTAGTCAGTTACCTACCAAAATGACCCGAAATACATGTTTACCAACATCATGGTGAGGTATATATCTCTCCTTATTCTTTGAAAGTCAAGCTTAAAATATATAGCCTTTTAGCCTGTCTCACACAAAACATAATTGTGCACACGGTTCCAATACAGTACACTCGATTATACAAGGGTAGACTGGTACAAGTATTGAGCTCCAACCGTGCCTGGGGATGAGTTGGTACGATTCAGTGTAGAATGTAGCACAAATATGAACAAACAAAACACAGATATCCGTCAAGCAAGGTTTGTCCGGGTTCGAACCAGATTTGCAAAATGACTTACATATCATTATTGTACGGTATCAAGTATGGTCCATTGCGGTCTGCTATGGACTAGTACGAGTGAACACACCTTTTACACAGTTAACTGGACATTTACAAGGTTTACATATGGTCCACTAACTTTTGTTTGAGTTTACTTGAGTTATCAAACATTTGTGTATGTTTTGATAAATTGACTCGCTTTGGTGGCTTGGCCACATATATTTTCAAATTTTCATGTGCAGTCCTATACGTGGTCTCTCATGATCTTGTACGATTGCTGATACGATGGCACCTACGCCAGCTTATTTTGAAGTTATACAAATCATAAGCAGTTTTCATGGATCCACACGAATCTCAAATGTGTGTTCTGTGTGAGACAGGCTTTTGATTGAAATGTATTCCGCAATGATTAATTATAAAGACCTGTTATATCTATTTTATGATCAGTGTTGATATTTGTTGGAATCTATTCCTCATTAGCATCTGGCGTGTGAGTCAATTGGAATTGAATAATCAAAGGCCTGAAAGGCCAGACTGCGTCGCAGTGGAATTGTATTCCTTAGTCTGAAGGACTGTTTGTGTGTTTGAATTTAAAAAAATATCTAGAAGATAAAATGCAGATAAACCATACAACTCTGTTGTATATCTTATTTATTAAAGAAAGAACAACTGTAAATATAAACAATGTGCATATGCTTTTAAATGTATTCTATGAAAAACGTAATAAAAAATAAGTAAGAAATTAACTACAGTATTAAGTTTTTGTACGATGAGACATAACAAGAGACCCATGAAGTCCTGAAATACTGACTAAATTTTCAATGATATTGACAATCTGATAAAAGTTGGTAAAGATTTCAAGAACATAATTCAACTCTTTACGTCCATCCCCATCTCTTGCATGTGAATCAAAAATGAAAAAAAATCCAAATGATAACAAATTGCTTTTGCATTTCCCTTACATATAAATATGCTGTACTGAAATTCTTCTTGATTGGCAGGCAATCCAACTCCTATAGCCATCTCAAGTTTAACAAGGGGGTAATTGTCTGTGTAATTCGGGTTCATTGCACCACTGTACGTTTTCTTTACTTTGCATACAAAATACTCACTAGACAAACAAATGTAGGGAGGCAAGTCATGTACTTCAAGAAACTCAACTGAATTGTTGTTATATTTTCTTATATCAATATACAAATCATCTCCTGCAATCAAAACTTGATCCAAATCATAATTCCTCCAAGAAAACTTATCAAATGGATGTGTAAAAAGTATGGAACACACTGCTTACCTCTTGACAACACACTAAACATCTCATTACCCTGGTGGATGTTTCCCTAAATAGGAAATTCATTCAACATTTTGTTAATCTGACTTTCTGGCCCAGGATTCGTTTCGACATCACCACATATCATCAAAAGTAACATAATAAGTAAGAGGTTTCTGTTAGCATGACAGACCATAAATAGCACTAAGATAAAATTTGGTTTACAGTCTGTGTCCTCATCTCCATCAAGTTTACCGGCTTGCAGTCGTAAACAAAAACATCCTACCTTCAACATCCACTGATTAACATTAATCCCCATTTCTTCACATAATATTGCCATGCAACTCAAAACAGTATCTCCCTTCATTTTCAAAAGATGAACAAATCGGAAAGGTTAGTGAATCCACTGTACACGAAGTCGAACTTTTTCAAGCATAACTTAGCACAAGATAGCCGGAAATTCGAAATCTTGAACAATGCCGCTCAGCATGCGCAAACACTAAACGCCCCGGCAAGTGAATAGATAAAACAACATGTCTCTGGATGTAAACATTGAACGTTTGGAAGCGATCATGTAATTTTCCAGACATGAAACCGTATCTCAACTCTAGGACCAAATAGTTGTATCGACTCTAGTATGTTCTCCAGAAATAAAAACAATATACTCCAAGATAACTCCAGACAGTGTGCAGTGCTCACAATTACTTATTACAACGTAAATTCCCCACAAAAAGGCCCCGACAGGAGTATATATATGTAAACCAAAGCGAGTGTGTTTGGCCCCGGCAAGAGTATATATAAAGCGAGTGTGTATTGAATGCAAAATAAGTCCATAGCAATTATGTAAACATGGAACGTTCCAACTTAATCTTCAAGCGATCAAACCATGGATCATATGATTTTTCCTGACAAGGCAACCCAATGCTAGAATCAAATATTTGTACCCCATTCCATCGAGAATACCTAAAAAGAATAAACAAACGTTTGAATTTGCCTCTACGGTTCAACGTGGAAAGTAGTTCTTTGGTATACATGCGCGAGCGCGGGAGTATTCTCCCGCCAAAATTCGCGGAGAACTACTTGATTTTTCCCGCCGAAATTCGCGTAGGGTTAGTTTTATCTGAGTGATCAGCCCCCGAAGGACAAAGAACGATTCAGATCGATGACTATAAGCAGTCGCGCATACGCGACGCTTAATAAAAAATTGTTAACTATTTCATTATTAAAAGCATGAAATAAATGGGTAACCATAAGATTTTAAATGTTTTCACTCTGCCTATGCCATTGAAAATGTTGAGAATCATAAGGTTTCAAGAGAAGTAAATCTATATATACTATAAAAACAATTATGCTCCAACTCTCACCTAATTTAACAGCTCCATCATCCGTTAAAAGTATATTTGCACCCTGAAAGAAACAAAGAAGGCATTGAAAGCCCTATATGACTCACTCAATGTTCATTAACTAATGACCCTATACCTTACACGTCCCTGTGATAAACGCAATTAATCATTGGACAAGAATATAAGTTTATATTGTTGATAGCACAACCCCAGTATTACTCCAGTGAAGATAAGTTAATCAGTAATCACAAAATAAAAGTAGGAAGTCCATCCCTTTGGCAGTTAATGAGAAACTTTCTTTCTTGTAGAAACTTTACCATCTATTTTTAAGTATAAAAAGTGGCACAATTTGCTTTAAGTCCAAGCAGGTAACCTTTAATTGTCACCACCTTGTGTGAAGTTTCAACCAATTCCCATCAGTAGTTTATGAATACAATGCACAGACCTTTTTCAAACCTTCCCCTGGTTGCCACAACTTGAATAATTTGGGTGAAAAAGCACATTGATCTTGTCAAGATGACCATGCTTGGTACCCTGGGATATCATTGCTACCTTCTCCAACTGATAATCTGGCAATGCTTTCAATTCACGATCTACACGAGTTGTTTGATAGAGCTATTCTATTGATAAAGCAAGATCTTGTTTAATATTGACAAACATTTCAAATTAATCAAAACATTTTGATGAATTAATCAATTAATGGCAACAGTTTGAGCAGCAAAAACTACAGCATGTTTGTACCTTTATATCCCTGTGCATTTTCCCACGACTGTGTAGATACTTTAATCCTTTCAAGGTCTCTCTACAGATGAAAGCAATCTGCATTTCAGCCAATGGTCCTGTGACTAAAATGTAATTCAGAACAAGAATTGGATGAATATTCTGTGGGCTTAAATGAAAGCATTAATAAAATTAGAGAAGAACTTTCAAATACACAGTTCCAAAGGAGCCATAGTTCTTCATAAAAGCTGAAATAAATGGGTGGAAAAGTGGATCTAAGTGTATATCCTGACCAAAGTCTCATATGGTGAGAAAATGAAATAAACAGTATATTGCATCTTACATCTGTGAAATGTGATTAATGATGCACCATAAAGAATGCTTTTGTTTATTCAGAAAAAAACTCACTTGTATTGCTAGTTCTTTACTTAAGCATAGATCAAAGCATTTGGGCATCAGTTAATAGATGTATGATGGAAAATCCACTCCATAAAGGCCATATCTTTAAAGACCCATGAAGGATGTTGTTGTAGTTAAATCATTCATTAGTAGAACTATGATCACATCCTAAAGTCTCACAAAAAAAGCCTTAATAACTCAAACAAGATGCAGAAGCTTAAATTAGATGGGATCAACCCATTTGATAATCAAAATATTTACAAATTTAAATTTGATTGCCAAATGGATTTTATGATGTTAAAATAGAAGGTTAAATCAGTGTAAAGAACTTCAAAATCTGAAATGGTTAGGTGCTGATTTTGTGGACCTATTCGCATGATCATTATTCATGCAACCAGTATGGATTGGTAGCCAGTGGAATTTAAGTCTGTTTGGAGACGAAACAAAGGAGGGCCTATGAATAATCTGGCATGCCAAAGAGTTCCGAGGTAAATGAAAGTTCAAGAGTGTGTTATGAAATACTTCCCAGATGTGAGATGGAATATGGTATTCTTTATATTTCCAAAACATTTCTATAAGTAATTAGTTTTTGTAGTATTTTATACAATGTATGTATGAATATCATTGACATGATGTTTTGTTTGCCATATTCACATGCGATCATTCTTATCTGTTTATATAACTTGAAATGGTGGGAATGATTTGTGAATTGTATTTCATGTTTTTGATGAATTAAATGAACTTGTGCCTTTAGACTGTTGTATTTGTGAGAAATCTTGGTTTCTTCCCAGTCTGTTTAGCTTGTTAAATGAACAAAATAATCAATATGCTTCCTGAACACGTAAATGTTGTGAGGTAGTCAAAGGGATATTAAAGTGACCATTAAGATTGCCACAGAAAATAAATAACATGAAATATATTTTCCGCTAAAAAAGATGTGTTTAGTTTCCCCTCAACTATGTAAGGACAAGAGGGCCTTCATGACTCATTGTGGCTCAAATGAGTTCAAATACATCAACAGGTGATGCCTGGAATTTTGATCACAGTAACATCATTTGAACAATCTTTGTAGAGGACCTCTCGCTCAACGCCTTTAAATTGTACAAAAGATCTTTAGCAGTTTACCCAAAAAGTTTTTTTTAAAAACAAATGGTTGTGTGGAATAAGTTGAAATATCTTTTTAGAGGGTCTTCAGATTGTGCCACATACCAAATATGAAAGGCTTGGCTCATGTAGTTATAGAAAAGAAAGTTCTTTAATGTTCCTCTATATAAAAGTTTGCCCATCTATGTTTAACTTGTGATTCAAATGATTCGGCTAATTTTGACCTCTAGGGTAACCTGTCAATATAATCTTTGTAGAGAAACTCTATAAACAGAATACAAGAACTATAAGGCATGCAGTATCAGACAAGAAGTTTTCATGAGAAAACCAAAAACTTTTGGGTCCTTTGGCCTGACTAATTCTAATTTGGTCAGAACCATTAGTTGAATTTTGGAAGAATGGTTGAAGGGGACTTCACAAAACCTCGTAAGCCCTAGGCCCTTGACTGACTGAAATCTCGAGGTCTGACAACCTCTTTGGTCTGACAGAATTTTTACATAGCCAAGGAAGAAAGTGTTCAGTTTGGTCCTACTGGGGCTCGCAGAGTATGGGGAAGTCTGGAAAAGATGTTGAATCTGAACAACAAATCAAAAAGCATCTCAAAAGCTCATAATGACTACTTTCTTCTATACCCTAACCACTTGGTTAAGCAGAATAACAAAGTTATTGTAACACAATTGAAAGAACTATCTCATAGATATAGATTTTGATCTTTTTGAAATACAAGTGTAAATTGTCTTCTTTGAATAAAATGACATTGCAGATCTATAAAGTAACAGAAAACTAGATTATTGATATGTCCTCACATGACTGTGTAGTGAAGATATAATAGCACAAAAGAGTCATGTATGTTGCAGACTTATCAAACTGTTTAAAAGGTTTTATCGTGTTAAAAATGATCTTTTATTTCCATTCTGCAAAATAATTAAAGAAGGTATTGAAATAAAGTTACTGAAAATGGTCTTTTAATTATTGATAAGGATCGATAAAATAATAATAATGTTAAAATAACATTTGTTACTCACACAAAACAATCAATGAGATTGTCTCTTTAATGTAAGTACAGTGGGGTTAATATTGTGAATAGAATATTACAGAAGTGATCTTGGGGTTATATTATAATATTACATTAAAGATCTTCAGAGAAACAATACTTACTATGATAGATATCTTGCATAGAGCCACCTCCACAATACTCCATACATATCCATAACTTATCTCTCCTAAAATAAAAGTCCCCAATATTAAAGAAAATACAATTTACATCTAATTGATTCCTATGTACCTATTTTGCAGGTTCTGAAACAATTTCAGCTGTAATGGACTGAGTTCAACTTAAAATTTGAGAAATGAGTCTGTCATTAAACCTGTGTCTAAGGTCATTCAAGGCGAAGACATGATAAAAGTTGTGGTTTGTATTGTTACATAAAAAAATACAACTGCTGAATTGATTCATTGGTTAATTTTTATAGTCATTAAACCCAAAACAAATAAAAACTAACCTATCATTATTCTTACTTCAAATGGAAGATTTGAAAAGTTTAAAAAGTGGATCTCAATGTGTCAAACAAAGTTGACATGATTATTGATCAGCACAATTTACACCGATTGAATGCCTATCTTGATATTGAGGGCACGCCAAAAGTTTTGGTTTTACTAAAGTTACTAAAGTTTCTAGTAACATCTAGGACATTACCTTCAGTATTGCATTTTTTTGCTTTGGAACGCATCACCTTTGTCAGTGAAGGCCACAAATTGGGGCTATTTATTCCGATAGTCAATGGTTTTATCAAGGTTTACGAGGGCTAAATATCACATTAGGTCTCACTAACATTATGTTGGAAACTATAACATTTTTAAGTTGCATGAAATTACTGGTACAAAAAACTAGCATCTATGAGTAAACAGATGTAAATCTTACCTTAGATAACTCCCATAATATGCAACTATATTATCATGTTTGCAATCCTTCATCATCAATATCTCTTGTTGAATGATGGCAAAATCATCTCCTGGTTCCAGCTTTATGATTTTGATAGCAGCTAGTTCGCCACTGTTTCGTTCTCTTGCCTGCAATAATAGAATAAACTAGATATGTAAAAGAAACTTTTCTCTAGCTTCCAATCCAGCTTTATGATTTTGATTGCAGCTAGTTTGCCACTGTTTCGTTCTCTTGCCTGCAATAATAGAATAAACTAGATATGTAAAAGAAACTTTTCTCTAGCTTCCAATTATCACAAAAACTAGTTTTTTTTAGGAACAGCATGATAGAGAACTTTATTTTATAACATGTTGATAACTTTTCTATTACATAATAATGCAATTACTGTGTGTCAAATATTTCTATTCACTGTACAAGGATAAAAACTAGGGATAGAAACAACTAATTGAATATTTGAATTCAGGTCCCAATATTCGAATCATGATTTTTCAATTTCCTTTTTATTGACCCAATATTATTGTATTTGTACACTTAAAACTACTGAAAATCATTTTTGTTTCATTTCTCCGCACTATCTTAGTTGATTACATATCAAACACCTGCCAACATGTAAACTTATGGCATCAAGGTGCAATTACTATGTTTTAAGGTGTGCTATCAAGGGATCATGAAAATGCGAATTTCAAAGTGATTTTGGCAGATTCTCTGACCGATAGGGATTTGGAGATTTTCTAGTACATTGAATTTATTACATTATACATATTTGTTGCCTTTTTGTTTTGCCATCACATGTTTAAGTAAACATGGTTCAAAATGTCTGTAATTCTTAAAGTTTGATCAGTCATTAATTGGAATAAGACAAAGGATTTATAAGTGTTCCTTCATTCCAATATGCAAGACATTTGGACATCAAAACTAGTTATAAAATCAAATATTCGAATAGTAGTTGTGGAATATTCCAATAATGATTTCACTATTCCTTCCAATCCCTAATAAATACTTTTACAATGCATTACTTTACAAAGTATGACAACCCTTATACAGACAAAAAATGCAGACCTTATTTATAGCATTATAGTATGTAATTTGAATCCAAAATGTCTCTTTACTTAAGCGGTTACCACTATTATAAATAGCGTCTTTATACAGAAATTATAAGATGAGAAATAAGCTTCAAAGTAATATTAGAGCATATGTATGAGCAAATGAATTGTAGTAAATTTATATGTATTGCTTCAGTATCTATTCTTCTTTCCTTTAAAAATATTAGAATTTTTGCAACCTATGGCTCTAACCTTATAAAAATCCATATAGGGATAGAATCTGCATAACACATCACAATTTAGAAGATGAGAATCATTCCATTTTAAAATATGTTTCATGCAGAATTTGTACATGAATATTTCATGAACTTTTATTCATAATGTCCTACTACACACAAGTTTATTATATTATTCACTTCAAAAAGAGGAACAGCATCATGTATTAATTGGATTGTTTCAATTGCATTTGGAATGAAAGTATAGTCATTAATTGATCTAAATCAACACAAACTCTTCATACACAAATATAAAATCTTGACAGATTCTTATCGAGACTTTTTCTAGCAACGCTGATGAAGAGGTTGAGGCTACTTTCTGTAAATAAGACTTTACAAAGATAAAAGCCAGTGACCTACTAGAAACATTTGTTTTCTCTATAATATGTTTGTGATTAAAGGAATAAATCATACTTATGTAACTAAGCTTAAAGGTCATATGTACAGGTTGGGTTTATTTCATAAAATTAAAATATGAAGTAAAAGAATCACATTGAAATTATTTGCAACATTTTAGCATAACGCATTACGTCATAAATCACCGTCATAGCGCACCGATTAATAAAAGTTTGTATGACTTACTTCCCTTTGCTGTGACGTCACTCGTGATCCACTGAAAACGCCATGTAAAGGGCGTGAAGAACGATGGCTGGTTAGAATTGGTGTTTTTCTTCAAATAAACGATCCTAAAGTCAGTGTTTGGATTGACAACGCATTTTCTTTATTGAATATGATTCATATTATAAGAATATCAATTTGAAAAAAGATAAATCAATAACTTAACCCGTGAATTTGCATGGATTTGTCATTGCGTAAACCTGTTCTTATGAAAGGAACGGCTTGAAATTTGGACGGTTTTCCTTGAAATAAATGATTTTAAAGTCATTATTTGGATTGACAGTAAATTTTCTATATTGGATATTTTTCATATTATAGGAATATCCATTTGAAAAAAATAAATTAGTGACTTAACGCGTGAATTTACAAGGATATGGCAATTTGTTCATATGAAAGGAACGGCTTGAAATTGGGACGATTTCCCTCGAAATAAAAATCCTTAAGTCAATGTTTGGATTGACAGTGCATTTTCTTTATTGAACATGTTTCATATTATAAGAATATTCTTCTGGTAAAAAAAAAGTAAGTGACGTACCGCGTAAATTTGAAAGGATTTGTAAAAGTTTTCATATGTAAGAATCGGCTTGAAAATTTGACGATATTTGTGAAAACAGCTATTTTTATTAATATTTGTTAAAAAAAAGCCACAAGTACTTTTTCGTCAATGATCGTGTATTAGCTTTAAGGTTTTAATTGAGTAGTAAACAAAGACATAGATCTGAACAAACGAATTGTCTTAAAACCGTACGTCGTATAACTTTTAACTGTCAAATTCACCCTGCATTGTCAATACATGAAATGAAACGGGAGAAGATCATAAATTGCGAACAAACAAACCGTATTATAACCCAACTTACTTGTAATTTGAAGGTTATCCTTTAACTCTCATTTTCACCACACATCAACTTACTTGTGATACGAAGGTTATCCTTTTACTCACATTTTCACCACACATCCAAATTTCAAAACTAAACACTGGCACATTCAAGAGTATTTGTTAAAATCATCCGGCAACTTTCCAGTAACTCCACCCCCAGTAAGAGGTCTATGATTTCGAAATTGATTCCGATGTCGTCTTTCTAGATCAACTGTTTTGACTTAAGAATTGTTCTTCATATTCACTTTACACTTATGTTCGTTTTCTCTCGTGTAAGTAGCCTTGACATATTGAGCATTTAATTTTCTGACAGGTTTAATAATTAACAGCTAAAACAAAAAAAATCGTCAAAGTGTCAAACTATTCTAATAGAAAAGACAACATGTTCACTTCTTTGAATTTCATAACGACAAAGTATCAGACGTAAGTCACATTGAGAGATAAAATATGTCCTGACACCTTATCAATCCAAACATCCTGTGAGAGTTTGGTGTTAATTGGTTATATCTTAACAATGGATTTTTTAGATAAAGTTAATTGCCGCGCATTGAAAGTGTGAGATTTGCCGCTTGTTATTTTATGTCTGGAATAGCAGAACGTGTCAGACCTGTTAATTAACAACAGAGATATTAAAGAGATTAACGCCAGAGGCTATATTTCGCCTAAACAATAAAGGACTTGAGACTTGAAACATACTGTGCAAATGTGGCAGATTGGTGTTAATTTGCACCACGACCCTTAATCCTTGTAATGTCCAATGTTTGTTGATTGACCCTTTGTATGTGAGGTAAACTGACAATAATCAATTAAATTATAGTGATCTTTTTACTAAATTATCAATAAAAATTTGTCATAATCATGTTTGAACACCTGCATTTCAGTGTGACATACGTCATTTAAACCAATATTACCAATGGCAAAAAAAATGAGGTGTGTGATTTAAATAATGCCGAAAAGCAGATCATTTTCGTTCGTGAGTTCAGAGACAGTTTGCGGATATCAAATATTCATTATTTTGAATTTTCATTCAAAGGCAACGGCAGATAAAAGAAACTTGCTTGTTTTAATCGGTTTGTTATCATAGCAATCAACGTACATTTTTCATTTTGTCTCATTTATGTACAATGGCAACGTTTCTACGATTATGTTAAAACATAAACAAGTTTTGCAAATAAGAACAAGATGCATTTAAGCGTTTAAAACCCAAAAACATGACAATACAATAACTTATGATGTTGGATGAAGATAACATATTCTTTCAACCCTTTGAATTGTTACTTAATATAATCGTAAAGCAGCCTAATTAAGTATTCCTAACTAAGTATGTAACCATAGTTAATCGGTTCCAAACAAAACTAGCTTGGTGAGTAAGAGAGTCATTCAAGAAAATTAACTTTCAAAAAAGGTGTAATCAACGTGATTTATCCTTTTCTTGAATTTATCTACATTTACACAGTGCAAATTCTATAAAAAGATCTAGCAAGACTACACGAGGCTCTAATACCCCAAACTAACAGTCAGGAATTGTTTTAATCACGACCATCAGTTCACCACAACGTTAATTCTGAAAAATATTTTCCTTTACCTGAGATCACTTGGGAAACAGCGTAACAAAAGGACTTCAGGCTCAAGTTATCATTAGCAACTTGATACATTGGGTAATAAAACAACGACTTTTGATAGATATTTGGGGTCATTCCAAAATACAATGTACACATTCGCGCGTCACACCAATGTCTTGACACATGATTGTATGCTTTATCGCTTGATTGGTGTTTGAAAGTGAGATTAGCTTTGTCTGGTTTGCATTGACAGTCTTGAAACCAATACATCGAGGTAAAGGGAATGTTGTCGGTGTGTTTCAAATAAGGGAAATATATTCTCAATAAGTAGAATGAATTTGAAGCGTCTTCACCTGTATGAATTACTTTGAATTGAGTCCGATCATTTAAAGATCAATAAAATCAATTCTCTGGACACGCCTAACAATGCGTAAACTTGCCATCTTCGAAGTGAAAGTAACACAGCCTACTGTTCTTGTTTGGGGAATATAATTTTTGCTTATTTGTAAAGAAAACACGGTCCAGTTTACTTATCGAAACTTTTTGCAGCTTCTATGTTCGTCGGAAAACGGGAGAAACTCGCATCCCTGCGACCAAAAGCAGAATAACAACAGTCAAAGTCAATAAGACCTGTCAAAATACCATATTTAATATCCAATTTACGTTTCCCAAAACACAATTCAACACTTAAAATGTCCGAAATTTGTGCAAAAACACCGTCGTTACTGAGAACTAGATTCTTCTTACTGATAGTTCATATGACTTTGAAGCACAAATGACGTCACAACAAGGGAGATAAGGCATTCACAAAAATCGATAAAGGTAAATAAAAGTAGTCAAAAACAACATTTTGCGCTTCTGTATGAGAAAAAAATCCTTACCTCCGTCATAACGAAACCATAACCTAATTCAAAAACCATAATTAAAGAAAATTTTGTTTATCGGGAAATATGACCTTTAAAACATATTGTTATTGTTTCAATAAGAAGAGCTGACAAATTAGTGATATCATTGTAGCCCTGAGTTTATCTGTTGGACTTTTAATTGGTGGAAAACACTTTGGCATCACGAAGAACTTCTTATTTCTGTTATAAGATGAGTTAGAAAAGTGTAGAGGAAGTAAATTTACTAAACCCAGTGCTCAACATAAACATTTACAGTTAAAATTGTCCTTACAGCCACTGAAGATCAGTGGTCCCAATTGTTGAACGACCATTTAAAAGTCTTCTAAAGCAATTTGCCTCTTTAAAATTCCTTGATAAGCTTCTTTCTGCCTGATGCAGCCAGACCATATTCCAATCAACATTAGGGGTCAAATGTACCACTTGTAATTGTGTAGCTTTAGTGAGTATGAAGTGTCACAGGGACCAAGTTGTAGTGGAAAGATTATCTCTCTTCCTTGATACTCTCTTTCGGTATTTTGACACTGAAAGTCACATAGGTTTCCTGAAGCTTTCACTACAACAACTTGCTATTTATTGAGTTTATTCTTCTAATCCATGCCCAAAGAGGTAATTAATTGCGTAAATGTACTATGCAGATGTATAAACTTGTATAAATACTTTTTTGTTTGATTTGGACGGATTATTGATTAGAGCATTGTTGATCGATGTATCAGTAAATCTTATTTTGGATTAATCATTGTATTCAGACATGTTTAATTTTTAAATGCCTTCATATACATGGACAAAGAATGTTTGGTTATGTTTCTTTGCATATGTTTTCAGCTTGATGCAAATGATAGTCATAGTCTAGTCGATGTCGTGTTAAATGTAGAAAAAAATCATCTTCAGTACAACTCTTGCATTGGTTGTTTTATGAATACACCCCAACAAAATTGCTCAATTTGAATTGCTTTGCCTTTATCCCAGAGCCGACAAATTGTTTCATAATACATTTATTAATATTTAAAAAAAAAATGTAATCATTAAAAAACATTTGAATTTTTTAGTATAACATGTACAGTCCAGCCTCGATAGTCCAAACTTCGTTAATCCGTATTATTCGCCATCTGAACAGAATTTGTAGGGAACAGTCCTTACCTTCATTAATTCCACTGTTTAATCCGGAAAATCCGCGTTCCGGCTCCGGACAATAAAAGTCGGGAACCAAGCCTAACTTCTTATAGTTTATGTGCACAACTAGTCCAGAAACCAGCAACAGTTTATTCTGGATTATTCGTTAATACGAATATTACTCCTGGGAAGAAAGTGTTCGGAAAAACGAGGCTCGACTGTATATAAATTATGCCATTAATCATCACTTGCAACAAATTGGCAAGATTGATGAGTGATGACCCTTAGTTTGTGTCGTCATCAATGAACATCTGTGACTTTCGTGGAAAATTTATACAATTTTGAGAACAACAAACTATTATAGAGAACATACAGACAGCAAAATCCATCAGAAGATGATTGTGATTTTCACTAATCAAATTTGATAGTCTCTTTGAGAGGTAAACTTGCTTGGTTTGTTACATTGGTGGCAGCAAGGGGTGAAGACATTTTCTACCAGAGTTGCCTTGTCCACATATCTCCAATGGGTTAAAGGGCAAAGTTGCCTTGCCCACCTATCTCCAATGGGTTAAAGGGCAAAGTTGCCTTGCCCACCTATCTCCAATGGGTTAAGGGGATTAACTTGGAGATTTGAAGTCTGGGAGTAATAAACATGAAAAAAAATGATATAAACAATCATTTTTACTAATCCATAGACATTTTTCATAATTTCTACTTCTAAGAATCTGAAACTTCCATGATTTTGATTATTAAAGTGAGCCTTTGCACCTGTCAGCTTCTAATGGAAAGCCTGTTTACAAAACAACTCAGAAATTTCTTCTTGCACACCTTAATAATGTCACTTGACAAGAGCAGTTAAACATTACTAAAGACCCATGTGACAATGGTATCTAAAAATAGCACCTCTAATTCTATGTTTAGCTTGTTGTTTATGAAATAAAACTGCTAAAGTGGTTGCAAATAGTCTTTATCTTTTCTGTACATTTATAAATGGGGTTAGAAAGCTGTCAATATTCTAGTCTTATATTACAATGTACTTTAAAAATGAATGTTGTCATTAACAGGTGTTAAAATTTATCTTACATAACTATCTTGTCTTATCAATTGTCTTTGAATAGCAGCCACTCAGCGCTTTAAATGTGAAAATCTAAACTGTTTAAAAACCCTTCACCAGGGTGAAAAAAGTCTGTGCTAGCACATTCGCCAAATGACACTAAAGGAGCCAAGTTCAAAAAGTAGGAGCAAAATTCTAAGTAAATGGCTCTAATTAAAATTTCAGGATTTTAAACACTTTACATGACACATATGTGTTAAATCCCATAGGCACGCGCCCTTACAAATGAGTATAGAACTAAGTGCAACATTGGCAGTGCCCTATTAAAATACTGATATTTAATTGTCTTTCTGCTTTTTGTGCCTGTCATGCCGTTACATAACTGACACTTTCAGTTCCTTTTTCTATAAACAACCAATGGAATCCTAAGCGTGGATAAAAAAAGCAGTAACTGAATGAAATATCTACGTCTGGAGTATTCAGACTATGAAATGCCAAGATGAAGCGACAATTGAAACATAAGTGAAAGTCTTAAAGAATTTGGAAGATTTCTTTTCAAAACCTGTTGCAACAGCCGCCACCTGGACAGCAAGCTTACTTTGCCCCCCCCCCCACCCCCCACCCCTCCCAAATCCTGGACCCCGGCCCTGGATCCTCTTGGTATATTACTTTCTTTTTCTTGTTTCACTATTTGTAGTAAAATTTTCTGGCTATGGATATCATCATTCGGATATGTACTGTTTAATGCCAATAAAAATTAATCTAGGAAACAAAAATGAATGGCAAGGACCCCCTCCCCCCAACAAATTCTTTCTTTCAGGCATTAAACCAATGACAGCTTAACTATATGTTATGCTTTGAGTGACAATATCAAAATTAATCTTTAGTCTCAGATAACATTAAATAAAAATGCCGACCTTATTTTAACTAAATAATTCCAGCTCAATTTATTCAAATTTCAGCCTGATAAGGCCTTCATCAGGAGAATCTTTATTTACAATAACATTTTTGTTTATAGGCTTAAACTGTTTACATATGAAAGTATGAATGAACGTCACTGTTTACATTCACGTCGAAAGGTGACATCATCTAAAATTTGACGTTAAACCTCTTTCTTTTTACTGCGTAACGTCAAACACTGTTATACAATGTCGCGCATTAAACAGACTTTGTCTAAAACCATTATCCCATTACCTAAAAGATATAAATATCATAATAAAATCATACCAAAAACATTGCACCTATTTTAAAAAGTGGGCAACGCATCCCAACTTATTTAAGTGTCCGGGCACGTTGCCACCAGAAGAGAAGACGTTTATCATCTGAATAAACATTACACAATATCAAAAGACGTTGTTTGACTTCTAGCATCTTCAAGTTACAACCAAACAGTGCAATAGTTTTAGTCTTTTAATCCATGCCGACTCTCATATCCGTCTTTCTATCCTACCAGTGTCATACAATTATTGTAAAATAACAAACTGCATGTCTGGTGCTGTGTGGCTGGCAATTGAAAAATGTTCATTAGTGGGCTTTTCCTTATTGAGTCTATCATCACGTGGGTGTTCTTTCATCCGTTCCTCCAATTGTCTCTCAGTCCCTCAATTTTTCTCAATTTTCTTTATTTCTTACAGAATTCTTAGGTTAATGATTATTTTAGAAATGTCCAATAGATAAATGAAAGGTAAACTGTTAACCTTTAGTAAACAAGATTTTAGGTCTCTTTGTTTTTCTCTCGTCACTACGGTCTGATGATTCAAATGAGTACTATCCTTGGTTCCTTTGTTTTTGACCCTTTCGTCTCAATTCGACCCCTTAGCAAAATCGGAATTCATGCACGGAGAGTCCAGTGTTACAAAATCAAGGGAAGTTGTATTTACCCTATGCACTTGTTTTTATCATCAAAGGCAAGAATAATGAGGGAAAAAACAGGGAAAATACGGTAAAATCTGTGTACAACAGCCAGTGAAGGGAAGTACCCAAAGTGGCCCCTGTGCACAGACTGGCTGTTGTTCACATTATTAGCCCTCCATTTTATATATCTCTTACAGGGTAGTTGTACATTAAAATGTACATGTAAAAATAAGCATTGTTTAAACCATTTATCCTTTACAAAATAATCCACATTTTATGCTAAAAAACCCAAAAATCAATGATGTTAGATAAGTTTAAAAAACACAATCATGTTTGATTGTCCCATTAGAAAACGAGAGGCAATCATCGTGTTGAATTAATTTTACTACCCAGTACCCATTCCTAACATTTATGAAAAAAGATGATGCTGAGTTTACATTTCATAGGACTTTTACAAGTCAAGATAATTCGACGTGAAGATTGCTTTTTATTTTCTGATTGGGCAATCTAACGTCGAAATTTCGCAGGATCAAAATAGTATCAGACTTCCTAATTCTGAGTTTCTGATTTCAAGCACAAAACGGCCATTTAAAGTCAATTGATAAGACAAGAATTGTAAAATAAACTCATACTATTCTCTCTTAGATTCAAATCTGATATGCACAAGAACCCATCGTATTTTCAAACTTTAGAGATATGATGTCCAGTTAAGATTATCTAAACTCTTCATGTTGGGTTGGTAGTGCGACGTTTGATAGAACTTAGGCATTGATGCACATGAATGGGTTTGTTAATGTTAACACAAGATCAGATCATTGCACTCATTGACAAGTGGATCAGACGTAACTAAATCATCCCCAAACATAATGTGTAAAATTCTGTCACAACTACTATAAATTCTCTTAAATGCTGCTTCCCAGCCATCCACACCAATGTTTCGGAAAACCTCCATAAAGTGCCAACATCAATATTACATATTGAAAATCCGAGAGGTCGCGATTGACAGTGTTACCACTTGTGTAAGCACCTAGCAATACCACATAGAATTGCAAGTAATGGTTCTAGGCCCTTATGACTTACTGCGATGATCGGAATGAAAAATGTTGATAGTTTTGATAGCTGACGAGCAGCCTTTAATTTGGAGAATGTAGAGTGCACATTCCAGTTTGGAATTTAGAAATGCCTGATTCTCTTGTGAATAAGTGCATATTCACACATTTCATGTGGATTTATAACACAGGTAAAAGTACCGGCGGGTAATGGGTAGTGATTTGCTACCCGGGTAGTGGTCTGTACCTGGCCTGTACCCGGGTACTTGAGTACCCGTCCCACTTGACGTGACGTGAGATATTGCCCAATCCAAAAATTTCTCATAATTTTCCGATCCCTTCAAATTAGTTTTACTAGAGCAGAGAAAATTTATTGGGAGCAAAAAATTGCCACACTGTTTATCAAACCATTCTTACAAATTTAATATGCGGAATAAAGACATAAAAAGTGCATGGATTGATTAAAAGGGATTAATTCATAACTGTGAGTAAAATAATTTGTTAATTCACAGTTACAATGGAAATATTGGTCTTCAAACATTGCGACAAAATTTTCGTCACACCGTACACCATAAAATAAATTTATTGAAAGTTTGAAGTGAGGAGAGATATTACCCGATGCAAAATGTTCTCAATATTTTCCAATTGCGCCAAATTAGTTTGACTAGTCATAAATTTACCAAACTTCCTATCACTCATTATAAAAAGTCTTTGTTGTTTATTTGTTTAACTTCCACCATTAATTCTCAAATTAAAGGTTAATTTCCAACTTGGTCAAGAGTGTGCAGAACAGTCATGAGATATTACTATCACTAAAACACAACTTCAAGCAATGTGAAAATAGAAGGGCGTCCGAAAGTATTGGCCATCCGAAATTAATTCTGGTTGGATATACAAAGCGGATAGGAAAAAATGTTCTCTCACCGAGTACCAACAATTTTGAGCCGCCTTGGAGTTCCTGCCTTAATCTTACTTTCAAATAAGTGTCCTTGCAATCCATACTTGTAAATATTCGTTTATGAAATCTTGAAAAGTATCAGTGACAAGGGGAAAGTTAAGTGGATAAAAAAGAAGAAAATCTGTCTTTTACCTTGTAGACATCGCCGTATGTACCACTTCCTACACGTTGAATAAGATCAAAGTCTTCTTGGGGGTTCCGACGCAATATTTCAGCCGACATTTTTGCTGATTGTTTATATCCTGTTTCTCATACCTCAAGAATTCGTCTTAAATAAGCACAAAATCATCTTTCAACAAATACTACTATTCTACTTCCGTCATGCGTAATAGATGCTGGGACGAATTAGCTCCCTTGAATCTCGTTCTCTCGAAGAAATATCTAGTGCTATTTACTACGGAATCATATTAGGGCCATTTTGAGCTAGAACTTAAGCAGTAATTTGTGCTTAGAACTTACATCCTAGGACTTAGAAGTTAGATCCTATAAGTGAGATAGTCTGTAAAGGTGGTAAAAAGGTCATTTTGATCGAGACCTTACAACCTGAACGATGAACTAATTTCTGTATCCTAGCAGAGACATATATAACATAGCTATGTCTCTGATCCTAGAAAGTAACTTTTAACAGAGACATAGATATCTATGTCTCTGGTTTTAATGACGAATTGCTGTTTTTTTAAGTTCCGTATAGTGCCTCCCACGTGAATGGTGTTTTCCCGTATTTACTTTCTAATTCCTATGATCTAATTTCTAAGTCATATTATAGATGTAAGTTCTAATTACAGATAAGTGCCACCTAAGTTCTAGCTCAAAATGGCACTAAATGGATTCCGTCCTTGAATGCAGGTCCAAAGGAGGAGGGGGATGGGGGTGGGTACACTTGGGACCGTGAAGACACTAAATATTTTTGGCAGTGGTTTACAGTATATAGTGATCTAACCTAACTTAAGTGCTAGACCATATTCTGAATGTTGTTCTGATATTATTATTACGAGAGACATAGTGATCTAGTGGTGACTCAAGGCGCCCGCCTCGTGACGGGGAGGTCGAAGGGTCGATCCCCACGGAAGCTGTTTGTCCGGAGAATATCTCGTAGACGTCTGTATGTTGTAAAGCCCTAGAGCATGTGCTACACAGCCAGATAATGAAACACCTGGATTCTCATGGCATATTATCTGACCAACAACATGGATTTAGGAAGCGAAGATCCACAGAAAGCCAACTTCTCTTTGCCCTCCAGGACCTGGCCTCAGCACTTGACGAAGGTTAACAAGTTGACGCTATACTCCTCGACTTCAGCAAGGCTTTTGATGTTGTTCCTCACCAACGCCTACTTGCCAAGGCCCATTTCTATGGAATTCGAGGTACAACACTGCACTGGATTCGAAGTTTCCTGACAAACCGCTCACAGAAGGTTGTAGTAGAAGGTCAATCCTCGTCCTCCTCTCCAGTCACGTCCGGTGTTCCTCAGGGATCTGTGCTTCGTCCTCTGTTGTTCCTCTTGTACATCAATGACCTCCCTTCGAATGTTTCATCCACCAGCCGCTTATTTGCTGACGACTCCCTTGTTTATCGTAAGATCCGGTCATCATCAGATTCTCTCTTACTACAAGAAGACCTGGACCGGTTGCAGGACTGGGAAAAGAAGTGGATGATGTCATTCAACCCTAGCAAATGCGAAGTGATACGCATTACACGCAAGAGGAACCCGGTAAACCACACATACCGTATTCATGGGCAGGACCTACGTGAAGTGAAAGGTGGCAGATATCTTGGCGTTACACTGACCCACAACTTATCTTGGAACTGTCACGTGGAGAATACAGTGAAAAAGGCCAACAACAGTCTTGCATTCCTGCGAAGAAATCTGACAAGCTGCCCTCAGGAGATCAAGGCCCAGTCATACAAAATGCTTGTCAGACCAATCTTGGAATACGCCAGTCCTGTATGGGATCCCTACAAACAGACCAACATATCACAGATTGAGGCAGTCCAACGACGAGCAGCTCGTTTTGTGAAGAGCGATTACAGGCGCACAAGCAGCACTAGCCACATGATCAACCAACTTGTATGGAGCACGCTACAGCAGCGCCGGTCAAATGCCAAGCTGGTTATGGTTTACCGCATCACAAATGACCTAATCGACATCCCACCAATGAGATTCTTCCATCACCTTACTCTTGGTGGGCATGGTTATGGACACAGATTCCTTGTACCTTTCTGTAGAACAGATGTCCTCAAGTACACCTTCTTCGCCGCGGCAATCAAACTGTGGAACCAGCTACCGGTTCACCAAACCACAGCAGACAGCCTGGAGGCCTTCAAGAGTGGTCTTACAGGGACACCATAGACACAGACCGAGCTGTTTTTATTGTTTTAACCCGCACTCTACACTCCGCACAACGTTTTTGTATATACACCCCTGTACGAAAATGCCCCAGAGAGGGATTACTGTACAGTAATGGAAGAAGAAGAAGAATGTTTCTCATGGGACTTGTTCCGAAATGACCGGTTCGTTAGCCGCGAGCTAGTCAAATTTATTGGTCACCGACCTACTTCCGCTTGGCGCCTGGCATAGTAATAGAAGTCAGTAAAAGTTGTCTCATGAGCCAAACTAGCTGGTTCTTTCAATAGGGGTAAGCTATAATAAACGAACCCTTTCCCTTAGATAACATTATCTTTGTCTCTAGTATTACCAAAGACCTAATAAACACAGATAAGCAACTCCCCATAGGTAAAGACCGAACTCCCTTATCATCTCGTGGAGGATGAGATTTCGGGAGACTATGCGAGACTTCCTAATCTCGTCTGCACTGAAGTGTGTCTGCCAGCTAGACGATGTAAACGAAGGTTGAATAAAGTGTGAAAACTAACGTTTATTTTATTAATTTTTCGATAGTTTTAACATTCCTTTATTAGTGTGTTGTTTTTATTAATAATTGCATATGAGACAATTGATTTCCTTTTACCACTGGTGAAACACGTGTTTTAAAATGTGTATCATCAATAGAACCGAAAGTGCTATATGTCTAGAATTGAATGGGATGGTAGAGTATTTGTATAACTCCTCAGAAACAAAAACAAAATATGGGTTGATTAAGACAAACTTCGATTCATTACACATAGTTTTATCGACCAATTGAAGATCAAGGACTTTTATACATTTTTGTGATGTTGAGAGGCATTTAAATTCTCTTATCTGGTCTTGGTTTTTTGAAATCATATGGTTGCATGTTTTAGAATTAGAGCAATAGTTTTTGTCTATCTCCTCGGAAATAAAAACAAAATATGGGTTGATTAAGACAAACTTTGATTCATTACACATATTTTTATCGACCAATTGAAGATCAAGGACTTTTATACATTTTTGTGATGTTGAGAGGCATTTAAATTCTCTTATCTGGTCTTGGTTTTTTTAAAATCATATGGTTGCATGTTTTAGAAGTAGAGCAATAGTTTTTGTCTAACTCCTCGGAAACAAAAACAAAATATGGGTTGATTTAGACAAACTTTGATTCATTACACATATTTTATCGACCAATTGAAGATCAAGGACTTTTATACATTTTTGTGATGTTGAGAGGCATTTAAATTCTCTTATCTGGTCTTGGTTTTTTGAAATCATATGGTTGCATGTTTTAGTAGTAGAGCAATAGTTTTTGTCTAACTCCTCGGAAACAAAAACAAAATATGGGTTGATTTAGACAAACTTTGATTCATTACACATATTTTTATCGACCAATTGAAGATCAAGGACTTTTATACATTTTTGTGATGTTGAGAGGCATTTTAATTCTCTTATCTGGTCTTGGTTTTTTGAAATCATATGGTTGCATGTTTTAGAAGTAGAGCAATAGTTTTTGTCTAACTCCTCGGAAACAAAAACAAAATATGGGTTGATTTAGACAAACTTTGATTCATTACACATAGTTTTATCGACCAATTGAAGATCAAGGACTTTTATACATTTTTGTGATGTTGAGAGGCATTTTAATTCTCTTATCTGGTCTTGGTTTTTTGAAATCATATGGTTGCATGTTTTAGTAGTAGAGCAATAGTTTTTGTCTAACTCCTCGGAAACAAAAACAAAATATGGGTTGATTTAGACAAACTTTGATTCATTACACATATTTTTATCGACCAATTGAAGATCAAGGACTTTTATACATTTTTGTGATGTTGAGAGGCATTTTAATTTTCTTATCTGGTCTTGGTTTTTTGAAATCATATGGTTGCATGTTTTAGTAGTAGAGCAATAGTTTTTGTCTAACTCCTCGGAAACAAAAACAAAATATGGGTTGATTTAGACAAACTTTGATTCATTGCACATATTTTTATCGAACAAGGGAAGATCAAGAACTTTTTTTCATATTTTTGTGATGTTAAGAGGCATTTAAATTCTCTTAACTGGTCTTGTTTTTTTTTTGTTTAATTTGAAATTATTCTCAGTACTCTCTTATTGTATATAAACTGTATACGTGGAAGATGTAACGATATGTTCTGTTTGGTTCAGCTGGAAATAATTGCCATGCAAAGAAAGTGTAAAATTTGCCGCTAATGACAGCATGTTTGTGTGTGCTGGAAGTGTATGACATCAACATGCTGCAAATCAAGAGATAAAAAGCAGACTCTGGTGCATATTTGTGCGCAGAAGTATATGGCTCTAGCTGAGAAGACACTCTAAAGAGATCTAATACAAAATGTAATTCTAAAGTTAGCCTAGTCTTTGGAATGTCTATTATCTAAACCCCCACGGGGATAACTCAAATTCTTAGTTGACAATAAAGTACAATAGTATGATGCAAGCTTCCTGTATATCACTTGATAAACAATGGGCACGTTAACCCTTCTTTTTCGAATTATCTAGAATTTTGATAAAGGAAAAAATGAAGTTTTCATTTATTGAAAACAATGGTTTATATGCTAAATATTTTCTTTCTACAAATTCGTACATTAATTCCATTTATATCACATGTAAGGTTGCTTTTAGGGGTTAGGTAGCCAAGTCTGTATCTCTTTAAAAAAAGGTCAGGCATACGTTCTTTCTTGTGCCAAGTTCTTTTAGAAATCTGACGACCGTTCACTGGAATGAGAATGTTTCACATGACCATGATCTACTTACAGAAATGATGAACTTTCTTCCTGAACGTTTATCTTTATTTGAAAATTTATCCGAACGATCATTTTTCATTTATAAATAGAAATACACACGCATTTATTTTTTATATCTAGATTTTAATAGAATGGATAAAACCTTTAGCTAGTTGTTGTTTGATAATATAATTCTAACATTGTTGATAATGATGATGATGATGCAGATGGTGATGATAATGGTATTGAGTACATTTTTCAAAGAAAATAGAATGTTCCCCATTACGAATTATTAATTCATAGAATATTGTACATGATATGCCGCAAAAAAAGATAATTCCCATTTAGAGACCCATTCCACAAAAGTATAGATTTAAGCTAATATTTTAACAGTAAATTTTGCTGCTGAAATTTTCCTGCGTCATAAAATTTAGCTAAACATTTCAGTTTGACACAGTGCAATATTACAATAAGTTATAATCCCCGGTAATTATCACAGCAGGGCACCACAGCTGGTGGCCATCTGTTTATTGGTTTTTGGGGTCGGGAGGGTCAATAAAAGGGCTACCATAGCTGATCAGCGACGGCAGACGCTTTGATTAACAAAATAAAGCGTCTGTATTTACAGGAAGACAAAATCTCGCGAACGAGATGTCAACGCGAGAAAGAACGGTATTTTGCAGAGTTGCTTATCTGTGTTTATTAGGTCTTTGGTATTACCAGGGTCTTTTTAAAAAAAGGATATCAGTGAACACATGTAAATCTCTTATAACAGATGGAACTAATCCAAGGTTACTCACGGATTGCCATAGTAGACATTTGGTCTCACCTTATATATGGTGTTTAATAATCCTTCCCAAACTTGGGTTCTAACAGAAATGTGGAAAGTTGCACAAGGGACGTCCTTATTTAAAATAAGGGGGTAATTAAAGATCAGTGAGCTTAACGGTTATTTTATGCAAAGTATGCAAAGTGTTGAAATCCTTTACCTGCAGTAGCATTATTGATAATATGGAGGGGAACATTGTCTTTGTGAGAGAATTAGTATGGCTTCAGAACGAAGCTCTTGGAGATGGTTGAAGAATGGACTGATATATTACATATTACATAGGGCGGAATTATTGGCTGTTAATATTCATACTTTGCGAAAGCATTTGACACTGTAATTCATGAACGAATGTTATTAAATTTTGTTGCATAAGTAACAATCTAGTCTTTTAGGTTCAAGACCATGCGAATACCTAACTATATTCATTACATTACATTACATAATATATTGTTGCAAAACAGCTATAGGTTATAGCAATATCCACACAATACATTAATTAGAATAATGAGAGATAAAATCCAAAGATGCTTGATCTATTTTTTGTTTGTTTCACGATTTATTGTTAAAGTATCACTATTTGAGTTACAACGTTGGAAATGTTGCGTCAAAATTTTATGTAACACAGTCTTTTGATATAATCCTTTCTAACAAAATCGCGGCTCTACGTTTGTTTGTTTGTTTGTTTGTTGTTTTTGTTTTGGGTTGTCTAAATGAACTATGTTACCAACAATGTGCAACTGTCTACACAGCCATTTTTAAAGCATACGTTTTTAGGAAGCGGCGATGCCCGGCCCATCGATAAAAAAAGGAGCACAGGCTTATCAGTCTATTAAAGGGCAGGGCCAAACTTAGCCTGGGATCCCGCATTACAGGGCTTACATATTGGCCGGGACCCTAGGTTAGGCCAAACTTGGCAGTGAACCATTGTCACACGTCAACCGGGAAACTGTATTACAATTACTGTATTGTCAATCCGATACAATCCGATATTCTGGACCACGTACACCACCCAGACGACTCTACATGTAATGTATTGATTGGTGTTGGTATGATTTTACCCAGATATAGATATAATTGAAAAAATAAGTCAATCTTTTTGATAACATCAAAAACATTGAAACAAATTGACACAGAAACGATAAAAGTCTTTACTTAAACTCTTTCTTTTCAATTGTGTAGATAGACAGGGGCGTAGCTAGCCTTAAATCAATATTACGCACATCGACGGGGAGGGTCAAATCAATGTAACGCACAGACGAGGAGGGTCACGGGGATGGTCAAATCAATGTAACGCACAGACGGGGATGGTCAAATCAATGTAACGCACCGACGGGGAGGGTCAACTCAATGTAACGCACCGACGGAGAGGGTCAAGTCAATGTAACGCACATCGATGGGGATGGTCAAATCAATGTAACGCACCGACGGAGGAGGTTAAAATCAATGTAACGGACCGACGGGGAGGGTCGAATAAATGTAACGCACCGACGGGGAGAGTCAAATCAATGTAACGCACAGACGGTGAGAGTCAAATCAATGAAACGCACTGACGGGGAGGGTCAAGTTACTGTAACGCACATCGACAGGGATGGTCAAATCAATGTAACGCACCGACAGGGAGGGTCAAATCAATGTAACGCTCCGACAGGAAAGGATCAAAGAAATGTTACGCACCGACGGGAAGGGTCAAATCAATGTAACGCACCGACGAGGAGGTTCAAATCAATGTAACGCACCGACGGGGAGGGTCAAATCAATGTAACGTTCCGACGGGGAGGTTCAAATCAATGTTACACACAGACGGGGAGGGTCAAATCAATGTTAATTTCCGACAGGAGAGGATCTAAGAAATGTTACGCACCGACGGGGAGGGGCAAATCAATGTAACGCACCGACGGGAAGGGTCAAATCAATGTTACACACAGACGGGGAGGGTCAAATCAATGTATCGCTCCGACAGGAGAGAATCAAAGAAATGTTACGCTCCGACAGGAGGGGGAAAAAATGTAACGCACCGACGGGGAGGGTCAAATCAATGTAACGCTCCGACAGGAGAGGATCAAAGAAATGTTACACACCGACGGGGAGGGTCAAATCAATGTAACGCACAGACGGTGAGAGTCAAATCAATGAAACGCACTGACGGGGAGGGTCAAGTTACTGTAACGCACATCGACAGGGATGGTCAAATCAATGTAACGCACCGACAGGGAGGGTCAAATCAATGTAACGCTCCGACAGGAAAGGATCAAAGAAATGTTACGCACCGACGGGAAGGGTCAAATCAATGTAACGCACCGACGAGGAGGTTCAAATCAATGTAACGCACCGACGGGGAGGGTCAAATCAATGTAACGTTCCGACGGGGAGGTTCAAATCAATGTTACACACAGACGGGGAGGGTCAAATCAATGTTAATTTCCGACAGGAGAGGATCTAAGAAATGTTACGCACCGACGGGGAGGGGCAAATCAATGTAACGCACCGACGGGAAGGGTCAAATCAATGTTACACACAGACGGGGAGGGTCAAATCAATGTATCGCTCCGACAGGAGAGAATCAAAGAAATGTTACGCTCCGACAGGAGGGGGAAAAAATGTAACGCACCGACGGGGAGGGTCAAATCAATGTAACGCTCCGACAGGAGAGGATCAAAGAAATGTTACACACCGACGGGGAGGGTCAAATCAATGTAACGCACCGACGGAGGAGGTTCAAATCAATGTAACGCACCGACGGGGAGGGTCAAATCAATGTAACGCTCCGACAGGAGAGGATCAAAGAAATGTTACGCACCGACGGGGAGGGTCAAATCAATGTAACGCACCGACGGGAAGGGTCAAATCAATGTTACACACAGACGGGGAGGGTCTAATCAATGCAACGCTCCGACGGGGTGGGTCATGTAACGCTCCGACGGGGAAGGTCAAATCAATGTTACACACAGACGGGGAAGGTCAAATCAATGTTACACACAGACGGGGAGGGTCAAGTCATTGTTACACACAGACGGGGAGGGTCAAATCAATGTAACGCACTCAGGTGCGGATACAGGAATTTCAGTTGGGGGGGGGGGGC
The DNA here is from genome assembly GCA_947846245.1 of Cerastoderma edule. Lineage (NCBI taxonomy): Eukaryota > Metazoa > Mollusca > Bivalvia > Cardiida > Cardiidae > Cerastoderma > Cerastoderma edule. The sequence goes on from OX401404.1 coordinate 1,353,288, forward strand.
GTAAACCAAGCCTTTAACCCTTTACCAAAAGCCAAATTTTCTCCTGTTCCAAACTGAAATAGTTTGCATATGACATTTCAATATGTGATGAAAATAATCTTCTGATAGGGCAGAAAATATTGTGGGAAAAGGAGAAATTGCTTGTTAAGAGCAATTCCTCCTTTACCCACAATGATTTCCATAGTCATCTGCAACAAAATGGTCAAATGTTGTTATTGTTTGGTAAAGGGTTAAACTGGGTGCTGCTTAGGCCCCTTTTGAGTGAAGGGCAACGCCCTGCTAGGGGGTTCAGGGGGGTCAGCCCCCTGACGGAAATCGATTTTATGCTGTTTTGAAAGCCTTTAAACGACCTCTCCTGAGTTAAAACACCTCTCTAAAGTCGTGATAAGATACTGCTAAATTGGATCAAATCAATTGAATTACATGGATATTGAAGGAAAAAGCGAACTTTCTTTGTACACTGACCACTTGCTAATTAATAAAAGTAGAGGAAAATATGTTAAAGGAAAATTAGGCTGTCGGTGGTATGATTTTCTGTCCTTGTATGTTTTGAAGTATAGTATTATTGGAATTACATTCCCATTGATGAAGACCACTTTTCTTTATTTTATAAACATACAAAAATGACCATAAGGTTGTATTATATCGGATAGGCTACTAACTAGAACTACAACTCGGTTTCAAGTTGAACACCAGAAAACAGGCCTATCATGTAAACGTAAATAGACAGTGGTCAACGTCCTTGTGATAAAATTGACATTTGACATTTTTAAAAATTGCGTATTATAGGAGCTCTAAATACTTAGATTTATGTTCCAACCATTATAGTGACTAAATATTCAGACTTTCATGCAATTATGTTAGCAACAAACAGGTGTCTAAACATGAAGAGTCTCATCAACAACTGCGTCTCTGGCGCTTTGTATCAACTCATATTCCTTTGGGGAAATCTATTTTCATAGCCTCTTAGTATCTAAAATACACAAATCTGAAGAAAAAAAATTTAATTTAGAGTTCGTAAAACTTTGATATGAATATAACTAAAATATTCACAACATGACAGTGGAAACATTTCGCTTCTTTTCTTTCGTGGAGAAAAAACATATCAATTCTCTCTGGTTACGTTTTATATTCTTCCATTTTGAGGGACCGGACATTTTGACTTATATTGTTTTCAAGGTGTGTAAACGGTTTGCGAACTTTTACTTAATGTTTTGATAAGCGGAATGTGACGGAATGATCGAAAATGATGAGGGGAAATGATTATTAAACGGTAAAGTAAATGAACATGTAATTTCCTTATGATGATAATGAATGATATTTGATCAGATCGGCTGACTATATAATCATAGATGAGCTTGTTAAAAAAAACTTTACTTGGTCAATCTTGGGATCATTTAGGATGGGGATCATTTCAATGTTACACACGGACAATGTTACTCACCGACTGAGGGTTGGGGGTGGGGAGCAAAATCAATGTTTCGCAACGACAATGTTACTCACCGACGGAGGAGGGTCAAATCAATGTTACACACCGACAGTGTTTCTCACCGACGGAGGAGAGTCAAATCAATGGTATACACCGACAATGTTACTCACCGACTGAGGGGTGGAGGGGTGGGGAGAAAATCAATGTTTCGCACCGACAATGTTACTCACCGACGGAGGAGGGCCAAATCAATGTTACGCACCGACAATGTTACTCACCGACAGCGGGGGTGGGGTGGGGGGGTGTCATTTCATTGTTACACACGGACAATGTTACTCACCGACGGAGGGGTGGGTTGGGGGGGGGGGCAAAATCAATGTTTCGCAACGACAATGTTACTCACCGACAGAGGAGAGTCAAATCAATGTTACGCACCGACAATGTTACTCACCGACGGAGGAGGGACAAATCAATGTTACGCACCGACAAAGTTACTCACCGACAGAGGAGGGTCAAATCACTGTAACGCACCGACAATGTTACTCATTGACGGAGGAGGGTCAAATCAATGTTACCCACCGACAATGTTTCTCACCGACGGATGAGGGTGAAATCAATGTAACGCAACGACGGAGGAAAATCAAATCAATGTTACGCACCGACAGTGTTACTCACCGACGGAGGAGAGTCAAATCAATGTTACGCACCGACAATGTTACTCACCGACGGAGGAGGGACAAATCAATGTTACGCACCGACAAAGTTACTCACCGACAGAGTTGTCATTGACGGAGTAGGGTCAAATCAATGTTACCCACCGACAATGTTTCTCACCGACGGATGAGGGTGAAATTAATGTAACGCACCGACGGAGGAAAGTCAAATCAATGTTACGCACCGACAATGCTACTCATCGACGGAGGAGGGTCAAATCAATGTAACGCACTGACGGGGAGGGTCAAATAAATGTTACGCACACCGACGGAGGAGGGTCAAATCAATGTAATGCACACCGACGGAGGAGGGTCAAATCAATGTAATGCACACCGACGGAGGAGGGTCAAATCAATGTAAAGCACACCAACGGAAGAAGGTCAAATCAATGTAACACACCGACGGGAGAGGATCAAAGAAATGTCACATACTGACAAGGGAGGGTCAAATTGATGTAACGCACACCGACGGAGGAGAGTCAAATCAATGTAACGCACACACGGGAAGGGCCAAATCAATGTAACGCACACACGGGAAGGGCCAAATCAATGTAACGCACACACGGGAAGGGCCAAATCAATGTAACGCACACACGGGAAGGGCCAAATCAATGTAACGCACACACGGGAAGGGCCAAATCAATGTAACGCACAGACGGGGAGGGTCAAATGAATGTTACGCACAGACGGGGAGCGTCATATCCATGTCATACATTGATATTACGCATGTGCGTACATGCGTATCGCTGCACCGCTGGTAGACTTGATTTTTTTCCAAAAAGTCAGTGAGGTATTATATGCAAAATCTCTTTTCATTCATTCATTCCTGAGTAATTGAATGTGTTGGAGAGAATGTGTTTGAGAGAAACGTGGCAGAAGTTCTCACCACTGACGTAAAATAGATAAGTAACAAAGAAAACATACTGTGTATATAGATTGTCGTCTGCTGAGGGCGCTGCTGAAAAAGTCCAGCCAATGTTTAGTGGTTATTCCCCCTGTCACGTAGGATGACCTTGACCGGTACGAGAAGTTTTCATTCTTTCCAGACTTACCTCCCTTTAGACCGTCTCCCGCAAACAACATCATCAAAGTTGGCTATGTCGGTGCGCGTGCTATGCACCTCTAACTTAGCTCTGTTACGGAAATGCAATTACATGCAGATCAGACAACTTTCACACGTAAGTCATACATTTAAAATCAATTTTGATTCTCAATAAGAGGACCAATATGTACTAGTAAATATTTCTAAGACCAAACAACATTGTCAACTTGTAGAAGTACATTGATTAGCCCGTCTTGCAGACGTGAATGAACCAAAACTCGCCAATCGTTGTGAAATCGTATTAGATTTGACAAAACATATCGCCCATCTTAGTAATGTGAATTTTCCTCACTGAATGTCACTTTAAATTCCCTCTATTTTGTTATTATATCGGTAACGGATACCATTAATTGGACAGGTATGTATTTATATTTATTTGATGAAACAAAACCCAATAACATATCTAAGTGTTCAGTTTTACTTTTAAATGTTTCTTTTAAAGTTTGAAGCCATCAATTTTAATTCATACATTGGCTTTTGATAAACCTGTGTATTTGGTAATGAATGGAAGGGGAGTTTCGGACTGAAGGAAGTTCTATATTTTGACCTCATCAAGACCACAGGGGTCTATAGTTATCCTGGGTCAATACTATGTGAAATGATGCATAATATTGACTCCAGGTTAGCTATAGACACCTGTAGTAAAGACTCTAACCCCCCTCCATACTACAAACTGATCCACAAAAGAGACAAGCTGTACTCGAATGTCAAACAATAGAATAACTCCACACTAACCAGACACTTTATATCACTAGAATATAGTATCCAAAAGAAAATGTGTTATAGCTACTGGTTATACCTCAAATCAATAATATTCGATGGAGACTCTCAACCTGGTAACAATAAGAAGTTCTACACTTTCATTAAACAACAAAAAACAGAAACTTCAGGTGTAGCACCCCTTAAACATGAGAGTCTCACACATACAGGTCCAGTTTCCAAAGCAAACATCTTCAACAGATGATTTGAATCAGTTTTTTCCAGACCCAAACCATTTAGTCTCAAACAGCTTTGTAATCAGGTCACCTCTAGGCCCTCAACACCAAAAATGCCATCATTAGATATAACAGTTGAAGGTGTTGAAAAACTCTCATTGGGATTATCACCAAAAAAAGCTGCAGGCCTTGATGAAATCTCACCACATATTATGAAAGACTGTGTGACTGCGTCATGAAATGGCACCAATCCTAACAACAATTCTCAATCTGACGTTAGATACAGGCATTGTCCCAGTTGACTGGAAAAGGGCAACTGTAGCCCCTGTGTATAAAAAGGATCCAAATCAAAAGCAAGCAAGTACAGACCCGCAGACCTTTATCATTAACCTGTATTGCATCAACATTCCTAAAACACATTCTAGTCACAAACATCATGGCCCATTAAGACAAACACAGTCTTCTTAGCCCTTACTTATGGGTTCAGATCAAAACACAGCTGTGAATCTCAACTAATCAGCTTCACACAAGAAGTATACGACAACCTTAAAACTGGTCAACAAACAGATATCATTGTCATGGATTTTAGTAAGGATTCGACAAGGTTGATCACAACAAACTCATAAACAAGCTAGATGAAATGGGAATTCATCCTCTGACCTCTAGATGAATATGATCATTCCTTAAAGATAGATCCCAAAAAGTGGTTGTTGAAGGTTACACATCAGACACACTGCCTGTTCTTTCTGGAGTGCCTCAAGGATAAGTGCTAGGTCCCTGCTTGTTACTAATTTACATAAATGACCTCCCTGATTGTATCCAAAGCAAAGCCAGACTGTTTGCAGATGACACAATTGTCTATCCCACTGTAAAATCACCTACAGATTCAGCTATCCTTCAAAATGATCTCTTTGTCCTCGAAAAATGGAAAAGAGAATGGTCCATGGAGTTTAATCCCGACAAATGTGAGGCGTTGAGAATCACTCGGAAAAGAAAACCATTCATCTACCCTTAAACCCTCCATAAAACAGAACTAAAATCTACTATTGCAGCTAAATACTTAGGTGTCACAATAAGTAACGATCTCAACTGGTCTGCTCACATAAACAACATTACTGCCAAAGCATATAACTCCCTCTGGTTTATCAAAAGAAACATTAAGACTAATAAAAAAAAAAGTTAAGGCTAAAGCATATGACACCTATGTTGTTAGACCTCAATTAAGATTGAAAAAGTCCAGAGAGCAGCTGCCTGCTATGTCTGTAACAACTATGACCAAACAAGCAGTATTACCCTTATGTTAGAATCCCTAAACTGGAACTTGTTACACTATCGGCGCATCCAGTCATCCCTCCTTTACTTCTATAAAATCAAAAATATTTAAGTATGCATTGATCACAATCATCTGAGCCTAGTGGCTAAGGGTTCTTCATCTATGATAAGGTGGGTGTAACATCCTAGTGACAAGGGGTTCTTCATATATGATTAGGTGGGAGTTACAGCCTAGTGGCTAAGGGTTCTTCATCTATGATAAGTGGGAGTTACAGCCTTATGACAAGGGGTTCTTCATATATGATTAGGTGGGTGTTAAAACCTAGTGACAAGGGGTTCTTCATATATGATTAGGTGGGTGTTACAACCTAGTGACAAGGGGTTTTTCATCTATGATTAGGTGGGTTTTACAACCTAGTGACAAGGGGTTTTTCATCTATGATTAGGTGGGAGTTACAGCCCAGTAACAAGGGGTTCTTCATATATGATTAGGTGGGTGTTACAGCCTAGTGACAAGGGGTTCTTCATCTATGTTTATGTGTGTGTTACAACCTGGTTACAAAGGGTTCTTCATATATGATTAGGTAGGTGTTACAACCTAGTGACAAAGGGTTCTTCATCTTTGATTAGGTGGATGTTCACATTGCAGGACATTCACATTTACACACATTTTCCACAAGTCACTTGTTTATACCAATCTTTTTCCCATAACTGTCTCATAACACCTTTACTTTTTGAATAATTCTTTATGGAAGACAGCAAGGGAGGATCCAGGATTTTTGGTAAGGGGTGGGGCCATAAAAGGCTTGGGGTCCAGGTGGCTGCTAGTGCCCCCTGATGAGTCCAGGGCAAGCTCCTGTGTTTTAGACCTTTCTTAGGTGTTCAGATATGCTTCCAGGTCTATTGTTAAATAACTAACCTTAAATACTCACAAATGTACCTTTACCGCTCTAGCATGAAGAAAAGAAGTTAAATTGGGATTGGAAACTAGAGGGATTTTCGGTCATAGACCTGACTCGTTACTGACTGAGCTGACAGCGATTACTCAAACTTTGAAAGTGAATAAACCTATACAATAACTATTATTTAGGAGCTGTCGCTATGCATTACACATTTTTACCTGTCAAAAGAATTATTATTACATTAAACAGCAATTTTAAACATTTTGAACTTCAATTTTCTTTGGAATGACAAATAATTTTAATGGTATCAAAGCTCCAGCTCAAAACATTCCACAATAAATATTATTTTTACAACTCGTATCAAGTGTTTAAAGTGTTTGGTTTAAATTCTGATATTGAAATGGTAGTTATTTAAAGTATTTGATGAATATAGTGAATGCATAACTTTCAAATCGTGACATCACCATTTTCGTTCATAAGACAATGCAAGTCGTTTAAAGAACGCGGACATCAAAGGATTTTTTATGGAACTTACAAAAATAAAGGAATACACATTTATTTAAAAGCAAACTAGCGCTCAGAAAAACTACAAAACTGGGTAATGTGAGTTATAAATTACAATAGAATATGTAGAAATATAGTGAAAAATCTGATTAATGCACTCTGATTAATGAGTGGCGATTTCCTGGTTAGAATCAAAGCGCTGAAAAGGGCTGAAGGATATTTAGAATAAGTTAACAAATAAGTGTTTGTTGGTGAAAAGAGAAGTAGATGTTGACAAATAAGTATTTGTTGGTGTAAAAAGAAGTAGATCGGGCATAATAGTGAGATAAGGGCAAGTTTTACAGACAAATTGAAAGTAAATGATTGTGGATTGAATTGTTTAAACAGCATGCAAATCAGGGGTATATAGTAAGAAGAGCTGCAATAAGTTTGATAACCATAGAACTCTTTATTGGCACATCATATCATACATTAGTTGGCATGTTTAAAATGTCGAAATTTTGTCACGATTGATTGAATGAAGTGAGAACCATGGAATTAAAAAGGTGGTTCTTAAACAATCTTCAAAGCTATACGAGAACAGTATATAAAACAAAAAGAGAAAATTCATGTAGATGCATGTGATTGTTTTTCTTTACCCAACACCTAATCATTTCCTGAATTAGTAGTTTATGAGTTTTATCAAACTTTGTATGACAATTTTGATTGTACGTTCAACTCTTAATTTGGTCATTCTATTTGTATATGCTGTGCTTTTGTGTCGGTATATGACATCGAAAGTTGGATAGATGAGAGACCGGTTCCCACATGCACATGCGCAAAGATCCTAAAAATCATGTGAAACACATAAAAATACTGTCATTTATCCAATATTAACAACATGAACATTAAAAATTGGGAATTTCTTGGGTTTTATTGGTTCCCAACGTTTCTCAGCTGACCTTATTGAATCGTTTATTGTAAACAAACCTTATAGTATTCAGTCTTTTAAAAGCGTCTTGAGAACATGTAAACGTATCAGTTCCTCTGTAAAAGGGAATTTAAAGTACTTTTAAGTTAATTTTCAATTATTGTAGAACTATCACAATTTAAGGGTATATGAGCGCAAGTATGTCTTTAATAATACAACAGATTCCATGGTTTGTTTACAGAAAATGGAACCCAAAGTGTCATTTATGTAACAGAATGGCAGGCATTTAAAAGCAGAATGACAATGGAATGTCAGTATTTTAAAAGGCTGCCCCCAATGTGGCACTCAAGATATTTTTTTAGGCTTTTTTGAAGTTGAAAAAATAATTGACAAAAAAAAGCAAAAAAAGACACACGCACACAAACGCCAACATACAATTAAAAAAAACTTTAAGGGGAGGGTGGACATAGACAGGACAGTCTCCTTTGTCTCCTTGATGAGCCCCATTTCATATGGTACAACAAGCTATGTCTCTTTTTGGAGTGCAGGCACAAGTCTATAGAAAAACTATAACGCTCTGATGTATTGCTTGCCTGTTTTGAACCATTTGGCGAGGTCATTATTCATCAGAATTGTCAGTAGTTACACAGAGCATGAGACCATTTTGATGATATACTAAATCAAATTACTTTTTTTTGCAAAACAGGTATAAATATTCATAATTACTAGATGACAAAAATATGTATATTACTTCATTTTGGGGACAAACATCCGGTTATAGAAATGAATAGGATTGTTTCATTGGGGAGAAATAGTTAGTTTTGGGATGAAATTACTGACACCCAGATATAGGACTACCACTAATATTCTTCACCTTAAGTGAAATTGATAAAAAGTGTGTATTGTTGCCCCATATAGAATTGTTGAGCCTTTGGGTGTTGGCCAGGTGATGAACAAAGAACAGTTAATAACACAACATGTGTGTATCACAAGAACCAAATTAATGACTGAGGTATAATACATAATTATGTGAAGCTGGGCGCGGAGCTTGGACATGCGCAGAGTAATACAGGATTCCAAATATGGTATATACTATAAAACAACATTATGGCCATGCATTTAACTTGTCTCAGGTCTGGGTCGAGGCAATAGGTGCTGACAGATTGTTCCACGGTCAAGAATTACATTCCTGACAGTCATTAGATTGATGTGTGAGCAATAACCAGCATCCCATTTTATAGAATATTAACAGTTTCGATGGGCTCCAGATAGGACATGTTTCATCACAATGTTAGAAATAGATTAGTAACCTTAAATCTTTGATACATTCAGGAAAGACATTGATTCTTTTTCCATTGACAAAGGCAAACAAATTTGTGAAAGATCAAATTTCTTGACTAACACATCTGTTGAGTTAATCAAATCAATCAACAATCGAAACTGAATCCACTAATTATTCCTGTTATTTCTTGTTAAGTCTTGGAAATGAAGATAAATGATATTTTGGGATCATGGCAAGTAATATAATGCACTTTCATCATATTCATATGCTCAATGGTTCTTTGAACAATACTGCAAAAAAGAAATAAGAATTGTTATTGAAGTATAATAAATAGGAGAAGATTTGACATCGTCATCCAAAAACAAAGTACAATGTATATCTACTGTAAACAAAATTATTTAAAAGTTTTTGTTGCATTGTCATCATATGCTTGTGTAAATATGGGTTAAGATGCCAGTGATTCAAAATGTAAAAGTAGACAATGAACAATTATTGTACCATTATTTCAATATGTAAGCCCTTCAGTCATTAAAACTGGTCACAACAACTCCGGTGTTGAAGCACATTATTTCATGTTGGAAATGACTTTTATTAAGCTCTAAGCTTTCAGTCTAATCATATTCTCTTATTGTTAAAACCCTCTCTTGTATGATACACTATGTTATAATTGAGAAATAAAAATGTTTAAACTAAAAACTAGTTGTAAAATCGAATAGTTGAAATTATTAGAAAAGTAGATAGCAAGTTTTCAAATAGTTATTTCGCTTTTCCTTCTCATCTCTAATATTTAGTCATGATGTGGTCCTATTTTTGGGCACTGCCAAAGTTCATGCTAAGGGTATGTATGATCAATTGCCTTTTCTCATTATGCAAGTGTTATTCTGTCGAGCTTATAGAGTTAAAGCTCAACTAAGATCAAAACGCTGTCTTTAACTTGCCAGTCAGCTAATTGGGATATGTAGAATGGCCTTTTTAACTTTATTCAAGTGTTGAAAGACTTTATCATTTTACTCCTGAATTTGGACACTCCAAACTCTGTAGAGCTAGACAATGTAGAGCTAACAGTTTTTAAAGATATTCTCTTAGAGATTTGTGCTTGAGGGGTGATAAACGTTTAAAATCTGATATTCATAATCATTGTCAATAAACCTACAACCATTTTCAACTTCTTTACTTACAAGGTGCTACAACCCGGTGTTTTCGTTAATTAATCTGAATTAAGCATTCTCGCCTGCCCGGGTTTTTTTTTGGAAACCTGGTTTATAAATACTGAGGAATTCTTTCTCATGCACTTCGCTATCATCACATGACAATTTTTTTATCAAATTGAGCAAGATTTGGTATAGTAATGTTTTCGCTGTTTGTTTTCCTCCATGTTGGACCCATTATTTTTTTTCGTAAATGATGTATGCAAAACACTCATGTGATGATGGTATCTAGAAATACCACCTTCTACTGTAAGTCTTGATTGTGGTTTACAAAATACACCCATTAAAATGGTCTGCAATATCTGCGATTTTAATGTTCCTTATCTTTTCTGTACAGATATGAGCAGGATTTGAAAGCTGTCAATAATCTAGTTCTATGTAACTTTAAAGATCTATGTCATTAGTTTTAGGGTAGGAGACAATTCATTTCAAAAAGCTAAAATCTCAATCTCTGTGAAAGTCTCTTTTTGTTCATCTTAGAAGTTAGATGAAAATTCTGCCTTTTGACTGCCAGTCAGCTATAAACCATGATAATAGTTGGTCTCTGGTTGGTATTGTGTTGGTATCACCCCTTTCGAGATTTTGCTTGTGTGTATTCTAGTCATTGTAGGTACTATATTCATTATCAAAATCTTCTTAAAGATTATTCAGTAAGTTTGATTCTGAGTCAAGATTTGAGTTTAGAATTAAATCAGGACCAAACCTATCAAACTGTTTGTATATCATCCATGATGGTGATTAATACATTATTTTTTGTTTCTTTCAGGATATAATTAGGAATGGGATTGTTGGTATGGTAGGCAGGTATATATTTCTTTATTTCTGTATAAATGATGAAATTTACTTGAACCATTCATGTTATGTTATTTGATGCATCAACTAAAAATCATTTTCCACTGACAAACAAATAATAATTGATTAAAACCTATTGTTTAATTTCAATTTCTTGAAAGGCTTTACAAGTTGCGTAGATTGCCTAACATTCCATGAAAAAGAAGTGATATTTCACTTATGTATGTTTTTTGTCATAGTTCATTTTCTTTTATTAACCAGGTTTTCTGAAAGAAAGATCTGGTTATAAGATTGGCGAATGTTTGTGGGCGGATGGGGGCAGGTGTGAACATTTTTTTCCGAGCTTGACTCATACATTTCTCAAGGGATTTTGATGAAATATTCACACAATAATTGTCACCAAGTGCCCTGATGCATATTGTTGGGATTTTAAAATTTGGTCAAGGCCAAGGTCTCTGTTACTAAAAAAAGATTGAACTTGGCAAATCCTTCTGAGTGCAACTCCTCGGTCATTCTTCTATAGATTTTTAATGAAACTTTCACAAAATGATTGTAACCAAGTGCCCTGACGCATATTGAACAGTTGATTGGGTCAAAGTACTTTTGTAAAGTAGGAAGTTTTTTTGGTATGCGATATACATTGTTGCCTGTGGATGACCGCAATAGAGCTCTATGTTTCTCAATCTAAGAAAACGATTATGATTATGCCATCATTTTAAGAAAGACACATATTTGACAGTTCTAACAGATATTTATCTGTACACATCAATGTGTTTTTTAAGTACAAGTATATGTATGGCCACTCACCACAGACAGCGTGTCTGTGATCTAAGTATGGGCCTCAGGGGTTGTGATTCCCATGAGTAATGGGGTCCATAATTAGTGTGAGTACTGGTTATCCAGGAAGGAAAACTGAGAATGTTTCATGTGTTAGTGTGAAGAATTTGTTGCATAATCCATGTAAGATTAATATACATGTGTTGTTTGCTAGTTGAGAATACTTCATTATTAAATGAGGACTTCTTGTGTTCAAGATTTGAATTTAAGTTTCACCATTAAATGATAAGGTTGAAAACAAATGAACTATTTTTATTCTTTTCAGGACCCCACTGGTTAGGTTGAATAAGATAAGTGACGAAACAGGTAAACCTAAGATTCCAATAAAGCATTAATGAGAATATCTTTGATGCTCAATTAGAACATGTTTCGTCACTAGATAAAAAAAAAATACATATATAGGAAACTTTACTCAGAAAACTGAGCATGATACTTACACTGTGCTGAGTCTTCTTACTGATGTAGACTAGGCCACAGAGGCCTCTGTGGCTTTGTGGTTTAAGTACAGAACTTGAAATTATATAACCCCTTTCTGCATGGGTTCAGATGCTGGTGACGGCATTTTGATTTTCGTGAGAAAATCAACTTACTCATGAATGGAATGCCGTTGACTGAGTAAATGGTCTTCCACCATCATAGAGAGTCTGTTATCACAACATAACTGAAATAAAGTTGACATGATGTAAAACCCATACTAATAAGAAAATAAATATATGACTACATAAGTCTCAGGAAATGGAACTGATAGATGCATGACTCTGAAGGGTCAATCTATGTATAAGGCCCTTCTTGGATTGTCTTTTCTACAGACAAATCTACATTGAGCCTTACATGACATCATTTCATAGTCCTGCAATGAAAAAGCTTAAAATCATTCTGGTAACTGGTTATGTCTTTTGTCACAATGGTTTCTAACAAATAACATCAAGGTATTTTTTATACTATATAATTGATGTCATTTGTTGTGCCTTAAGCTTGAACAAATCTTGTAAGCTTCATATAATCTGGTTTTGCCGTTTGCTGCAAAGGAATGAAATATTTTACTTATGGGAACTTTTAAAACTTGCAAGCATGACATTTGTTTTCATCCATCAGCTTAGTCAATTTTGATGAAACAACCACAATTGTCATTAAGAACTCTAGTCCATGCTCACCAGTTTTCCCATAGCATCTCCATATTGTTTCAGGATGTGAAATATTAGCTAAAGCAGAATTTTGTAATGGAGGAGGGTCAGTGAAAGACAGAGCGGCGTTATTTCTTATTAAAGATGCACAGGAGAGAGGTGAGGCTATTATCTCAATTTTGCAGATGGTTTATATTAATGAAGGTTTTTGATGGAGGCCCAACATGGGCTGATCTAAATAGTTTCTTGAAAATCATCTGGTTTCAATATAAATCAGTGGCAAAATTTGATGGATTTAGCTTTCACCCTTTTGTTTCAAATATCTCATTTATGACAATCATTGAATTATTCTACTCAATAGAATTATACCAGAAGTGATCCTCCTACATACACAGATACAGATACTAATTCAAGCATTGCTGTTCTTCTGACGGTTCTTCTGTTGACAATCTCTAATGGTCATTTCTCTTGTGCTGGATCTGTGTACATGGTCATATCATGCAACTCTTCCCAACTTCTGGTTACTGTCATATAGTACAAGACACTCAATGTTTGCATTGTTTTTATAGGGTTTATATGAAGTTATTTGTTGCAGGTTTATTACAGTCTGGTGGTACAGTTGTAGAAGGGACGGCTGGTAACACCGGTATAGGGCTAGCCCACATGTGTCTGGCAATGGGCTACAAATGTGTGATATTTATGCCAGACAATCAGTCACAGGTACCTACATCGTTATCAAATCTATTGAAATATTACCTTTATAACTTTTTGTCATCTAAACTTAAAAGTATATTCCAGATATAACGTATAAGACATTTCCAGCAATTTCTTTTCCTTGCATGTCTGGTACTGTAGTAAAATGGATCTGTTTCCAATCAAAATAACTGACCATTTTTCCCAATTTCTTAATAGGAAATTCCCAATATTACACCAGTGACGCGACGTCAGCGTTTTGGCGAACAGCGTAATCCAAATTGACGTTTGAATTATGAGTTACCATATCTGAACTCTTCATTATATGGAAACACCTTTCTAGTTCATCCTGGTGCTTAAGCTTAGGAAACAAAACTGTCATGTTTAGATTTAAAGCCATACTTGCGCTCATTTACACTTAAATTGTGAAAGTTCTAAATAATTGAAAAGTACCTTAAAAGTACTTTGGATTCCTTTATACAGAGGAATTGAGACTGTAATAAGTTCACATGATGCTTTTAAAAGAGTGAATACTATAAGATTTGTTTACAATAAGCGATAAAACGAGGTCAGCCGAGAAACGTTTGGAACCATTAAAAGCCAAGACATTCTCCAATTTAAATGTTCACATTTATAAAATTTGATAAATGACAGTATTTTTATGTGTTTCACATGATATTTCTAACCAGGTGATCGCCACTTATCAATCCAAGCAATCCTTGCTATGTTAGATGTTACTAAACGTAAACAATGAAGTTTAACTGGTGGGCACCAAATTTGTGAAAATAGCACTTTGAGAAATAGATAATAAATAGTGCAGGTGATATATTATCTTGATCCTGTGTTTTTTCCGCTATGTTTCTACATATTCTATCATGATGTATACCTCATATTACCCAGTTTTGCAGTTTTCTGAGCGCTAGAATGCTTTTAATTCAAAGTAATAAAAAATCCAAGTCAATGGGTTGGTATTGACATCAAAGGAAGTTAAACAGTACAGATCTAGCGGTCAACAAAAGGCTTTATTCACTTTTGACATGGACTTACTGTAATATTACGTCAAACCTTCGAAATAAACAGGTTTCTACTTGAAGAAGGTAGCCTTGTTTTCTTTGTCACTATTGGCCAGGGATTTAGGAAATTGCCTGTTTTGGACCGATTTCGGTTGTGTCAACGATTGCAACTTGCGATTTTATGAAAGATTTGATCTTGATATCACAGACAGATATGGAATTCTACGCACTTAACAGTCCATGTTTCTCTGTTATTCCAAACTTAATCCGTTAATTGTAATTCCCATTAAAACAATGTCTTAAGCGTGTATGTTGGGGTTTGATTCAGGAAACTAATCGACACGCTTGATTGAGAAGTACAAATGACACGTCTGTTTCACGAGAACCGATTATTTTAACTACATGCGTTCCATTTTAAATGACACATGGTAGATTGCAAGAAATCAGGGAATATTTATTTGTAAATCATGGTGTTCTGTTCAATGAAAAGTTTGCTTCCTTCGCCGATTAAACGCGTTATATTAATATTGAACAATTTTCATCATAAAATGTGAGGTTTGAAGATTCAGATCGTTTTTCAAGATGATAAACAATCAGAGACATAGATATCTATGTCTCTGAAACAACGAACAGATTATTCTGTTTATGTTTGGAATTGATTGACTTTATCTACAATATCTCTTGAAAGTAAGCAATTCAGAATCAAAACAAAATATATTTAGAATGTATTCTTACGAACAACGTCCGCAACGAAGCATAGCTAGAAAAATCCGCTTTGGATTTTATGTCCCCTGTGGGGATTCGATCCCGGTTCTCCCGGGTGACAGTCTAAGACATAACCACTGACCTAAAGAGTCAGCTCAGTAACACAGAGGTTACATCTTGTCCTGATTGATTGTTGCTATGCTGTAGAGAGTGAGGCGGTTACGTAACAGTATTTTATGTGATGTGTTAAAGACTCATTTGATATTGTCTATTAAGCGCAATGTATGGATAAAAGTATGAAGGACACAGATATCTCTTGTTTTTCACCGCGGGGGTAGCGAAGAAGTATCTGAAAGAAGGCCGTTTCTGGGACCGATTGGGATTTGGAGATTTCCTGATTCCTACTAATGGCCGATAAGTCTTTTTGGAAGTACACCCTTCAAAACAACTACAAAACATGTAAAAATGAATGTGCCAACAATCTGTATGTCACATATGCCAGCTGAGCTCTAGTTTCTGAGTCGTTGCGGCGACAACTTTAACGTTATGTGAGCTAAGTCAACGTTGATTAAACACCTAATATGGCACAAACAGTTGTCTGCATTGATAGAATTGCAGACAACTGTTGTGGTATTTCACATATCTAAGTACAGACAAAAGCCATTCCGCAAGATTTGCGCTTTTTATGTAGTTCTTTTTTTATCAATGCAGACAACTGTTGTGGTATTTCACATATCTAAGTACAGACAAAAGCCATTCCGCAAGATTTGCGCTTTTTATGTAGTTCTTTTTTTTTTACTGACATTGTTTTATAAATGCATGTATCGTGATCCCATTCATAATAATGAATAGTGGTAACGTTTCACCACAAACAACTATTCCATTTACACGGAAGTGTGTTCCACCTCTCTGCCTTTTTGCCCCGCCTTTGATAAGCTCCGTGACCGGGATCTGTTAGAGTGTCATGACTGTCAGCTCTTTTTTATGATTTTACAAGGCTAGAGAACAAACGACAGAATATCATATGTTTGGCACTTTAGGTAACATCCTTGACCACACTCTTGGATGCAAACATCCCCAGAAAAGGGTTTCCGATCTGTATTAAAGTCACAATGAGTAAATGATCCATCCTTACTGATGGAAGCAACATATGACCTAGCCCGATCACCGATGCTCTAAATTTACTACCGTTATCAACTACTGGGTGTCTGCTGTCGTTTTCCTTAAAAACATCTTCCAACAAGGTCTGGCATATGATTGATGTCCTTTCAAAGTGGTTTGATAAGAATGCTTCTAATTCCTAAAATCCAAGGACATAGCTGTTTAACCTAGGGAAAACTTTAATTTTAATACAGCTATATACATATAAAACATTTATACAAATCAATTATATAATAATTGTTTAAAGGGAACGCGAATAAAGAAATTCAATAACCTAATTGTTAGACATAACGACGCGGTAGTAAGTTTTGCTACAATCACGGTTTTTAAAATTGAATCCTTGAAGAATTGACTGATAATCCGCAGGCAATATGTCATACTTTACATTGTAGTCACGCAATCAATAGAAAATGAGTTAAAAAAACTTGATTAACTAAGTATATAAGAATGAGAAAAGATTTGTCGGTAGCATTGTTGATATGTTTACTTTCCCGATCGCGGCTGAGATTTCAATGAAAATGAGTATCATAGTAGTCTAGATCTAAATGTTATATATAGTGAATGAATGAAGAATGATTTTTACTCTTAACTGGAGTTCCTTCTTAGACTGGGACATTTATTCGAGGGTTTACCATTTGAATTTCAAACAATATCGCATTTGAAAACAGCGGGGAAACTTTAACAACGCCGTAATTTAAATGACGTCATTTTGACAACGATTTATCGATTATTGCGGGTTAAACCATAAGGTGGGTTTTCTCACGTCGCACGTCATATATTATAGTTTTCAATACCTACTTTCTTACTGTTCAAATAAAGAATGTATAAGTTGCTTTAAAATTTATCATTAGAAAACTTTAAAAAAAAAAAAAAGGGAACAGGTCTTTTCAAACCTCCTATGGGTAAACTGTTAAATAGGGCCTGTATGTGTCATCAGGAACTAAAGTTTGTTCAAATTATTCTGATTAGGGCATAGGGTTCAAAAAGAGATTTTTAACATGCAAACTTAAGAAGTTTCTTGTCTGAAATCATATGACCTAGGGCGTCTATGTCTGTGATATGTATCTAGTGATACATGTACTCTACAAAGGTTGTAGGGGCCTCTGTGACCTAATGGTTTGAGTACAAGACTTGACACTGAATGGACCTTCTTGTATGGATTTGCATAATGGTGGTGGTGATTTGAAATTTTATGAGAGGTCTCTAGGCTGACTAAGGGGAAGCTGGTGGCTCTACCTTGGTTAATGCAATTTAACTTGGGAACTTCCTTCATTTTTTCTGAGCTGGGAAACTGAAATATTGTGGATGGGATGTAAAACCTTATAAAAAAACAATTCACAAAGATTGTTTGAATTATGTGCTGGTGGTCACAGTTTGCCCCACCTCAGGGTTTTACATAAACTTGTGTAGGAGAAACTTGAAAAGTACGAAATGATTGCCATTTTGAAAACAGATCTTAACACATTAGGAATCATGGCGTTGAAGGTAGACCAAATCAAATAGTACTATTTGTCGGTTCCATGTACAGCCCTCAAATCATTTATCCCCTGACACTATAAAATAAAAAACTTAAAACATTGTGATGGCTGTCCACAGTTTTGGGTGTTTCAAGGTTACATCTGAGTGACAAAATTACAATGGTCTTCCAAACTCAGCATCATCACAAAAGTTATGATGGAGGTACTGAATTGCCTACTCATTTCTGTTTTTCAATCCGTTATAGTGGAAACAATTTCTCATATTGGTATGTATAAAATTAGTAAAACAATGTATTTGAATGCTAGTATAATAACAGCTTGGTTCTGTATGTGGACACATTTGTTTTACTAAGAAACATGTCATATTGTTAATTGGTTATAGGAAAAGATTGACATGTTAAAGACGTTGGGAGCTGATGTAAGACCTTGCCCTGTGAAGCCATTTACAGATGAAATGAATTATAACCATCAGGTAATGAAAGTATAATCAACAACATTGAATGAATGTGCATTTAAGGTCAACAAAGCTTTTGGAATCAGAAGAGTTTTTAATTGACAACAGCATATGGATTATCATTGAGAAAGATGTTGGCTCTGTTTTAAGGTTATAACCCAAGCCTGTTGTGTGTTTTTTCATCATCATCATCATCATCATCATCATCATCAATTTTTAACTTGACAGGTCAATTATTACTGCTTAGGCAAGGGTGATGCCTGCGTGACTGGTCAAAGAGCACAACCATCCTCTCTAGGTCTGATGATCCTGTGGGTTGGTGCTATCCAGCCCGAGAGATGCTCTGTTTGGATTTACAAGGTCATCCCAAGATAGTTTGGGCCTGTCATGACAACTTTGTGACAGTATGGTCAGACATATAATCTGGTAGAACCAGCCAGAGTTGCTTCTAGGTGGCTGAACCATCACAGCCTTGGTGACTTGAAAATGTTTGCATTGTTTTTTGTATGCGGAGCTGGGATAGTAGTGTCTTGTCCGCTTCCTTCTTGACTAGACATATCCATTTCATCATTGCTTTGTTAATTCTCTGTACTCATCCCAGTATAGCTGCTCTTGTTCTCCATGTTTAAGCCCCATAGAGATTACATGTTTGTATGATATTTGGGTTAGCTTTTTATATTCTTCTTATATAGATATGCTGATGTGTTTACATTAAGATACTGTTAAAATAATTGATAGTTATTCGTCTCTTCATCTGTACATATGTTTTGTAACATACAGGTAAATAATAGGCCAATCTCCTAAGGGTTGTCAACCTATAATGAAAAGTAGCGAAACCTTGGTTCTCACTTTCAGTATTTTTCAGTGAAGTTGGTGAGACAAGTGAATAAATTTCTTTTTGAGGTACTTATTGCTTATTATGAAAATGAAATCTATTGATGCCTTTTTAAATCATGCTCGTAGTCACTAACAGCTTTGATTAAGTAGATTATGTGAAAATATTCCGTTTTTGTGTTTTGTAGGCAAGAAGATTTGCTGAATCCATTGACAATGCTGTTTGGACTAACCAGTTTGATAACACAGCTAATAGAAGGGCTCATTATAAGACAACAGGACCTGAAATATGGAATGACACAAGTAATATTTACTAGGATACACCATTAGAAAAACAAAACAACAATTATTATTTAGATAATTCAAAATAATCTGGTTTGACTATAGAGCTTTTTTAGTAAGCTTTACATTATGATTCATTGTTATGATTTAAATGTGTTACTCTAATATCTTCAGAAGGAAGATAGTAAGGTGTTCAATTGATTGATTGGGTGAGTTGCTTAAAAGGTTAACTGCAAGTTGCACAACAATTTAAAACTTAATGTTCAGTAAATTAATAGCATGTATTTTCTAGCGAATGGATAGTTCTGTACATGTTGATTGATTGATAATTGTTCAGCAGATTGAAAGTTAATCATACAATATATTGATTGTTTTTTGTTCAACGTTCTGATCGTTTTTAAGCTTGACTATTTGAAGAATAAGTAGAGCTATATTACTCACCTGGTGGTTTGCATCACGCCTTGGTTATGTTTTTACATGCAAGTCTGTATCTCATTAACTACTTTATGGAATGGGTTAATACTTTTCACATGTGTTCAGGATAATAATTTAAGGTCCCTGACCAAATTTCATAGCTTATGTTTGGAATTAAAGCAAATTATGAGGCCTTTTGTACTTAAAAAATCTGTTTTTACATGCTATTTAGTATCTCAAGAACATACTGTATGGAATGGGTTGGCACTTCACACATGTGGTCAGGGTCATAATCGAAGGTCCCAGGCCAAGTTTCTTGTCTCTTGTTTTGAATTTAAGCAAATTATGTGTTCAGTGTCATTATTTAAGGTCCCTTTCCAAATTTCATAGCTCATGATTGGAGTTAAAGCAAGTTATACAGACTTTTTCACACATTTGTTCAGGGTCATAATTGTTGGTCCATGACCAAGATTTTTGTCTTTTAAGCAAATTATGCAGCTTTTTTTACTTGGAAAATCTTGGTTAAGGTTTTACATGCAAGTTTGTTTCGCAAGAACTACTGTATATAATGGGTTAATACATCCCACATGTGTTCATTGTCATTATATAAGGTCTCTGGGCAAGTTCCATAATTCTTGTTTTGAATTTAAGCAAATCATACAGACTTTGGTAGTTAAAAGATCTTGTTGACGTTTTACATGCAAGTTTCTATCTCATCAACTACTGCAGTGGTCAGATTGAAACTTCACATCTGTGTTTTGGATCATAATCTAAGGTCACTGACAAATTCCCTAAACACTGGTTTTCAGTTTGAGTAATTTTTGGCCTTTTTGTATTAAGAAAATCTTGTTTTAAATTTTGCTTGAATCTTTTCTCCTCATAAACTACTATAATATTATAGGGAGTGGATTAAAACTTGACACATGGACTAAGGGTCAGGTCATACTGTTAGATTAATGACCAAGTGCAATAACTCTGCTATTAATTTGAAGCAAGTATTTACAAGTTTCTGTTCTTAGAAAATCTTGGTTTAGGATTTGTGTGCATCCTCATATTTTAGAAACAATTATATTTCACTGCCCTAAACCTCTCTCCAGCAGTATCGAATAGTCTAGCACTCTGTCTTATGGACAGCTCTTTTTACAGAAGAGATTGATGTAAGCTGTTATTAGAATCTATGGTTAGTTGTTTACATGTAGTCACTTCAAATGGCACATATATGACACATAGCTGCTGTGTCTATATTGGTTTGGAAATGTTTGTTTGGTCTGTTGATGTATGTTATCAATAAGAAAATAGTAGATTAATTGTTTGTTGTTTGCAGAAGGGAGAGTGGATGCCATTGTATTTGGTACAGGAACTGGTGGAACCCTAGCAGGTGAGATATTAATAACTCATTATGATTCTGCAACAGGGCTCAAACTGCCTTTTATTGCTTTATACATACATCAGGTGTGATTGGCTAAGTTGGAGAGAACCATTGGTATTCAAACCTTTCACCAGTATATTTTCTTATAATGTTGAGTAGAAACCATTGTTAACAAAGATAGACTGCTCACTGAGAGCTATGCAATTAATGCTATTGCTCATTGTTGTCGCAAACTAATCCAGCACATTGAGATATAAGGATTGGTACCAAACAAACAAGGGCTGTTTGGTTTTAAATTCAATACTCCAACCACTTAACCAAGGAGGGTACTCAAATGTTTGACAGTCATCCATAGCAAATTTCTTTGCACAGAATTTAAAAGTAAAAATGATAGAAATTGCTCTGATGCCTACAGTAACGTCGGCAACGTCGGGTAACTCTGAGCGGGGCAACATCACGTAACGTTGAGCGGGACAACTTTCTCATAAAGGAAATATAGCATCTGCAAAATCTGTCTGAAACAGTAAAATGTTATATCAAAATATACTCTTTTACATGATACACACTTCTTCCACCTACGTATTCACTTATCAAAGCATGACCTGAAATATTCCTCAAAAAGGAGAAAAAAATCCACTCTTTCTGGTCGAGAAATGGACGAATCTTTTTCAAGGATGGAGAATCGAGTACACCTGTGCGAATTGTTCACCCCAACGACATTATGTCTCGCTTCAACGTTACTGCTGATCTTTAAAAGAATAATTTGTCATACTAGTGCACTGTTTCAAGTTGATATACTTTTTTGTATAATCAAACAACGTGAAGCTTCTTGAGACGCGAGCCTTCAAACGAATAAATGACTTTCTTAATAATGAGCAATATAACTTTCTATTAAACAATGTTTGTTTTCATTTTCATTGGCTTTAATATATTCTTGTCAATCAGATGACCGTTTTGTTAGGTGCTGCATTTTTTTGTCTAAATAGAAATGTATTGTGACAGTCAGAGTAATTACTCAATAACGAGTGGTCATTCCTCCTGTCTCAATAATTTTGTTCTTATCATTTCCGGTATGCTACCGCCTACCAAACTACTATTATTTTTGTAGCTAATACTATGAGAATGTCTTTTGATACGAGAAGTGTTTCTTTCAACACGAGTGTCTTATGATTGAGTCGCATTTGTGTGTCTTTTTTTTCAGTATGGGGATGTTTTTCTTTCGTCTGATGATTGTTCTTTTTGCCCTTAGCAATTGAAATTTTTACGTAGATTCTTCTTCACACACTTCAGTTATCACGTCTCAGTAAGAGGGAATGCAGTAGAAATGTTTTATATCTTGAATTTCGTGAAAGTAGCTCTCACGCTGTTCCCTAAGTATTTTTTTTTAATGTAAATCCAATTACTCATATGTTTAACTGGGGTATAAGTCATATGTTTGTTGTCGTGTGTTTACAGACAAACACATTTTTACTTAGTATAGTGTACCGATGGTTTAACTCGATTTGACTAAGTGTTATGGTCAGTCATGTTATTAAGCCTTTTCTCCACCCATAATAAGTCACTCATTGTCGATAAACTAAAAAGTTGTAGAGGACATGTAATCGTCCAAACCAATATTCAATCATTCCAAAAATATTTGTGAATGGCCATTTAACACGTTTAACATAGTATTCAATTATGTTTAATGCCTATGATAGAAATCCATGGTTTTTGTTTGTGAATTGTGTATTGCAACTTACTCTTAATTTTGATGACACACGGTTAGTTTTTGTTTTATTTTCGTTGTATTTTTGTAAGTTCTTGTGTTTTTGGTGTATTTATTAGAGTATTTCCGAAAAACAGATAGTTTAATTCTGTATCGTAATTTCCAAAATACTTGCCTTCTACTTTGATCTATATGTATACCTGAGATTGAATGTTATATACATAAGGTGGTTACCTCAAAGGTATATCCCCTGTGAGTTGGTGAACACACTGCAGAAACTCAAATTACAGATTATACATAACACGAGGACTGAACTTAAGATTATGTTTGTTAAGGATTATTGTGTGCTAGTTAAGAGCGATGTATACCTTGCCTCTGTAATTTTAACTTTTCCTGATGTGATAAAGAAATTCTGCTGTTTTAAACCTATGTAAATTTATACGCTGTATACACTTGAGTGATTAACATAACAAGTGAAGTGAATTTAAGATATTGTTTATAAAGGGCTAGTGTTTGTTAGTTCAGAGCAGTGTCTACTTTGCCTCTTTAATTTTTACTTTTGCTGGAATAAAAGCTGCTTTTTTAAACCTATGTAAACTTATTCACTGTACACACTTTAGTTATTGATTAAGCATAACATGTGGGGTTAATTCAAGATTCCTGCAACAAAAAGTAAATATGTTGTTTTAAACCCATATAAACTTATTCATTGTACACACTTAAATTTTTGGTTTAACTTTACATGTAGGTGAATTTAATATTGAATTTGATATTAAGTTTATAAAGGGCTAGTGTTTGCTAGTTCAAAGTAGTGTTTATTTTGGCTCTGTAATTGCAACTTTCCCTGCAATAAAATGGAATTATGTTTGTTTTAAACCCATGTAAACGTATTCACTATACACACTTAAGTTTTTGATTTAACATAACATGTCAGGTGAATTTACGATTAAGTTTATGGTTCAGGGCAGTGTCTACTTTGCCTCTGTAATTGTGACTTTCCCTGTAATGACATGAAACAATGTTGTTTTAAACCCATTTCAACTTATCCACTGTACACACTTAAGTTTTTGATTTACCATAACATGTGGGTTGAATTTAAGATTATGCTTATATAGGGCCAGTACTTGCTAGTTCAGAGCAATGTTTACTTTGCCTCTGAAATTGTAACTTTCCCTGTAACGAAATGAAAGCTTGTTGTTTTAAACCCATGTAAACTTGTTTTAACAGAAGGACAAACTTTTAATAGGTACTCTGGTTGTGACTGTCTGTAGCTTTCGCGGCTTTTCGGCGCTTTTGCGTCCGAGATTCTGCGTGACAACTGCACGTATTCTACCCATAAAAATTACAAATTTTATTTTGCTGTAAGAATTTCAACTTAAGATACATCTTAACCTCCTTCTGCTAGTTGTTCAATTGTTGATATATTCTTTGACTATCTTCTGTGTTATATTTAAAATCGGAAGGGGGGTGGATTATTGAGTTATCCATAAATCGCTTGAACATCTCCCTAGTGGCTTCTCTAGGTTTCGTTTCGCTAGAGATGTTCCATTCATGGGACTTTGTGAACACAAGATTTATGTTTTGAGATAAATGCAAATTTGATTGACCATATTGGAAATATTGTTGTTGTTTTTTTTGTTGTTTCTTTTTGAAAATTCAGACTGTAGCTAGTCAAACTTATTAAACAGGCGTTTCAGAGTCAGAATAAAATAAGTCAAGTTAATTTTTTGAAAAGATCAGTGAATTTACACATACTCATTATAGGGTGTATATGATGTTTCTTTATGTCGGCACGGATTGACATGTCTGATTTTTGTTTGTTTTTATAAGATTTTGAAAGAATTATCACACCTGAATGAATGCCAATATCATATGTGTTTTTGATTATGGTATATCATGCATTAGAACTGTCACAAAGGCTTGAAAGTGTTATATGTGTATGATGATAATATTTTCATTATGAAGATGGTATTTGCATGTGCAAATCCTCACATCTTGGCTACATCTTAGCTACATCTTAACTATGATGTTCACTAGTCTGAACACGTATGTATATGTTGCATCTTTAATTATAATTTGTTATACTTCTGAATCACCGTCCTCTTATCTTACTTCTTACTTAACTCCATTTTCTTCTTCTTCTTTTTCTTCTTCTGCTGCTTTTACAATGGACTTAGATGATAAATCAATTTCGATTTTAATCGATAACTCTTATGTTAGTTGTGAGACAAAACTACTGACCATTAACGTGACCTATGTCATAAATCTTGTATTTATTGTTTTTTCTCTTAATGGTTACAAAACCTAGCCTTTATTATGAGATAGGGTCATCTTATAGGTTAAAATACAAATTTCGTTTTTTATCAGTGATGTTAGTTTTACATTCTCTCCTTACCTCGGTCATATTTATTTACTCTTTTATTGTTGCAGTGAAGGCATATAGGAGAGAAAAATATAACCAATTCAAACATTTGAGCTGTAAATTTGTTGACAATGCTAGACTTTTCTCCTGGCTATTTCGTATGTTTTGCTGCATCACAACTGCATTTCTTGTCACTTGGGTATTTCTCCTAATATTGCTTTCTGGGGATGTGCATCGTAATCCGGGTCCAAATAGTTTTGATATATCTTCTGATTCTACCATTGGAAGTGATATTTACAATTTTTTGAACTATCCAAACCATATATCAACGGTGCATTATAATGTCCAAAGTATAAGGAATAAGTTAGACATACTGTATTCAGAGTTATCTAGATTTGATATTTTATCCTTTACCGAGACATGGTTAAACGATACTTGTCCTTCAAATGATTTATTGTTTGAATCTTTTTCTCCTCCTGAAAGGAAGGATCGAAGCACAGATAGTCACGGAGGTGTCCTTGTTTATATAAAAGACACAATTTCTTATATTTTATACGATGTTTTTTACCGTCCGCCTAACTCGAATGCCTATATCACATCTTTAATAGAAGATTCCATTGGGTTAGCATTAGATAATAACACTTCTGATGTGATAATTACTGGAGATTTTAATCTTAATCTACGTAGTGATGTATCATATAGAAGGGGCCTCCGTGGCCTAGTGGTTAGAGTACAGAACTTGAAATCACAAGGCCCCTCTCCGCGTGGGTTCAAATCCTGAGAGGGATATGGATTTTCATGAGAGGCAGTCTCCCGACTGACTTACAGAATGCCGATGGTTCTACCCGCCTTGACCAGCCCTTATGGGCAGTTGAGTATGGGGTCTTCCTCCATCATTAAGAGTCGGGCATCGCTACATAACTGAAATAATGTTGATGTGATGTAAAACCCATATATAAAAAAAAGATCATATAGAAAAATCAATTCGATTTGCCACCAATATGGATTGACTCAACTTATTGACGAGCCGACACATTTTACAGAGAACTCGGCTTCGATCATTGATTTATTGTTTGTATCTAACCCTCAATCAGTTTTATGTTCGGGTGTTGGGGAGCCCTGCCTAGATAGTAATGTACGTTATCACTGCCCCGTCTTCGGTGTTTTTAATTATATCAAACCAAAAACTAGTTCTTTTAAACGTACCATTTGGAAATATGAGATTGGAGATTATGCTATTTTAAGAAATTTCTTTGATGGCATACAATGGGATCAGTTAAAATCTGATGATAAAGACACATATGTGCAAAGAATTACAGATGTTATCAAACATGGAGTAGATAGTACTATACCGCATAAAACCATCACAGTAAGGTCTCAAGAACCAGTTTGGATTTCGTCTCTTATCAAGCGTAAAATTAGAACCCGAAAACGTTTATATAGAAAGGCCATACATTCTAATGATGCAAATAGATGGATGAAATTTAAAACTGTTAGAAATGAAGTGGTGAATTTGATAAGACAAAGCAAGCAAAACTTTTTTTAATCACTATCTGAGAAATTAAGCACTGGCAATCACTCCTCTCGAGATTGGTGGAAAACTCTTAAAGCATTAATTAAACAATCTTCATCTCAATCAATACCGCCTTTACATGATGTTTTAACAAATAATTTAATTACTTATGTTAATGCCAAAGCTAGTTTACTTAATGATTTTTTTGCAAACCAATCTAGAATAGATGATACTGGGCACTCTTTACCAGGGCATTACAAAGAGAAAAGTAGGCATTTCTTAGGTTCTCTTAGCATTTCTACCTCTGATGTTTACGATGTTCTTACGTGTCTAAATACCCGCAAGGCATCAGGACCAGACGGTATCAATAATATTATTTTACGTGAATGTGCAAATCAGCTAGCTTCTCCTCTTTGTGATCTGTTTAATCTTTCACTTGACACATGTATTTTACCGACATCATGGAAAAGGTCCAATGTTTGTACAATTTTTAAGAGTGGTGATCCTTCTCTTCCAAATAACTATAGACCAGTTTCCCTTTTGAATAGCATGGAAAAGGTTATTGAAAAAATTGTATTTAAATATGTTGCTAAGTATCTAAATGACGTGCAGTTTTTTACCCCTTTCCAGTCTGGTTTCAGGCCTGGAGATTCGACTATGAATCAAGTAACCTTTCTTTATAATAAACTTTGCAATGCCTTGGATAATGGATTTGAAATACGATTTATATTTATTTATATAAGCAAAGCATTTGACAAGGTTTGGCATGATGGTCTATTATTTAAACTTGAGCATACTGGAATAGAAGGTAGACTTCTTGCAGGGTTTTCAAATTACCTTTCTGATAAGTGCCAAAAGGTAGTTCTTCTGGGAGGGGAATCCAACACTCAATTTACAAATGCTGGTGTCCCTCAAGGGTCGATTCTTGGACCTCTTCTTTTTCTTGTATTTATTAATGATATTGTTGACGACATCGATTCCGGTATTAACCTTTTCGCTGATGATACTAGTTTATCTTTAATTATTGACAAACCTGACGAGGCAGGTGTAATATTGCAAAATGATATAAATAAGATTAGCACCTGGGCTAAAACTTGGCTTGTAAGTTTTAACCCTTCAAAATCTGAATCGCTTATTGTGTCCTGTAAATCTACACTCCCAACCCATCCAGATCTTATTATGTCGAATGTTATCATTCCTAATGTAGATTATCATAAGCATTTGGGTTTCTTATTTAATAAGGATGGTACATGGAGTCTGCATATAAATAAGTCTTTGGAAAAAGCTTGGAAAAGAATTAACATTATGCGACGTTTTAAGACCATTCTTGATAGGAAAGCACTTCAACAAATATATTTTTCATTCATACGACCAATTTTAGAATATGGTGATACAGTATGGGATAACATAAATCAACAACAGAAAAACGACCTAGAGAAAATTCAAAATGAAGCAGCTAGAATAGCAACAGGGTGTAGTAAATTAGTATCGTTGTGTGATTTGAAAAAAGAGTGTGGTTGGGAAACATTAAGTGAGCGTAGACGGAAACATAAATTCATTCTTTTTTATAAGATGAATAATAACCTTGCGCCTCAATACTTGATAGATCTCCTTCCCCCAACCAATAATACCATGAATAGATATAATCTACGCAATTCGCAAAATATTCAGTCTTTATCATGCAAGACTAATCTGTACAAAAAATCATTTCTCCCTTCTACGGTAGATGAGTGGAACAAACAACCCACAGATACAAGAAATTCCGATTCGCTTCGTAATTTTAAGGCATTCCTAAATATTGATAAGCCAAAGCCTAATAAACTGTTTTTTATTGGGCATAGACGGCTTCAAATACTACATACAGGACTTAGAAGAGATTGTAGCTGTCTTAAGCATCATTTATTTATTAAAAATATTGTTGATTCACCTCAATGTGATTGTGGTGCAGTGGAGACAACTATGCACTATTTCTTCGAATGTCCGTTTTATCAGTCCTTAAGAAACGAATTGTTCCATTCTTTGGCGAGTTTCAATGTTATACTGGATCTAAATACACTCCTCCTTGGAAATGATTTCCTTACTCTTGAAGAAAATATAGAGGTATTTACTCATGTTCACAATTATATCAAAGGAAGCAAACGGTTTGATTGATGGTTTATCATTTCTGGTCCATTTATCTATAGCTCCATCCACTCTGTCTCTTTCTCCCTATTCTATCTATAACTCTATATAACTCTTTCTCTTCTTGTCCCCTTCTCTCTATCGGTGAATTTACAATTATATGTTACATATTTTTTGTATTGTATTGCTGTCATGTTGTAATGTTATTAAGGAGAGGGACTCAATAAGCTTATAGCTTCCGTCCCAATCCTATTGTAAAAACATTTTACAATAAAATATGTTTAAACTAAATATTCCTGTGGAATTTTAAAAAAAGTTTCCCTTACAACCACAGGTAGGTCTTTAACATTATCAAAGCTTCTGCAGCGCAACTCTGATTTCAAGATTGGGAAAAGCCAGAAATCACACAGAGCTAGATCCGGTGAATATTCAGGATGCTTCACGGTTTCAATGCCTTACTCTCCGAGTGTTGCTTTGGTAACCATAGCTTATCATTGAGTTCATAAAACAGTGGTCACGGTTACAATCTTAATTAAGGAATGACTTTGCAGCTTCTACCATAAGACTTTACTGTTCAATTGTAAGAATTCTGGGTATCCAGGGATCACAAAACTTAGACATGCCTAGCTGTTTAGTAACAATGGAATGGACTGTAAACTTTAAGCCTATGTCTCATAGCGTAAATCTTCTATCACACTGAGGCAACTGCCTTATTTCATTGACTTTTCTTTACGTTATGCTGGGACGTCCAGATCCTGGGCGGTCAGTACCAACGTGCGAATGATCGTTTTTGAAAACGTTTTACCACTCATATATGCTGGTTTCTTTACTTGAACTTGTATTGTAGGTGTCAGTTATCATGGAGAGCGTCTCCAATTTCGTTTTTCCCATTAACTTTTATGGAATACCGCTGTTCAATTGCCATTTTCACGGGCTACGTTTTCGGCTTCAGTTGTTAACAACAATTATGTCAAATTTCAGCATGTGACGCTGCGCAGGCTTTGGGAAAAGGGTACTGAAGTGTCGCTTAAAATTTGAAGTACTTTTGACATTAGGAACATGTCCCTTTTACTCCCTAAAGGCATCTATACATGTGACTAATTTCAAAATTTGCCCTGCTCAACTTTACCTACCGTTGTCATGGTGACTGTGGATTGTACGTCAGACCAATTTATATCCCAGTTTCTTTTGGATTATTTGCATAAAATATCAAAGTATTACTGAATAAGTTATGAGCGTTTTTAGGATACTTTTCGAACACCCCTCATAGTATAGTGAAAAGGTACAAACATTTTGCATAATAATGTTGACCTTCCCAAAGTGTTGCCATTGCAAAGTGTTTCCATTGAGACCCTTACCTAAGAAAGTGCCTTGAACACAGTTAACTCTTTCTAAGAAAAGCCTTACACAAATTTCAGTTAGGTTTGGTTATCCCTTTGTGGGTTATAACAAAATATATTTCAAGGGTACATAAAATAATTTGATTACCTATGATTCCTTTCAATCAAGGGTGGGGGGTTTAATTTCTATATAGCTCCATCGTGTGATGTGTGTGTGTGTTTAGTTGTCTGTGTCTCTTTGTAAGTTTGTGTGTGAAATTATTTCCTCGTACTAGTGTGCATTATCATGACTGTCAAGATAATATTTGTGGGTCATGTTCGTATTTTCATTGCATTGTAATTTTTGTCATGATACGCTTTAACCCATGACTGTAAATTCGCTTACTTTGATTGCATAATAATCTACTGGGACAAAAGAAGAAGTTTCTCACAATGAGCTATTTCTCCTTCTGTGACAATGGTTTTTATCAAACAAAAAGAGAAAATTATCTCTTTTTGGAAGGGTCAGTTGGTCTAAGAATATACCCTCCTTTTCTTTTCAAGATATTATGATTTGTTTATTGATGCATTACCTGCTTTACACATGTTTATAAATGATGACGTCATAACGAGATATTTTTGTTTTCTAGAGAGCACAAATGTTAAACCACTCCTTTGTTATCCAAAATTGTGAATTGTACGTATATTGGGCCAGAGAAACATATTGTATTGTATTGTATTGTGTATTTTGACTGAAAAGTTATTTACCTTTGATTTAATTGATGCAGGTACTGGACTATACCTAAAAGAGAAGAACCCCAAGATTCATGTTGTATGTGCTGACCCACAGGTTTGTCAAAAAACAACAATTATATTGATACAAATTGAAACTAACAATTGTTTTTTATATGGTAACAATGGTCCATACTTTTGATGGTCAACTCACTGTTATTGTTCAATTAAAGTAAGATTCGTTTACATTTGTTAGGACCAAAACAGGTTAGTATTTCTATTTTTAGTTTGACGATACAAAGAATAAGGAGAGCTATACTGCTCATGTGGGCGTCACACCTTTGGTTGTCTAATTGACTTATTCATATATGTAATAGGAATGGGTTCAAACTTCATACAACTGTTCAGGGTCATTGTGCAAGGTCACTGGTCTAGTCCCATAACTTTGGTTTTGATTTTAAAGGCACATGAAAGGACATGAGTACAAATAAATTACAGAAAAAAAAATATTATAAGTTATTTTGTGCTTGAAATATAGTTGTCTCCAATTCAATCATGTTTATCAACAATCTGTTTGTTTAATCTGACTTACTAAACTGGCTAATCTTTGTTATTTCTTGTTGGCTTTCATGTTTAAGTTGTGCTTATTTTTTGTGTGTGATAACTATTTGAATCTGACCAAAAGTTAACCAAATAATACAGTTAGATACAGTCATAGTCTACTTGCATGAACCTTTTGCATGAGTATTTAGGAAAATCTTTGTGGAAGTTTTACATGAAAGTATCTCATTAATTGCTGTAGGGAATGGATTTAAACTTCACACATACGTCTTTGGTCATTGTGTAAAATCACTGACAATGAACCATTATCCTAGCTTTGATCATAAAAAAAGCATATCCCTCATTGTAGTTAGAAGATAAAGGTAAAATCTTTGGGTAAAATTACTGTTTATTACCCCTTATCCCTTTCCAACATTTTGTCAAATAGTTTAGCGTGCAGTCTTAAAAATATGGACCTGTTTATCAAAAGCCTTAAGTGCACTTAGATAAGATGGATACAAATCTCACTATTGACTGTTCTAATGTTCACTTTAACAAATAAATTGTCCTAAGTTATGAGGGAAATCTAAAAGCTTGCAACTTTCTTGTATTTACTGAAATGACCGACGTAATATAAACTTTACCAAATGTATCAAAATGTGTAAATTTTCTTTCTTTTGTGGATAAGTTGAACCTTTATTCCAAAACATATAACATTTAAGGTATTGTATTTACTAGTTATTATGATATTAAAGCATTAAAGATAAAGATAGATACAAACAATTTGGTTGTATGATGATTTTCCACCACCAACTTGGCTGAACATGAAATGTGTGTTATCCATTCAATAACTTGGCATTTCTTTGGGCCGGCCATCACTTTTCATATTTGCAATTTGTTTATAGATTGTCGAGTACATATTGTCCCACATCTTGAGGCCTGCTAGTTTTCAGGCATGGTCGTGATTTCAGGCTTTGAGATTTTAAATTTTCCTTCTTTGTTCATATTGAAGTTTTTTAAATTCAGTAATGATATTCAGGCATGAGCATTCCTTAACAATAGTAGGCCTGATCTTACTGTTTGTATTCCATAATGAATATGCACAAATGCAATGATCCATGTTGTGTAAATCTGGTGCATTTATAAACAAAATATATCTTGTTATCATTGAAACCAAATCTTAAAAAACGGTTGCCATTTGTTTACGTCATTTCACGCTTAAGATAGCCTCAAACTTTCCTTGGAGATGAGAGTGTTTTTGTTGAGAATTTTGGTGAAACACACTTAAGAGCGAAAAAAATTGATATTTCAATAGCTTCTGTAAAATATTGAGTGGAAATCCATTGGTCATAGAAGACCCCTATTTGAAGATATGCATTCATTCTGATTTGTAAATGCAGATGCTGTATTGTGATGATCTAGTTTAAGGCTATCTTTTTTTGGGTCAGAATTTACATTGAGGGTCAACTACAGACTGCTTTATTTACATTTTCTGTGCTAAGAAAAAATATCAGCATAAACTGTTTACCAGCTACCGGTACATACTAATTTTAAGTACATAATAAATCTTTAACACTTTTGTATGTATCAAATTATATTTCTATGATTTTCTGACGCTCTGTGATGTTTAATATATGCAAATCCTCTCTTGATGTCTTTTGTAGGTTTCAATGTTTGATTATCTTAAAACAGTTCATTGTTCTGGCTTGACTAGATTGTGATGTAAAAGCATTTATGTTTATTTGGACTGAAACAATGTGCTTTTCATATTAAAGAGAATATTTCATTTGTTTCTATAGAATTTTGGGGTTTTGATTAGTTCCATATTTGTTTACATGTTACATAACATTTGTTTTTGTTTTCAAGGTATTTTATTTTGTTTAAAATAATATAATACCATATATGCTAAAAAGTAAATGATGAAGTTGTTCAGTTGTTTAAAGCTTCATCTAGGTTTGAAAAAATGTCTTTGGTGTATTGTTTATGTAAGTTTTAAACATTTTACAGTATCCGCCTTTTCTGATCAAGGTCACTCTTTTGAGAAAGCATTTCTTAAAGTAATGTTAAATACAAATAATTGAATTTTTCTTTTTCCTTCCCCTGTGTCTTTTGTGATGAGTAGTTTTTGTTTATTTGTATGTAAGGGGAGTGTACTATACAAGTGGTATAAACATGGTAAACTAGAAAGAACGGATGGCAGCTCTATAACTGAGGGCATAGGTCAAGGCCGTGTGACAGAAAATATGAAGGGTGCACCTGTTGATGATGCCATGGCCATTCAAGATAAAGATGCTGTAGAAATGGTAAGTGTCTAAGCTGCTCCATATACAATAACTCTATATGCAGAAATAACACAAGCTCAGTGTATAACTGGATTTTTAACTTTAGTTTGTTCCACAAATTGGTATAATGGTTATATGTCCAATGAGCAAAAAACATTCAAGCAGAATGGTTGTGAACACAAATGTCTGTTGTCCATTGTCCAAACCTTTACAACATGACTATGAACACTCATGAACACTCTGAATAAAATGTATGTATGATATACTTACTTGGTTCTTTGACATTTGGTTGAAAGTTCAAAAAATTTACCAACCTTGTGAACACTTCACAGATCTTTATTTGACAGGAAAGCATTTATTTATTCCTGGTTGGAGTTCCAAACCTAAAACATGTGGGATATAGAACATAAATCAAATACTCATTGTATTCTGTTATGATTTGCTGACATAAAGTGTGATTTTTTGGTCAAGAAAAGGCACATTTGTCTCATAAGATCTTTGCGTGTATCATATGTAGTTACAATGATTTCTATATGATACAAATATGTTTTGATTGATGCCAGCTACTGTATTTCTGAAATCATGTTAGGCATGTCACGTTATCTTGTATACAAGGGAATGGATTTAATCTTATCAAACTTCTCAAATATAAAATTATCCTGCTCATAAAACTACACATAATACAATAAAACATTTGTAATTCAACTGTTCCCGCTTTCCCGCCATCAATAGATTTGCAAACATCTATTTCTGCTATTATATGTTTTGAAAATGCTTAATGCCATAATATCTTGCTTAAGCTTGATATAAAAAATCGACATTTTGCAGTGTCAGCTCTCTATTTCAAAAAGTTTCAATCCTTACCAAACTTTATGAAACTGTTAAATGCCATCACATCTTGCTTAAGTTCAATGTGATTATATTAAGATCACCAAAGAACTTTTGAGTTACAGTCTATTTCAGAAAGTTTATAGTGGACTTTTACCAGATTTCATGAAAATGTTTGATGTGTTAATATCTTGCTTAAGACTCTTTTTAAAATGATTATATTGGATCTTTACCAAACTTAAAGAACATGTTGGGTGCTGTAATATCTATCCCTAGTTTACTATCCAGTAAGAATTCCCCAAGTATTTTAGAGTTAGGGCCTTTGCATGATGGATGTTTTGTTCCACAGAAGCAGATGGGAGACATATACTTTTTTCAAAGAACAAGTGCTAGATTTGTCCATTTTCAAAATATTTCCTAGGGATTTCTGTAATTTCTAATCCAGTCGTATTTGATAGAGAAGAAAGTTGCAGCGAGACATGTCATTAATGTCTTATATCTAACAAATTCAAACCTAGATGCTTTTTAACCCACAAAGTGCTCTTAGTGAGCTTTTGTGATCACCCGTTGTCTGTCGTTGGTTGTGCGTCGTCAACAAATTCAATAACATCTGCTTCTCTTAAATTATTGAGCCAATTTCAACTTAATTTCACAGGAAATGTCCTTGAGTGAAGCTCTTCAAAAGTTGTTCAAAGAAATTGATTCCATTATGGCATGAAAAGGAGGAATTTCTGTAATTCTTAAAAAATCTTCCTGTCAGATTTAAAAGGAATTTCACAGGAATGCTCCCTTGGGGCCCCTTTTAAAAGACTGTTCAAAGAATTTGATATCTCAAAAAACATGGCTGCCAGGGTGTGTTAAACTTTGAATGTGTTTGTGTTTTCACTATATGCATGTATGGTAAAATTTATAACTTAATAGACATCTTTTCTTCCCAAACTTTTGGGCCAATTTTAATATCATGTGGAGCATCCCTAGTTGGAGGGGAGAAAGTTTTGTCAAAAGAAGAATAAGTCATGTGACCAAGATGGCTGCCATGCCCATATTTGGTAAAGACCTTTAAAAATCTTCTTGTCACAAACCAATGGTCAGATTTCAAAGTAATTTTACAGGTTTTAGGTTTTCACAATATACATATTTTGTAGAATTTATAACGAAATAGATCAATATTAATTTAGATGTTCAAATATGCCAAAATCATAACAACATAATGGGAACCATAGATCATTCTGCACATAAGTACAGACTGATTTTTGTACACATAATCTGTAAATGTAAAATATTCAGTTTCTGCATTGTAAGAATTATATACCATTTTAATGTCCCACATCAAGCATGGGAATCAAAATAAAAAATATGCCAAATATGTCACTTGATAAAAGCATAAGAAACCTTGTTTAAAAGTTAAAAACAATGTTTCTTATCTTGTTATTCAAATATGTTGTTATAAGTTCAATGAATCTCAGGTGAGCAATTCTAGGGCCATTATTGCCCTTTTGTTTTATTTTTTGAAGGTTTGAAACTATAACTCATGGTCTACAACTCATTACCAACTTCTATGTTCTGCAAATTTGTTTTAATTTCAGACATTCCGTGTTTTAGATGAAGAAGGTTTTTTTGTTGGTGCCTCCTCAGGTCTAAATGTTTCCGCTGCATACCAACTGGCTAAGAGTATGGGACCAGGACATACGATTGCCACTTGTCTGTGTGATACTGGACAGGTACAAATTACATCCTTGCATTATAGAAATTTCATCAACATTTACAACATATACTGCTGATAACTTTAAAAAGAGCTCTTTGTGACAAAATAGGGTTACTATCAAATCTATACTTTTTCTTTGTAATTAGCTGTCCTTAACATGTAAAACTGTTTTCATGAACGAATGTTTCATGAATTGATAAACATTCAAACAAATGTATAAAATTTCCTAATTTGATAAAATTGAGA
Organism: Cerastoderma edule; assembly: GCA_947846245.1. Lineage (NCBI taxonomy): Eukaryota > Metazoa > Mollusca > Bivalvia > Cardiida > Cardiidae > Cerastoderma > Cerastoderma edule. Next base: position 1,390,054 of record OX401404.1, read on the forward strand.
TTTTAAAAGCTGTTGAATCATAGCAAAAACAACAGGATGATGACAATATAACGTCAATACTATTTATTATCTATTTTTTAAAGTGCTATTTTCACAAATTTAGTTCCCACCAATTTAACGTCATTGTTTTCATTTGAGTAACATCTAAAATAGCAAGAAACGCTAGGATTAATGAGTGGCGATCACCTTAATTCTGTCATTTATCCAATATTAACAACCTGAACATTCAAAATGGAGTATTTATTTGGGGTTTATTGGTTCCCAATGTTTCCTGACTGACCTTGTTTTCTCGCTAATTGTAAACAAACCTTGTAGTATTCACTCTTTTTAAAGCATCATGTGAACGTGTTACAGTCTCAATTCCTCTGTAAAAGGGAAATTGAAGTAATTTTAGTTAATTTTCAACTATTCTAGAACTTTTACAATTTCACAATTTAAGTGTAAATGAGTGCCAGTATGGCTTTAAATGACAATCATTTACTGCCTATTTGGAATAAAGTGTTAATTGTTACACATGCAGCTTCTCAATTAAAACATGTGATGGTCCCTCAAATCAGGAAGATTGGCATTTACAATGCAAATGACCATTAAACTTCATGAAGGAATGGAGACACCATATCGCAATTATTAAGAAAACATTGTACTTTTATGATAATGCAAATCAAATTAAAGCAAATCATGCATTTTTTTGCACAAACTCTGTTCCTGTAATAACATGTTGATTTTGTCTGTTACAAGTTACTAGAAATAAGGAGAGAGTTAAACTAATTCTCTTTACTAAACATCTTGTACTCTTATCTTTTTCAGAGATACTATGCAAAGCTCTTTAGTAAGGCTGTATTAAAAGAAAAAGGTATGTAAAGTTAGCTTGTGACTTTAGATGGAAAAAATTCCAACTTTATATGAATTCTCCATTTTGTCATATGATTTTAAAAGAAAAAAAGATAAAACATTTAGAGGGAGGTACACTCTTCAGTTTAAAGGTCAATGCCATTGTTTTTAAGCGTCATAATCAAGCTTTATATGGGCCCTTTTGAACAAAATACATTTGATTGTATAAAATGTGAAGGAAAAACTGTTTCCAAAAGTATCAAAGCTTTTGATTTCAAACTCCATTGTGAGTCCTGGGACGCCCAGTGGTTTAACAAGCCCATGGGCTCTCCTAATTCTATAGGAGTGTCCTTTGGCAAGACTTTAGAACCCTTGCCTGGTGTTTGTGAACCCCCCAGACAAACTGAATATAACTGAAAATTGTTTAACACCCTGCACAAAATGAAATATATATCAGACTTCATCCACCAACTTCCATCATTAGAAGTCTGTAGACAAAGTAACTTAATTGTGAATTGGATTTAGACCAAGTTATGGCTCTTTAGCTTAAGTTTATGTGTATGTTCTCTTTTCCCCAAATTATTTAAATATTACTTTTACAAATCACAGCTTATGAATACTCATGCAGGGGTAGTCTCCCAGTTAACTTACAGAATGCCAAAGGTTCTACCCTGCGTGATCAGCCCTTATGGGCAGTCATGTTTGAATGCCAAAGGTTCCACCCTGCTTGATCAGCCCTTAAGGGCAGTCATGTTTGAATGCCAAAGGTTCTACCCTGCTCAATCAGCCCTTATGGGCAGTCATGTTTGAATGCCAAAGGTTCTACCCTGCTCAATCAGCCCTTATGGGCAGTCATGTTTGAATGCCAAAGGTTCCACCCTGCTTGATCAGCCCTTATGGGCAGTCATGTTTAAATGCCAAAGGTTCTACCCTGCTCAATCAGCCCTTATGGGCAGTCATGTTTGAATGCCAAAGGTTCCACCCTGCTTGATCAGCCCTTATGGGTAGTCATGTTTGAATGCCAAAGGTTCTACCCTGCTTGATCAGCCCTTATGGGCAGTCATGTTTGAATGCCAAAGGTTCTACCCTGCTCAATCAGCGCTTTTGGGCAGTCATGTTTGAATGCCAAAGGTTCTACCCTGCTCAATCAGCCCTTATGGGCAGTCATGTTTGAATGCCAAAGGTTCTACCCTGCTTGATTAGCCCTTATGGGCAGTCATGTTTGAATGCCAAAGGTTCTACCCTGCTTGATTAGCCCTTATGGGCAGTCATGTTTGAATGCCAAAGGTTCTACCCTGCTCAATCAGCCCTTATGGGCAGTCATGTTTGAATGCCAAAGGTTCTACCCTGCTCAATCAGCCCTTATGGGCAGTCATGTTTGAATGCCAAATGGTCTACCCTGCTTGATTAGCCCTTATGGGCAGTCATGTTCTACCCTGCTCAATCAGCCCTTATGGGCAGTCATGTTTGAATGCCAAAGGTTCTACCCTGCTCAATCAGCCTTTATGGGCAGTCATGTTTGAATGCCAAAGGTTCCACCCTGCTTGATCAGCCCTTATGGGCAGTCATGTTTGAATGCCAAAGGTTCTACCCTGCTCAATCAGCCCTTATGGGCAGTCATGTTTGAATGCCAAAGGTTCTACCCTGCTCAATCAGCCCTTATGGGTAGTCATGTTTGAATGCCAAATGGTCTACCCTGCTTGATTAGCCCTTATGGGCAGTCATGTTCTACCCTGCTCAATCAGCCCTTATGGGCAGTCATGTTTGAATGCCAAAGGTTCTACCCTGCTCAATCAGCCTTTATGGGCAGTCATGTTTGAATGCCAAAGGTTCCACCCTGCTTGATCAGCCCTTATGGGCAGTCATGTTTGAATGCCAAAGGTTCTACCCTGCTCAATCAGCCCTTATGGGCAGTCATGTTTGAATGTCAAAGGTTCTACCCTGCTTGATTAGCCCTTATGGGCAGTCATGTTTGAATGCCAAAGGTTCTACCCTGCTCAATCAGCCCTTATGGGCAGTCATGTTTGAATGCCAAAGGTTCTACCCTGCTTGATTAGCCCTTATGGGCAGTCATGTTTGAATGCCAAAGGTTCTACCCTGCTTGATTAGCCTTTATGGGCAGTCATGTTTAAATGCCAAAGGTTCTACCCTGCTTGATCAGCCCTTATGGGCATTCATGTTTGAATGCCAAAGGTTCTACCCTGCTCAATCAGCCCTTATGGGCAGTCATGTTTGAATGCCAAAGGTTCCATCTGCTTGATCAGCCCTTAAGGGGAGTCATGTTTGAATACCAAAGGTTCTACCCTGCTCAATCAGCCCTTATGGGCAGTCATGTTTGAATGCCAAAGGTTCTACCCTGCTCAATCAGCCCTTATGGGCAGTCATGTTTGAATGCCAAAGGTTCTACCCTGCTCAATCAGCCTTATGGGCAGTCATGTTTGAATGCCAAAGGTTCCACCCTGCTTGATCAGCCCTTATGGGCAGTCATGTTTGAATGCCAAAGGTTCTACCCTGCTTGATCAGCCTTTATGGGCAGTCATGTTTGAATGCCAAAGGTTCCACCCTGCTTGATCAGCCCTTATGGGCAGTCATGTTTGAATGCCAAAGGTTCTACCCTGCTTGATTCAGCCCTTATGGGCAGTCATGTTTGAATGCCAAAGGTTCTACCCTGCTCAATCAGCCCTTATGGGCAGTCATGTTTGAATGCCAAAGGTTCTACCCTGCTTGATTAGCCCTTATTGGTAGTCATGTTTGGGGACTTCCTCCAGTATGAGTCTGGCAAGTTTATCGTATATTTGATGAAAGTGAAGCCACAGACCTTAAAATTCGATTTTTAAAAGGAATAAGTCCTTTGTCTCCATTAAACCAGGTTCACAATAGAAGTGTTATGACCGACTTCAAAGTAAATTTACATAACTCCACTTTTCATCAATTTTTGACAAAGATATCTTCCACTTTGAAATTTAAAAAGATATAGAGGATCTGTTGACAATGCTTTTATACATAAGTATGTGTTCCCCTTATGAATCTTACATGTATGTGATGAAGTGGGTTGAACTTCATTCTTGTTTCTTGAATACTATTTTGTTTTATAGTTCATGTTGTCTTTCATGTAGTATATTGTTCTATTATATTCCATATTTATGTCCCATGTGATAATGTGCTGTTTATTTTTGTCCTTCATGTGATATATTATAGATCATTTTATGTCCCATGTGATAGAGCTTGTTTTTGTTCATACTTGTGTTCCATGTGCTGTTTATTCTTGTCCTTCATGTGATATATTATAGATCATTTTATGTCCCATGTGATAGAGCTTGTTTTTGTTTATACTTGTGTTCCATGTGATAATGTGCTGTTTATTCTTGTCCTTCATGTGATATATCATAGATCATTTGTATGTCCCATGTGATAGAGCTTGTTTTTGTTCATACTTGTGTTCCATGTGATAATGTGCTGTTTACTTTTGTCCTTCATGAGATATATTATAGATCATTTTATGTCCCATTTGATAGAGCTTGTTTTTGTTCATACTTGTGTTCCATGTGATAATGTACTGTTTATTCTTGTCCTTCATGTGATATATTATAGATCATTTGTATGTCCCATGTGATAGAGCTTGTTTTTGTTCATACTTGTGTTCCATGTGATAATGTACTGTTTATTCTTGTCCTTCATGTGATATATTATAGATCATTTTATGTCCCATGTGATAGAGCTTGTTTTTGTTCATACTTGTGTTCCATGTGATAATGTACTGTTTATTCTTGTCCTTCATGTGATATATTATAGATCATTTGTATGTCCCATGTGATAGAGCTTGTTTTTGTTCATAATTGTGTTCCGTGTGATAATGTGCTGTTTACTTTTGTCCTTCATGAGATATATTATAGATCATTTTATGTCCCATATGATAGAGCTTGTTTTTGTTCATACTTGTGTTCCATGTGATAATGTGATATGATTTATAGCAGATTCATGATAGGGGATATCTGAATCTTTTTTCAATTTTATTAGATAATCTATTCAAATTCATTTCAGGGTTGCTGGGAACTTTATCAAAGAATTATTGGAAGTACCTTCACTAACAACGGAATTATCTGAATATTATATTGTCATTCATTTTTGAAAATACTTCAATATTGATAATGTGAACAACTTTTGGATATATTTCTAACAACAGAATTGTGAAGAACTATTGGACAGAGCTATTTTATAAGCTAGAAAGAATGGATGATAATGAATCCAGAGAATTGTTGCAGAACAGGGGAAAATCTACTTATCAACAGAAACAGGAAGAGTTATTTTACATAACAGTGGTTTCTTTCTAATAACTTTCCTACCTCAAACTTTTCCTCCATCTTTTTTGTAAATAGCCCAGCTGGAAGCCAGTAGCAAAGATAATTTGAAATGTATATTTTTATTCCTGAATCTTGCTAAATATCAATGTAATGTCAGGAGAAATTTATCATTATTATGAGAAATTTAAACTTCTGTATCCACTCTCATCGCTTAAGTCATCTTCTGCAATTCATCTGATAATTGGCATGATTTGTGAAAGATGATTTAAAACAAGAAATACATCAACTCAGAAAGATCTAGAAGTGACCACCAATGATTTTACTTTTTCTTTACCATTATTGTTGTAACATTAAGCTATGTTTATTCTGTACCGCCCATAAACATAATAATAAGATGCTTTGTGCTATGTGTATATTACTGATGAGTGATCCGATCATTTGTTTTTGAGTTTTATATTGAACCAATTATATTTCAGTTACAGTAAGGTGAAAGTTTACTCATATTTTTTTTTCTGAAGCACCTTAGAAATTGTGCTTCCCTCAACAGCTCTCTATATATGTAAGAATTGGGTGAATGAGGAATCCAACTCTTTAAAGACATGAACAAACAATGACTAAATACTTGTAGATTATGCTCAAAATGAGCTTTATGATTATTTGATGTCCGTCATTGTCTTGTCATAAGGAAAGTCTCAAGGTCAAATCTGTTTAATATCTTGTTATAATTTTAGCTGTCACAATAAATACCCAATCTTCATTAAATTTAAGCAAAATGTTAGTGTTGATGATATCTTGATCATGTGTGATCATGGCTGGGTGAGGATATAAAGTAAGCAACATGTTAGTGTTGATAATATCTTGATCATGTGTGATCATGGCTGGGTGAGGATATAAAGTAAGCAACATGTTAGTGTTGATAATATCGTGATCATGTGTGATCATGGCTGGGTGAGGATATAAAGTAAGCAACATGTTAGTGTTGATAATATCTTGATCATGTGTGATCATGGCTGGGTGAGGATATAAAGTAAGCAACATGTTAGTGTTGATGATATCTTGATCATGTGTGATCATGGCTGGGTGAGGATATAAAGTAAGCAACATGTTAGTGTTGATAATATCTTGATCATGTGTGATCATGGCTGGGTGAGGATATAAAGTAAGCAACATGTTAGTGTTGATAATATCTTGATCATGTGTGATCATGGCTGGGTGAGGATATAAAGTAAGCAACATGTTAGTGTTGATAATATCGTGATCATGTGTGATCATGGCTGGGTGAGGATATAAAGTAAGCAACATGTTAGTGTTGATAATATCTTGATCATGTGTGATTATGGCTGGGTGAGGATATAAAGTAAGCAACATCTTTGTAACTCTTTTGTTACTGCTAGAGGGGCTACAATATTGACAAAATATTCATTTAAATTAGTAAGAATGCTGATCTTGATAATATCTAGGCCAAGTTTAACAATGGATGGGATGGGTTCAAAACATAGTCTTCACACATTATATACCACATCTTTATTAAAGTTGCACAGTGTTTGTCTTGAAAACAATGGGTTATATTTGATAATTCGTTAATTTTGGTGAAAAGAAAACAAGGTCAAATCTTCTTACAATCTTGCTTGATTTCTAGCAGCAATAAAATCTTTATCAAAGTTGCCAAAGATATTCGTCTTGATGAAACTTGGATCATGTATTGGTTGGGGTCAGAAAGTAGGTCACTGTGTCAGATCGTTATCTTGGCACCAATTTAGCAACAATAGTATTGAGACAATATTCATCAAAGATACCCAGGATGTTTACTTTGATTAACTTTGGACTACGTAGACGAACAGTTTCAATCACTAATTGATGGATATTCAAAATTGATCTTTGCTATCAGATCGTGTCCGAGTGTTGATTTCAGTTCAGATTCAAACCCGTTCCTTTTCAGTGGAAATGTTTGGATGGTAGGTACTCTACCTTCAAGGACAATATTTTTGTGTCATTGAGACCCTTTCTTGAATCGTTTGAGAAAAGTTCAGATATGGTTTCGTTTTCGTATCATATAGTCCAGATTTATGGACTGTCGACAATGCTGATAATATGTGTTCTTTGGTTATGTATGGATGGTGGTCACGTGTTTTTCTGGAAAGGAAATGGTATTCGGTAATATGTGTGTGTGTGTGTGTGAATCCAGGACATTTGCCCCCCCCCCCGGACATTTGCCACCACGGACATTTGCCCCCTTTTTGGTATAGGGCGGACATTTGCCCCCTCGCCGTAATGTAGAAGGCGGACATTTGCCCCCTCATATTATTTTTTTCAATTTGCTTGACCTGATCGTTTTAAGTTATATTTAAATAGAAATTAAAATATAAATAATATTTTTATCAATTTTACTCTATTAGCTCTTCCCTCCTAATCCCCTATAGGTGTTAAAATCGAGACAACGAATCAAAAACACTCCGATGGCACTTGGCCAATCATGCTCATCCAACCATGGCCTTAAAACACCATTCATTCATTCATTCATTCATTCATTCATCCAACCATGAAACTTAATGAATTGAATTTAATGAATTGAATTTATTTTCTAATTAACATATTGATCACATCTTTAATCTTATTACCGATTTGGCTCACTCAAGGCTAACAATAAACAACAAAGAAGACAAAAGGTATTCCAATTTGTGTCGGTATGACAATCACCATCACTTTTGATTATGAGAGAAATAATTAAACTGAAAATGAAAAAATAAGGTCAAATCAACTTATGCACTTATGCCATCGGCGTAATAGAGCAAAATTGACATGTTAGTCTGATCAAATTATTATTTGCATTTAAATTCCTGTTTAATCATAACGGAATAAGATCAGGTCAAGCAAGTTGAAAAAATAATATGAGGGGGCAAATGTCCGCCTTCTACATTGCGGCGAGGGGGCAAATGTCCGCCTTATACCAAAAAGGGGGCAAATGTCCGGGAGGGCAAATGTCCGGGGGGCAAATGTCCGTATACCGTGTGTGTAGATGGAGGCGGGAGGGCATCATACGCCATTTACCTGTGTACAAAATGAGTTAAAATGCGAGGGCCAGTGATGTAAACAGCACACAGTTTGAAATAAGATTTCTTCTATTAGGCCTTCTATATATACATAGCCTTTATTTAAGGTATAAACATAATGTACAGTCTACATGCCTGTCACGATGTTGTCTATTTGTGTAAGTTGACTGTCGAGAGAGGAGAATAAGTAGATGTTATCAAAATAAAAAAAAATAAAAAATGGTATATATGCCCAGAGACATAGATAACAATAAATGTTTCAATTTAAGAGAAAAGTATTTTATGATGTTAAAATGCATGTGATGAGAATTTTTGTAAAAGTGGTTTTAGTAAACGAAAGGACACGTAAGAAAAAACTGACGTGCAAAGTTTCGAATACACCTTTTACCGCAGATTCCTCTTATATTGATTGCAAATCAATAAGTACATAATTATTCTTAAACACGTAACGGTCTAGTCTTATCATGCTGCTGACCGAAATGATTTTAGTAAAAAGAAATGTGAGCTTTTTAAATGTTAAGCTAAAGCAAATAGTGTGTCTTGCACCTTCGTTTTTATTATCATTTCTGAACAAGAAATTAAGTCAAAGCACACTACTTTAAACCCAGACAGACGCTTAAAACAGAACAAATCCTCCCTATTTTGTTTTCGGGAGCTTTAGGTCATTAAATTTGAATGAGATGTCAGAGAGTGGATACAGGGTTAGCGCCACACACTTCTTGTGTAATCGCCCTAGCATCAAAAGGTTTTATGACATCAAACTACATATTTTATGGGGTGGCAATTTACAATCATAGCCTGTATTGTCCACTACCGTGATTGACTCTATCACCCTTCGTTCTTCAAATGACACATTTCACTTGACATATTTGCAAGCGATCGGAATTAAGAAGAAGTATGACGAAAAAGGATATATCGTGGTGTTTCTGATTAAGAAGATCTATCCATTCTTTTGTCTATTAATTGAATGGATTTTCTTCTTCTAATATAGGAATATCACTTTGAAAATACGGGAAACTATAGACCTTAGTCAGCATTTAATACGGGATCAATTCAAACTCATTCAGACGTTTTAAGTAATAACACGTTTGATAAAACCGAAGTCACACAATTTAAGTTTTAATTGATGCAAAAATGAAAGATTTTGATTGAAAATAAAATGGCTGAAATCATGATTATGCTTGTGTGTTAAAGTAAACCTGGTATGACTTCGTTATAAACACGACAATCACCATAAAAACGCGGGTAACTATAAAACAAAAATAACACTTTAGGAAAATGTCAAGTATGATATGAACTAGTGCATAGTTTTTTAGTTTTACTGTGTACAACTATGTTATATTTTGGTTGGAAATCAAGATGGCTGAACTCATTAAGGTAGTAAATGAGACATATTTAGTACGCAATAACTTCTAAATGACAAAGAATATCAGACTGAAAATTTGGAAACCAACAAAATCATATCCCATTAAAGTGGACATAAATCAGAAATGTTTGAATAATCCTCTGTTAAAACATTTTACTTTGTACAAGTATGAAATATTTTGGTTGAAAATAAAATGGCCGAAATCATGATCATGCGTGTGTGGTTCAGTAAACCTGATATAACTTCGTTATGGAAGCGAAGATTACTTTAAAAATGCGGGCAACCATAAAACAAAAATAACACTTCAGGAAAATGTCAAGTATGATATGATCCAGTGCATAGTATTTTAGTTTTACTGTGCACAACTTTGATAATTTTGGTTGGAAATCAAGATGGCTGAACTCATTAAGGTAGTAAATGGGACATATTTAGTACGCAATAACTTCTAAATGACAAAGAATATCAGACTGAAAATTTGGAAATCGACAAAATCATATTATCCCATTAAAATGGACATACATTAGAAATGTTTGAATAAACCTCCATTAAAACATTTTACTTTGTAAAAGTATGAAATAATTTGGTTGAAAATAAAATGGCCGAAATCATGATCATGCGTGTGTGGTTAAGTTAACCTGGCATAACTTCGTTATGGAAGCGAAGATTAATATTAAAATGCGGGCAACCATAAAACAAAAATGACACTTCAGGAAAATGTCAAGCATGATATGATCCAGTGCATAGTATTTTAGTTTTACTGTGCACAACTTTGTTAATTTTTGCTTGTAAATCAAGATGGTTAAACTCATTAGGGTCGTAAAATGGACATATTCAGTACGGAATAACTTCTAAATGACAAGGAATATCAAACTGAAAATTTGGAAATGTAGAAAAACAAACCCTTTCTTTAAAATGGACTTGAATTGGAAATGTTTGAAAAACCCTCCTTTAGAACAGTTTGAATCTAAAACTAGTCAATTATCACGTTTATCGCACCCAACCACGAAATTGCAAACAATTCAATCAAGTTTGTCGCAGTTTGCCATGTTTATTTTTTTGATAATCGCTTGCTGATCGGCCTTGTTGGATGGAAAAACTTTCTAACAATAACAATATAGTGAATTCGGCAAGAAAATAATTTAATTATGACTTAAAACATGCTTATATGTGTATTGCCTATTTCGCGTTTAGTTGAAAACGGCGTCGTTAGACAGATCTCGAAATGTCTCGCTAAATAACGCGTCATGCGAGATATCGCAGAAACCTGCTATAGGTAAAGGAGTTGCCAATCTCTGTTATCTATGTCTCTGATATGCCCTAATAATAACGCAAAAATAAAAACTAGGCAGATGCCTCTGTATGCCTATGTTTATTGGAACAACCTGTACTTGTTCCGAAGGTCCTGATCCCCATTAGACGAGGTGAAAATGGCCGGCACTTAAACATCGGCGAGGGTACTGGTTTAGTGTCCAGGAAGCAGACACGGAGAGTGAATTTAATAAGCTTCAAGCTTCCATTACAATCGATTTAAAACGTTTAAACTAAACTAAACTAAACTAAACAGCATGTTACTTCTGGAAGAAATGTTATTATAATAAGGTAGATATCAGTTAAAAAAACCATCCATATCTTGTTCTACAAATATGTCTCGACTCTTTCTAGTCACCAGACGGCATTACATATAAAGCACTGGATAACTTCAAGAAAACTACACAAACATGGAATTATTTTCAATCCTATATTTGTGACATGAATATTATTATATTCCCTTATAATAATTCTTCTTGATGTTAGGTCTTTCCATTGAAGTTCATTTAGCGTCTCTCGCTGCTACGCAGGATCTGTTACGGTGTTTTCCCGTGAAATATCCAACACCCCTTCTTTGTATTTTGTCCAACTTGTCTATATGTATCTTTTTATATATGCCCCAAAATGTGCTGGCGTATTATAATTGTGGTCTAATAAGTGTAAGATATGCCTTTTCTTTGGCAGTTTCTGATGGTATGTGTAGATTTCTGTTTAGAAAGTTTAGTGCCCTGCTTGCTTTGTTTGATATATTATTGATATGCTCACCCCGAATCCAGGTTATCTACGATCGTGCAACCAAGGTATTAGCTTGATTTTTCGCGGGAAAGGATTTGTCCATGTAGTTTGTATGGGTACTCAAGGATTTGTTTTTTCTTTGATACTGAGAGTACAGTGCATTTCTTTGGATGGATTTTAATTTGTCTTCCCACTCCGCTAGCTTGTCCAGATCTTCTTGTAGTATCAGGCAATCACCTTTCGAAGCAACTGACACGTGGACAATGGTATCATCAGCAAAAGGGCGAGTTGAGGATTTTGGTTTTGTGGCATGTCATTGATGTAGAAGAGGAACAGACTGGGTCCAAGCACGAAGCCCTGAGGCACTCCGGATTCAACTGTCTCCATGCTGGATTCCTCTCCATCCACCGCTACTACTTGGGTTCTTCCTGTTAGGAAAGTTTTTATCCATGAAAGTGTTGATCCCTTTACGCCATAGTGCTCGAGTTTGTTGAGAAGAAGAGTATGAGACACTTTGCCAAAGGTTTTTGAGAAGTCGAGGATAAAGAGATCGGCTTGTTTGCCATCTCCAAGGTTGAGTTTCAGGTCATCTATGCATTCAATCAGTTGAGATTCACAAGAACCATGTTGTAAGGGATAGCGTATGCTGTTGACTTCTGCATATTTCATCAAGTGGTTGGGGATAATTTGCTTCATAACTTTGCAGCATACACGTCATTAGTGTCTTCGGATTTCTTTTTGTGTGCTCTATCTCGTCTCTTAACTAACATTTTGATTTCTCGTGAGATCAAGGACAGTTTGTCATATTTCAAATAGTTAATAGTCAATCTTTTCTGTAGACATTAAATTGTGGGGGTAGTACTTGTCGTTAATAGTAGGGTCAAGCCAGGTTTCTGTCGCTATGAAGATATTAGGTTTTGTGCCCTCTATAACATTTCCAATTTGGTATTGCTCGTTTTTTATTGACTGGCAGTTGATATTTACGATTCTGAGTGGAGTAAACTGTATCTTCGTTTTTTTCCTGTTCTTGCGATTTTGTGAAGAGGCATGTATGAATCCAACGCAGTATATGGCCGAGTTGAAAAAATGTGAACAGGTGATATAGGTTTAATGTAACGGTAGGTAACTTTGATCAGAACCCCTTACCTCAGGTATGGTATCGTTTGATTGATACATAAACAGCACACAAGAGCGCGATGGACTTATCCTGGGACTGGTATGTTGTCAAAGATCGCTGTTGAGCAATACCAACTTGACAATACCGAATACTGATTGGTGGTTTCCACAGCTTTTGGGCCAAAACATAGTTGTGTAACTTTATTTTCCACAAATAAAGCAGTCGCATCTGACCGATTCACCTTCATTTATTAATTTACTGTACGTTCCACTATGTACTTCTCGGCAGCTGATATGAAACCATTGGTTTAAACTTATTTATTTTACATCGATTGTGAAACAAGTTCTTACAACTTAAATTAACCACTCTCGATTCTACGACGGTTTGCACTTATCGCAGACTACTGCTCTGTGACCCCATGTGACTGGTTGTTCACATAGGATATTCTGCTCTTATCTTTTGTATCTTGCAATAGATTATCATAAATGAGAGCAATTCCGTAATCATTTTGTTTGGCTAGACTCGCACCCAATCCCTGAAATAAACGGATACAGGCATACAAATATCTTTATCCTTCAACCAAGGCCGTCGCAGTCAGTGCTTTAAAACACTTTGAACATATTCAGTTTCTTGGTTGAAATTAAACAAAGCTGTTTATTTTAAGGTAGTTAAATCATTTTATTTCATCCAAATTACACTCTTCACATGCTATTATCAAAAAATAATTTCGAGGATAATTTATTCCCAATTATAGTCTTACTTGGGGGGAGTATGCTGAACTTAGACGATGCCCTCCATTCGAAATCCACAGAGGGTGGAAAATTACCTACAAATTGGTCTAAATCCCTCCTCTCTGTCAACGAAATCACGCTTAATACCTTTTGGCTCAAACGATGATTGGTACAGAAAAAATGAGAAGGAAATGATTATAATAAATTGCTTTGGTTTGTTGTATATGATGTGGTTTAAATAAGTGTAAATAGGTAACTCAATAACTAAAAATAACCAAACATTAGTCTTTGCTATAAACTGAATTTAGAAATGTTTCATTTAAAATACATTGACCTAGTCAATGTCAAATATCAGGTAATTGGAATCTTGTGGACCGTTTTCTTCAACAGAGTCTGTCCAGCAGAGTAATTTTCAAATTCGAAAATGCTTTGAAGAAAACTATCCTAGAATCCAAATACCTTATATTGAGATTAACAAAGCGTATTGTTATCACACACAGCTAATTTCTATATTGCCGTCCAACCAGCAGACAGTATCCGAAAGATGAAATATATAGAAGTTAAACCCCAACTATAGCAATACACCCTACATTGTCCTCTCTGACAATGTGAACAACTTCAATCGACCCTCTTTCGTCCACTGACACGTCCTTGTCAGGACACAACTATGCTGACAGGGCGACCAGCGCTCTCCAGACACGACATGTATAATTCCACCTACATACAATACAATAAACATTCCGTAGAGGAGACGATGTTTAAACAGAATGACTCCACAAGCTACGATATTCGACCAGCGAAACAGCCTGTCACCTATTGAAAGGCTTAATTCTAGAAGGCAACATGGCTTCAGAAATATCAATAAACATATTGATTGTTCGGAACAGTTCATTGAAGCTATTTCAACCACATTGGAAAGACAATTGAAACTGAAGTCAAACCACTCTTTGGCAATATTACAAAACTCATTGAATTCCTCCTTTAAAATAGCCTTCAACACAATTGTTAATAACATTCACGAAAAGGCACATATATGTATAATACAAATCTTCTGTAAATCAACATTCTTAATCAATACAAAATATAGTAAGTACAAAATGCGGAGAGAAATTCTGACCAGCAGAATTGATGGAAAAGGGGTCGCTGTAATTGACAAACGACCAGCATCTGTCAATAACATAATGCCCTAACAATGACAGAATTATATACACAATGATAGTTGAATGGATTAATATGCTGTAAAGTTTACACAAATCAAAATCTAATTAGCACTTTTAAAACATAATTCAGACAAAACAAAAACAAAATGGAGTGCAGAAAAAAACTTTGCTGAGGTACCATGCTTTTAACGACTCTTCTTGATATTTTCTAACCAAACACTTGGATAGGAATGAATTTTCAAAACAAAATTTGTTATATCGTTTGTTAAATGTTGAGAAACTATTGAATATGCTAAATAATCAACTGCGTATATTTTCAGATAAACCAAGCATTTGAGTCATATCAACCAATGCATATACGTGCTCTTAATTGTATTTATGCTTGTGTTTATTTCAAACAAAAGCAATTACGTAAAATACATGTAATGCAATCTTAATATTTTAAGGACTATCTAAGATATACTGATAGCTTCATCACTACTGTTGTTCCCTGTGATCATCAAGGCACTCGATCATAAGTAACTAACATTTAACAGTAACACCATCTTATGAAATAAACAAAAATTATATACACATGGCGCATGTCTACACATACAATCTATAATCTATTTTTCGATCTGCAATGTTTTTAGCATATCTAATCTAAATAAAGCATATTCGGGTATACACTCGCGCAATTTCTGTTCAACATCAATTTATATTTATAAGTAACCATAACAATAGAGATACATAAATTTCTTCTCGCCAGCAAGAAAGTGAATTGTGGACTGGTTGTGATGGCCTGTGTGATCGCTCGAGTTGTCCCGTCCAGCAGGATTCAGGAACCACGACAAGGCGCTGATAAACCATGACAATATGCCATACTTATGGATGATTGTAAGAAACCCTTACACACACTAGCCTACTGGGTGTCTGAATGGATACCTAGAAATAGAAATACACGGCTATGATCAATACTCTTTTTGTCGTTGACAGGGTTTCACTCAAGGAGGTAATTTATATATGTATATATCGACACAATCAAACGTGCACATATCACATGGGTGGGCTATAGGCTTATTGGGCTGTTACTTGGTGTCGTCTAAAAAGTCTCCTTAAAAGTCAAACTAAATACCTGTCGGTATAATAATATTTCGGACGGTAGGCGAAATTAGTTCATCTCTTTCTTCAAAATCTTACCACTAGACACTAAGTTTATGAGGGAAGCAGACAACTGTTTGGAACTAAGAAATATTGGCAAGGGAATCAATAGAGAATGGATAGATGCACAAGCCGAAACAGATGGTTAACAGAAATAGCTTACTAATCAAAATCTTCAGATAAGAACAACACTTGCTTACTGCCTCAATGATATAAAAAGACGGTTTTTACACAAAGGCATGGATTGTAAATCTAAACAAACATATCTAAAAAGGATACAGTTCATGCTGATGTTATTTAAAATTTAATATATATCAAATTTTATAGAAATTTTGTCATTCAACTTTTTTAACAAAAAACGAGTTGATGTATATGAATGTACTGCTTGGGTGAAGCTTCATTTGAATAAAGGCAAACCCATTGCTCTTTGCACAAACTTTTTTGGTGTCATTTTGATTTCGTAACATTGCTTCGTGAAAAGGTAACTCTGTATTAAAGTACTTGTTTACAGTTGAGGAAATTGAAATAACAAGTAAAGCAATAACAAAAGTTTAGAACTATGGAATAAAAAATCGCCAATGAAACCATGAAAACTGTGCCCAATTCCAGGGAGATCCACTCTATGATATCACGGCCTTCCCAAACGCTGGGTGTTTCAGGAATGGAGTAAGAGCTATATTGATTGTATTCGTTGAGTTTATTGACAGAATGAAAACCGTCTTCATACATAAAGAGTAAAGGACATTGCTATTCAGCTTGTAATGCTTGTATGGCCAAAGTCTAGGAACAAGCACCTTTATGGCCAAAATCAAACAATGAATACCACTAGTATGGTTTTATCTGTAAATTGAACATATCTACTTACCACATGGTCCCCATGGTTGTTTAAGAAGCTGTTTAAGATGATATAGATCATCGCTCTGCTCATTATCTTCAGCTTCCAGAGTATCAAGATCCGGTAAAGTCATGTCAAGAGACAAGCTGATTGGTGCGAGAAGCCAGTTATCAGGATCCAGTATGTCATCTCGATCTTCGTAGCCTGGTGAGGAAGAACAGGGGCTCATAGCCGTGTACTTGTGTTGATCGAGGCCAGAAGCCGAACCATACACTGATGCACATGTCGATACCGGAGATGACTCAACAGTAGACGTATCGGTTGGTGATCGGATTGATGATGAGGAGCCAGAGTCTAGCCCTACGATCGATGAGTCAAATAGTTGGCTTGGCTGACCGGTTCCAACTAAACCCAAAAGGTCTTCAAGGTCGGAGCAATCTTCGAACGTTAGTTCTTCCTTGATCGTCTTGCTTGAGCCAACAGGGGGTGGCAGTAACTCTATATGCGATTCAATGTCTGACGATCGCATTCTGAAGAGTCGTGATTTCTCGTCGACTTCGAGCATTTGACAATTGTCATGATCCAGTTTAACAGATCCCGGAGATACAGGCTCTGATTTTATATCAAGCATTCTTTCTTTTAACGACCGAGGAGTAAGATCATCAAAGAAAGAATCAACGAAACTTGCATCTATAACAGGCAGGTTTTTCTTTTTAGGATTGTTTATAGATTTATGTGTTGATAGGCCATCTCTCTCTGGGTGTTTCATATCATTGAGGCGTTCCATCACATACGTGGTGAGGTGCTTGATTTCTTGTGTATCTTGCTTGGGTGCAACATCAGTGTACGGCGACATTGGGGAGTTCACAGGGGATGGTTCTGGTGTTAAATAGCAGTCGGGAATCGACACTTCTGGAACTACTTGTTCGAGGGTACAAGTAGGTGCAAGCTTCTGAACAACACCAGGACGCTCAACCGGTGCTATTGCATTGACAAGCATTGCTCGCTTATTTCTGATTGCCTGACTAAGATCCAAATCCACTCTTGCTGCTTGATATATCATCGGTACCCCTGGTCCACCTGTCATTACCTTCATATCATCGCCAAACACCGTATGGTTGATAGGATGCATATTCCTGAAGACATTCAAATTCATGACGTACTGATTCTCACCTCCTGAAGAACAATCGCCTTCACCTTTTATGTCCGGGGATAGTCTTGGGAGTTTGGTTGGCTTGCATGATGAAATGAAATTCTCCTGCAATTTCCTTTTCAAAGCTTTAATTGTACTCGTGTGGCCTTGTGGTCTCTGTCCAAACACCTCAAAAGAGTTCCCGTTTCCGTTGTTATATTGATGGTGGTGTTGAGAGTATAGGGTTGGTGGTGGAACGGGAGTGTGTCCGTATGAGCGATGTTGCTGGTCCAAGGGGTAATAACTAGGTGGCTGTAGCAATGGTTGATGTCTACCCATCACTTCATGCTCAGGTTGCTGATGTAATTGAGGCATAGGCTGACCTCCAAAGAATATATCTGGAGCTCGTGCAGCATAAAGTGCGAACAGCTGACCTTGAATCTTAAATTGCTTGGCTTCCTGCTCACTGAAAAAATACCCACACAATCATTATGCACCGCCTACAAGCATGGGTTTGTTTCTTTGTTACGGCTTTACATCAGTATATGAACAGTGTTTCAGTCATAAAAAACACAAAAATACCCACACAATCATTATGCAAGTTTCAGTTATATCGCGATGCCCGGCGCATAGCTGATCAAGCCGGGTAAGAACTATCGACATTCCGTAAGTCGGATAGCCTATGTCGACGAACGAAACAAAAACTTGTCGAAACATAAATTCAAGAAGAAAGGCATGAATAATAAATTATAACCGAAGAAGCTTTAGATCTATTAAAGAATAAAACTCATCCGTCAGTGATAGATGGAAAGTTCAGATGTGTTTGTTCTTACAATCCATATCCTTTGAGGTCAACGAATAGTTCTATAGCATGGACACACATGCCATTACCTCTCATATATGAACGTAAATATTCTAGTTTTATTCTCGAATACTTGATACGGCCTGCTGTTTGTGAAACATGTGTGCCTGTAATACGACTATGCGGGTATTTCTAACAATCTATCAGGGCTCCACGCGGCAAACAAGCATGGGCTACTTTAGGACATGGTCCGGTTAGTGTCTAGTCTGTTATGTCCACTCCGTACAGTTAGAGTGACTTTTCGTCTCACAGACCCCGAGCATGGTTTTAATCTATTTCGATTCAACTTCACCATTAGTGATTGTGTGCGTGAGAGTAATGTAACCGACTAGCTTACCTGACTACCTGGTTGATACAGACAATCAGAGGGTCGTCCGTGTTCGATACAAGGGCCTGCCTCACATGCATCACAATGTTGACCCAGACTATCTCGTTGGTACTCGTGAGCATTCGGACGGTCATCATACATCCCATCTCGTGACGAGATTTTATCACTGTAATATAATCACTGTCCTATAATATTATCTTCTTTAATTCACTGTGGGATGGTGTTAACACACTTCCTACAAATGAATAATTTAACATCATTCGGATACCTTTGATAACTCACATCATTCTTCGAATGCGATAATGACCTCTCAAAATTATAATTGATTCAACAGCAATTAACGAAGTCATTTAAGCAAGGGTTAAATAATGTTCGTAAGGAAAAGGGAGAGTAAAAACATCAAGTGTTATGCATATCCCTTGAAATAATTTCTTAAGTAGGAAATCATATCACTGAATTTAATCAAAATATTGAGCTACTGCACCGACTAGAGCTTGCCTTACCAAAATCTTAGAGAACAGTAACTAAATGTCCTTTAAACTTACATTGTACGTGTTTGGCACGGGCTTCTGTTAGATCATCTGGGTGTAACATAGAGTACCACGACTTGGATTGGATCTCCGAATTACTCATACTCAGGTAAAACTCGCCACTGGAAAGAAAAGGGATAACTTATGACTGACTCGCCAATATATTCGGTCCACAAGTAAACAGCCAATAATATACTGTCGTCGTTCATTGGCAAAACACTGTCGCCGTTCATTGGCAATACACTGTCGCCTTTCATTGGCAATATACTGTCGCCGTTCATTGGCAATATACTGTCGCCGTTCATTGGCAATACACTGTCGCCGTTCATTGGCAATACACTGTCGCCGTTCATTGGCAATACACTGTCGCCGTTCATTGGCAATATACTGTCGCCGTTCATTGGCAATATACTGTCGCCGTTCATTGGCAATACACTGTCGCCGTTCATTGGCAATACACTGTCGCCGTTCATTGGCAATATACTGTCGCCGTTCATTGGCAATATACTATCGCCGTTCATTGGCAATATACTGTCGCCGTTCATTGGCAATATACTGTCGCCGTTCATTGGCAATATACTGTCGCCGTTGGCAATATTCAAATAAATGGTTAAAAAGACTCTGAAAATATGTATGTAAATCTGTGGTTTAAAGGTTAAAAGATAATCCCACTTGGCACAGGACGAGAACTTACTTCTCTGTGATTTCAATGAACGACATATCCAGTTTGTGGACACTCTTGAAGATTGTCGTATTGTTCTGAATGAGACTCTCCTTCAAGTCTGGGGTTATCAAAGGAGTACAAAGGGCCATGAACACATGTTGTTCGGGGATTCCATTGTCCTTCGGGGACACGGGGACAAAATGACCTTTTATATGCATCACCTGAAAATAATAAGAAAAATACAAATACCTTATAAAAACGACGAACTATGCGTTATTCAAAAAAATAAAGTGTATCCAACAAGTATATCAAAGATTAGAAACAAATATTTTCCAGACTAAAAGGCCACTATTGCTTAGTATATAAAATATTAGATATACCAAATATAAGACACTCTTAGATGGTTTGATGAATGTCAAATGACAGGTTTCTGTCTCTTGCTCTGTCTGTTCAGGCGGTTAAAATGAGAACTGCTATCATCGGTATCAACGGCATGCACGACTCCACGACTCTGAAGTTCGAATAACACTCTTTCTGCATTGAATTTATCTTAGACATCATTAGTTTAGACACTAATAGTCTGAGATGTTTGGTGAAGCTTCAAGATGAGCTTTCTGAGTAGGGAAATGTTTACAGCTAAAACGTCATATTTCGACAAATCAATCCCAGTGAGACAACACATACTTTACAAGTTTCATGACTCCTGTAAAGTAGTCTTTGTAATAAGATAGGGCCTATAACTGAAAGGCAGACTGAAGGCAATGAATTTTGTTTTTCATTATTTTATTGAGTCCCTATTCAGACTGCATAAATGCCTGTATAAGTGTCTATCTGCATATCCGACACATACACATCACACGCACCATGCGCTCATACAGTATATACACACACATACATGTAATGCAGCTATACAATCCTGGAGTAATAATGAATTATTAACAATGTGCTGTTTTCCCGTGTGGCGACGTATTGTTCGCCTAAAATGAATACATAACTGTCAACGGTGACATTATATATGCGGATGGTAGATTGCCCCCGGTAATTCACCGTCAAAACGGGGCCGCGCTACTGGACAACATTCTCCCAGTGTCGGAAACAATCATGTCCTTCCTTCTCGTGTAGTCAATCAAATTGGAGTGTCGGACTTCGTTAATACATAGATCGTCTTCAACTACCATGCACACATCACTGTTTCGAACGGCCACAAACACATACATTTAGACTTCTTGATATTCAATTTTTGCCACAAGTCGGGTAAATGACGTAAACGTCCACAACTAACTATCCCATTTCTCCAATTAAATGAATCAGCAGTGCCCGTTCTACGAACGCATGGAATATATTTTGTCAGCATAAATAGACCAATTTCAGACATGCCGATTTGACCACGTTCGTTAAAAGACGTGTGTGTATGGTGCTAGCAGACAAGTCACAATTCTATATATTTAACTAAATAGATAGAAACCCTTTTTTGATCGTGTGTACATTTGTTCTCTCCAAAAACGACTTTTCGGAGATTCATAAGCTTTTACTAGTGGGCCTCTTGTTTTTTTACCAATTACAAAGAAAAGCATTAAAAACAAAACCCCAAAACATCTATTATTTAACCTCGGTCGGTATAAAAAATGATAAATACACTATCTTGTATAAATAGAGACATTTATTTGCGACTTCAATCAATCAGTTTTCGACAAGTGATGACACACTAGGAGAAGATACAGCTTCAATGACCTTCGTGATGTGGCTCAAACATTACATACGAATACAGCTTCAATGACCTTCGTGATGTGGCTCAAACATTACATACGAATACAGCTTCAATGACCTTCGCGATGTGGCTCAAACATTACATACGAATACAGTTTCAATGACCTTCGCGATTTGGCTCAAACATTACATACGAATACTGCTTCAATGACCTTCGCGATTTGGCTCAAACATTACATACGAATACAGCTTCAATGACCTTCGTGATGTGGCTCAAACATTACATACGAATACAGCTTCAATGACCTTCGCGATGTGGCTCAAACATTACATACGAATACAGCTTCAATGACCTTCGCGATTTGGCTCAAACATTACATACGAATACAGCTTCAATGACCTTCGCGATTGGCTCAAACATTACATACGAATACAGCTTCAATGACCTTCGCGATGTGGCTCAAACATTACATACGAATACAGCTTCAATGACCTTCGCGATGTGGCTCAAACATTACATACGAATACAGCTTCAATGACCTTCGCGATGTGGCTCAAACATTACATACGAATACAGCTTCAATGACCTTCGTGATGTGGCTCAAACATTACATACGAATACAGCTTCAATGACCTTCGCGATGGGGCTCAAACATTACATACGAATACAGCTTCAATGACCTTCGTGATGTGGCTCAAACATTACATACGAATACAGCTTCAATGACCTTCGTGATTTGGCTCAAACATTACATACGAATACAGCTTCAATGACCTTCGTGATTTGGCTCAAACATTACATACGAATACAGCTTCAATGACCTTCGTGATGTGGCTCAAACATTACATACGAATACAGCTTCAATGACCTTCGTGATTTGGCTCAAACATTACATACGAATACAGCTTCAATGACCTTCGTGATTTGGCTCAAACATTACATACGAATACAGTTTCAATGACCTTCGCGATGGGGCTCAAACATTACATACGAATACAGCTTCAATGACCTTCGTGATTTGGCTCAAACATTACATACGAATACAGCTTCAATGACCTTCGTGATTTGGCTCAAACATTACATACGAATACAGCTTCAATGACCTTCGTGATTTGGCTCAAACATTACATACAAATACAGCTTCAATGACCTTCGTGATTTGGCTCAAACATTACATACGAATACAGCTTCAATGACCTTCGTGATGTGGCTCAAACATTACATACGAATACAGCTTCAATGACCTTCGTGATTTGGCTCAAACATTACATACGAATACAGCTTCAATGACTTTCGTGATGTGGCTCAAACATTACATACGAATACAGCTTCAATGACCTTCGTGATGTGGCTTAAACCTTCGTGATGTGGCTCAAACCTTCGTGATGTGGCTCAAACCTTCGTGATGTGGCTCAAACATTACATACGAGAAACCCAAACTCACTATGGTTTTAAGTGTTTTGTGAGTACCAATAGTCTATTCCCACGTGTCCCGCGGATGCCCAAACTCACTATGGGTTTTAAGTGTTTTGTGAGCACAAATAGTCTATTCCCACGTGTCCCGCGGATGCCCCAAGTATAAACTGTGGTCCAGAATACTTTTCATAATTCATGACTTAATAACTTTTGTAATGATTAATGTATTTGCTCTTTAGATGTCTCTAGACGCATTTATAAGGCATATTCCTGCTGACAGTGTCTGGTCTGATAGTACACACGAATACAAATGTTCCTATGAATAAACTGTCTTTGTGGTGAACAAAACGTTCGAGACGGGAACTTTAAAGCTGTAACTCAAGTCACAAATTAACATAGTCTAATATATCATTTGTACAATAATGTAATTTGTGTAAATGATATGCAGACATGAACCAAACACAAATCACACACATCTAGAGACGGGTGTGTTGTGGGATATATGACGTCTAATTTAGCTATGAAATGATTGGCTTGGATTGTGCTTTATGTTTATCGATACAACAACCAGACCTTCTCACGTATAGTAACCATTAAACTAGGTCCATATAAGACATTCAAACCTGAATACAACAACCAGACCCTCTTACGTAACCATTAAACTAGGTCCATATAAGACATTCAAACCTGAATACAACAACCAGACCCTCTTACGTAACCATTAAACTAGGTCCATATAAGACAGTCAAACCTGAATACAACAACCAGACCCTCTTACGTAACCATTAAACTAGGTCCATATAAGACATTCAAACCTGAATACAACAACCAGACCCTCTTACGTAACCATTAAACTAGGTCCATATAAGACATTCAAACCTGAATACAACAACCAGACCCTCTTACATAACCATTAAACTAGGTCCATATAAGACATTCAAACCTGAATACAACAACCAGACCCTCTTACGTAACCATTAAACTAGGTCCATATAAGACATTCAAACCTGAATACAACAACCAGACCCTCTTACGTAACCATTAAACTAGGTCCATATAAGACAGTCAAACCTGAATACAACAACCAGACCCTCTTACGTAACCATTAAACTAGGTCCATATAAGACATTCAAACCTGAATACAACAACCAGACCCTCTTACGTAACCATTAAACTAGGTCCATATAAGACATTCAAACCTGAATACAACAACCAGACCCTCTTACGTAACCATTAAACTAGGTCCATATAAGACATTCAAACCTGAATACAACAACCAGACCCTCTTACGTAACCATTAAACTAGGTCCATATAAGACATTCAAACCTGAATACAACAACCAGACCCTCTTACGTAACCATTAAACTAGGTCCATATAAGACATTCAAACCTGAATACAACAACCAGACCCTCTTACGTAACCATTAAACTAGGTCCATATAAGACATTCAAACCTGAATACAACAACCAGACCCTCTTACGTAACCATTAAACTAGGTCCATATAAGACATTCAAACCTGAATACAACAACCAGACCCTCTTACGTAACCATTAAACTAGGTCCATATAAGACATTCAAACCTGAATACAACAACCAGACCCTCTTACGTAACCATTTAACTAGGTCCATATAAGACCTTCAAACCTGAATACAACAACCAGACCCTCTTACGTAACCAATAAACTAGGTCCATATAAGACCTTCAAACCTGAATACTTTTTAGCTAGTTCTCACACATGTTTTAAAACGTGAAAGTATATTCTCATGTTCATAACTATCAATATTTCTTTTTTGGTCATAAAACATTTAGCCATGTCTCAGTACACGAACACTTAATTGAATATGTTAGTGAAGTATTAAAATTATCTGCCAAAAAATATTTTAAAAAAAATCGGGTACAAAATTGGTCCGGTGATCCCGACGTCGATCTTCCAATGAAATGTCATGCAATTACAGCTTGAGCCATCCGAGTTAATATGATATATACTATTTTTAAACATGACTTTAGCCATCACCATGCTAGAATTAACTCTTCCATAGATTCACACTGTTGCTAACGTTACGCGGTGTTAGATTTGTCAATACTCGTGTTTAAACGAATCATGCCTATGCAGTAGTAGATACATTGAGAGCGATTGCCATGGTGATACTCTCAAAGTAAGCAGCCATATTCATATCACTATTAGATACTGTTAACATTACACAGTAACTACACTTTGAACGTTCAGCCTATCACTATTAGATACTGTTCACATTACACAGTAACTACACTTTGAACGTTCAGCCTATCACTATTAGATACTGTTCACATTACACAGTAAATACACCTTGAACGTTCAGCCTATCGCTACTAGATACTGTTCACATTACACAGTAACTACACTTTGAACGTTCAGCCTATCACTATTAGATACTGTTCACATTACACAGTAACTACACTTTGAACGTTCAGCCTATCACTATTGGACACTGTTCACATTACACAGTAACTACACTTTGAACGTTCAGCCTATCACTATTAGATACTGTTCACATTACACAGTAAATACACCTTGAACGTTCAGCCTATCGCTACTAGATACTGTTCACATTACACAGTAACTACACTTTAAACGTTCAGCCTATCACTATTGGACACTGTTCACATTACACAGTAACTACATTTTGAACGTTCAGCCTATCACTATTAATAATTGTTCACATTACACAGTAACTACACTTTGAACGTTCAGCTTATCACTATTAGATACTGTTCACATTACAAAGTAACTACACTTTGAACGTTCAGCCTATCACTATTAGATACTGTTCACATTACACAGTAACTACACTTTAAACGTTCAGCCTATCACTATTGGACACTGTTCACATTACACAGTAACTACACTTTGAACGTTCAGCCTATCACTATTAGATACTGTTCACATTACACAGTAACTACACTTTAAACGTTCAGCCTATCACTATTGGACACTGTTCACATTACACAGTAACTACACTTTGAACGTTCAGCCTATCACTATTAGATACTGTTCACATTACACAGTAACTACACTTTAAACGTTCAGCCTATCACTATTGGACACTGTTCACATTACACAGTAACTACACTTTGAACGTTCAGCCTATCACTATTAGATACTGTTCACATTACACAGTAACTACACTTTAAACGTTCAGCCTATCACTATTAGATACTGTTCACATTACACAGTAACTACACTTTAAACGTTCAGCCTATCACTATTGGACACTGTTCACATTACACAGTAACTACACTTTGAACGTTCAGCCTATCACTATTGGACACTGTTCACATTACACAGTAACTACACTTTGAACGTTCAGCCTATCACTATTAGATACTGTTCACATTACACAGTAACTACACTTTGAACGTTCAGCCTATCACTATTAGATACTGTTCACATTACACAGTAAATACACTTTAAACGTTCAGCCTATCACTATTGGACACTGTTCACATTACACAGTAACTACACTTTGAACGTTCAGCCTATCACTATTAGATACTGTTCACATTACAAAGTAACTACACTTTGAACGTTCAGCCTATCACTATTAGATACTGTTCACATTACAAAGTAACTACACTTTGAACGTTCAGCCTATCTAAGCCAAACGCAAAAGTAGTAATGTAATACTATCGAATAAAATAAAATTCGACATCGAGCACAATTTTCTTTTTTTTTTTACTTAATGAAAATGACACCAGCAGCAACAATAGAAGTAGCAATAGAAGTAGACATTAGTCGTAGCATTTTATAATTAGTAAGTTCTGGTAGTAGTATGGGTGAGTAATAAAATAAGTTGAAATGGTATATGTTTCAGTAATCAATAAAAATAGTTTTAGAAGACGAAGGGATGACTTGTCCTTTGTAGCTAGTAGTAGTTTGAAAAGTTGTAAATATATATGTAGTAGCAACTAGTTCTTGTGGGTCGTCATGCATCTATCTGGTAATGTAAGAAAACGCTACCTTTACGTCGCCAAATCCACCTTGTCGCTTCAGCGTTCTTGACATGTTCATGCGACAGAAGAAGGAAGTTTTTCTGCCATGGTGTGTGTCTGTTGCGGCCATACCATGGAGTAACTGTGCCTGCACAGTGCCATGGTCCCGTTTATCCACGATATCAAATAGACTATCACCTTGTGTCTTCATGTCCACCATAGAATGGCCAAGATACTCTGTTACATTCTCAGAGATGTAGACCAGCTTACCATCTCGAGTTGTAACAAGGATGAATCCTGCCAGGGCCTGAAATAACGTCACAAGTACACAACATTTAAAGGGCATGAACAAACACACAAATAATAGCACCATTGTCTATTACTTATTGTTATAGGACCAGGGGTTGCTTTGATCCGAATTTATGTAGTAAATGATCCATACTACCTAATTCCTGGATATGTCAGCTAAAGATCATACAACCAATAGGACATAGTTTGGAACATCAACAATTGTATAACAATAATACGAAATACAAAACCTAGTATAGAACATCAACAATTGTATAACAATAATACGAAATATAAAACCTAGTATAGAACATCAACAATTGTATAACAATAATACGAAATATAAAACCTAATATAGAACATCACAATCGTTAAATAATACGAAATATAAATCCTAGTATAGAACATCAACAATTGTATAACAATAATACGAAATATAAAACCTAGTATAGAACATCACAATCGTATAACAATAATACGAAATATAAAACCTAGTATAGAACATCAACAATTGTATAACAATAATACGAAATATAAAACCTAGTATAGAACATCAACAATTGTATAACAATAATACGAAATATAAAACCTAGTATAGAACATCAACAATTGTATAACAATAATACGAAATATAAAACCTAATATAGAACATCACAATCGTATAACAATAATACGAAATATAAATCCTAGTATAGAACATCAACAATTGTATAACAATAATACGAAATATAAAACCTAGTATAGAACATCACAATCGTATAACAATAATACGAAATATAAAACCTAGTATAGAACATCAACAATTGTATAACAATAATACGAAATATAAAACCTAGTATAGAACATCACAAACGTATAACAATAATACGAAATATAAAACCTAGTATAGAACATCACAATTATATAAATAACCAGAGACATTTAGAGACTAGCATATGACATCATAAATTAGATAAACTGTATTACAGCCAACAGGGCATCTAAATACTAGCATAGAACACCAACAACTCGAGTCTTACTAAATTGACGTGATCGGGAAATATTGAGAATTTTTTGGATCGGGCAATGTCTCCCAATCAGAAAATATAAGGCAATCTTCACGTCGAATTATTCAGACTACACAAAAGACATACAACTTATTAATAGGATGTTTTAACATGAAAGAATCATTCTTCAAGTGCCAATCCTTCGCGTATTCTTCTGATCTCAAAATAGTAATGTCGAAATACATCTACATTCTAGGCTTGTGCTACTTTGCCTTCACAGTAAATCTGTTAGTTTGCTATAGAATGAAGCAATAAAGGCGTATTCAAGGACGCTCATTTACCTTAAAGTTTTACTTAACGCCAACGCTGCCAATGTGGTAACATAATTAACTCTTATACAAAATTAAAAAGAATTAAAAAATCCCATGATCTCCTTTTCATCAAAACTTACATTAATTAATTAAGTTTGAATATCATCTTATAAATATATGTAGACTATTCTATCACTTCTTTTTCTATCAAAAAATACCCTTTGAAATAAGGGTTAAATGACCCTCTAAACGACCATACATTTCGAACGATGAGAAATTTAAATCATCCATGATTCTTTTGTAACCTACGGGTATCAGCCTAAGAGTGTCCGAAACCAAGTCACTATCGGGCATCGAACCATTGTCCTCCTGTCTTAAATAACTAACCACTACGCCACTGCGGATCCATCATATCCCTTAGAAGATAGTTACTATACATTAAATCCCGGCTTTAGTTATTACTTGATTTGATATAAAGACCCTTTTTTATACAGCCCGGTATCAAGTTGGTTTAACTGTTATAGTCTCTATCGCGGAATATAGGTCGAACGGATGTGGTAATTTTCCTTTTCATACAGGCGATAACAGTGACTGTGCATGTGTATATACATTGTTTCATTAGCCGACACATTTGCACAGACACACTTACACCGCTTGTCGCAGTGTTAAACGAGCTCTGAAAAGCTCTCTCTATATATAATGTATGAGTCTTTCCTCGCGAATTAACTGCTTCTTTTTAAGATATTAAAAAAAAAAAGCACAGTATATCGATTTCACAAATCTACATTCTTCACCTCTACACTAAGTTCAAGGTAATATGGGATAATCGTTTTAAAGAACATCGTTTCTTATCATTGTGGGTTGACAAAGGACCAACTTAATGACTAGTCACAACCCTTACCAAGTCATGGATCGTTTACTGAATATGAAATATGCCTGTCTCTGCGATACCAATGAACAATGTCAAGACGTATTTTTCCAATCCTACATCAATTCAATAAAATTGTCTGATACGTCTTCCTGATAACAGTTCATTTGGAATACAACTGTTTTACTTTATTTCCTGTAAATGACAATAGATGCGCGCTGCTATTCACCATATATACCATTAGTTATTGGTAAACTGTGTGTTACAGAATGGCTAGTACAAGCTGTTATGGTAAACAGGATCGTCGGTTATGCTGATCAATAATATATAATAGAAAGGAAAAATCCTCGTAAATAAGATCCGTTTGTTGTGGCAACAGATAGGGAAGAGTACGACCAACCCAAGTCAGGGCAGAAACTAGATCATATGCTACACACAGCTAGCATAGTCAATGACTGTAGTATTTTCTTTGTTTGATCTAACAAAACAGCAAGTAAATAACCAAATCTAAATATGTTACCGGTTTGTAGTACCAGGTGTATATTGACTATGAAAACTCGACACATTTCCACACTCGTCTAACTTGTGAAGGGTACGTGTATATGAGAGCAGATAATAGGTGAGAGCAAGGAGCGTAACGAATGACGTCAATGTTTTAAAAATAACTCTTACAGGTTATAATCTTATTCAGGTAGTGTTAACTTGCTTACACAGAGACGATCTGCGCAAACCAATGTGATCCTTCTCTTCTATACAATAAATGTGCAGATTTTACCGACTATTTCAAAGAGAAGTGTACGGATTTTCAAGTGGAGTTATATAGTTTTATGATTCATTTGTACAGACTTTCTCCGTTTTAAATAACTACTAAAGGATTGACTGGGTTTATTCAATATAAACTATCTATAATTACGAATAAAGGACCGAGTTTATAGCTTGCTGTACGAAACAGTTTGCTGTTCTCCATTAGTATTTCATCGAAAACTATGGCTACCAGATGCTATACAACTACACTTTCTTAATCTTTCTGACCATATCAGTCCAACATATACTATAAGTACCATCAAAGTTAATACAAAAGTCGTTTAAACATCATCATCCTTCAAATTTACGAAAGATAGTTTAAACATTATACTCACAGATGAAAACTCACAAGGGATGTCAACCGAACAGCGATTTGGGGCTAAGACTGAAACACAAGAGAGAAGCATGTTAATCAACATCTGTAAACCTTACTAATACAATGGAAGACAGACAATACAAGACGATTAATACAAATCTTATGTATCCGGGGTAGCGTGGGTTAAAACCGTTCAGCCTTTCAGCGAACTCAACTAGATGCAAATACGATTAACTCTGACTCTGAAAGATGACCATTAGATTGGCCAAAAGGTTTCTTATCAGTTTATAATACTCACGTTTTTGTAGGATATTGCATTTCCGGATGTAGACACAGCTAAGTGACATGATTTGTAGTTGTGAGAGCCTTTGTCGTGCCGATTCCTGCAGTGGCAGAAGGTCTCGCATTGTTGCAATCTCTCCATTTATCTGATCTCGTCGCTGCTTTGACGCACCTTTGTTAGATCTAGAATTAAATAGGACATGCTGGATATTCGGTAACGTCTTTGTATGTCTATCATACAAGGTTTCAACAACTAGTTACAAAGAAACTGGTGTACTTGAGTCTATAACTAGTTATGCCAATGGTTCTTATTTTAACATTTTAAGAACTCCGATGCTCAAGGTCGCCGTGATTGTACTATTCAATGATAGGCCTATGTTATAGATATGGATAAAATACAAATATAGACGTTTCGGTGAAAGGAGTTTTCAGGGCTGGTTTTCACATATGTAAACGCTTTTAGTTATATACATTCTCATTTCTGGCAACAACGTCTCGAATGTGTACATGTATATGAAGCCAAACTAAAATTACTTTCTCAGATTAATGGAATTGGTGTGAGGATTTGACTATTTCATAGTGAAGGACCGGTTCGCAGCGACTTGGGGGACAAACGGTATATTAGTGTATGTAGGTTAAATGTGGGAACGGTCTTAGAGAACACAGATGGTTTATAACTCGAGAAGTGTTGGCAGCAAACAGACATGTGTTGGCTTGCTATGGAGAGATAAGAACGTTTAGCTGTTGATCACGTGATATTTGGGCCGGTTCGCGACGATTGGGTCCCTACATAACCCAATCGGAACTACTCGGGTATTTCAGTGAGCTGTGAAATACACCTCGGATATAAGTGTATGGTTACAATTTTTCGGTTTACAATCAATCGGCCTCCGGCGATTAACACCTTTTCTAAGCGTGCAAGTTAAGTAGTTCAATGTATAATTGTAGTATTGGACATCTCTTGAAATCGTTTTTTATCGGTAACTCATACGAAATAGCGAAATTATAAGTTGTGATATTTATAGTAGCTTCCTTTATCAAATTAAACGACTTTTCAGATTTCATATTTAAGATCTATTTTTGGAAACGAAAGTAAAGGGACGTCATTTCGCGGAAACCAATATGACGTCATCCCTATTATTTCAGAGGTGTTTTCATTAGATAAACCTGATGTGTTCAGATTGTACATGACCCAGTAAGACATGTTTAAATAGCTAAAATACAAACGATTTTATGTACGTTCATATTAGATGACTATGTCTACCATGAACAGTCTACCAAACACCCCAGCAATAGACACGTGAATGTTCGCTATGCATATCGCTTGTTTGGTTCCATAACAAAATGGCATCACATAAACAAATCTATATGTGTGTACAACTTCTCGTTTTTTACGCGTGCCTGTATAAAGTCCTTGTCTACAATTACCGTCAAATGTGAAGCATTATGTCTCTTCATGTTGAACACGATGAATAAAATTAACAATTCATTGTTTTGATCATTTCGAATCCAATGTTATTTTTACCCAGATGATCCCCGAATAATATGGAACATATTCAAATGAACCATCTGTACATGACAGTTGAACATTCAAGCATTTAATAAGGCTTTTTTGGACCATATTACTATGGGTTTGAGAATTCATTAGCATACCTAATTTGAGCTAAGACAATAATACCGCTGTTTGAAAAATGCAAATTACAATTTTACTGCCCTTTTAACATTTAAGTGTCGGTCGATGTCTATTAAACGGTGTAGCTGTAGCAAATTGTTTTAGTGAGATCAAACTTATCCCATCCTAAAAGGGGCTCAATTCTATATTTGATGGCTGTCGACTTGTTAAAATATCATTTGAAACAAAATGAGCCTGCGTACTAAAATAGCCAGAAGAGCGTTTAGTGATAGCAGTGTTGCAAACGTTGGTGAATTAAACCCAGTTGGCTGAATGGCTATCCAATCAGATAGACTTACTACGAACCATCGACATTACACCATAACACTAAAAGAGATGTAAGACGATGGGTCCATAATGAGAAAGTAGTGATCTCTTATAACGGGCAATAAATTGCGATATTGTCAACCTTTCCCTTTTAACATAGATCTGTTAGTCTTTTATCATTATCGTTGTAACTGTTCAATTCAGAAAACAATAAGTCGTTTGAGGGTTGTGGAAGAAAACAGCATGATTCCGAAAAGTCTGCTCAATAGGGAAGGGTCAAAACGTCCAAAGATAAACACTGTTCTTGAAGGATTTGTGACAAAATCCACATACATGCTTTGAACAAATTTACATATAGTCACAAAAACACCGCCCTTATGTGTTGAGTATCATATTCTCATATCATATCATATACAAAAAAGTCGTGTGTATATGTTGGGCAGTACATCTAATACGCATTGTCCTTGATAAATGAATCTTTATATTTGAGTTACACGAATCGCAGTGAGATAGGCATACAAATATTTTTCAATTCACACAAACACTAAGATTAGTCAAATAAGCGTTTTACTAAAAACTCTTTACTTTGGGCTCGATAAAAAGGTCATCTTGCAAAACTTTTTATTTGATTAATGCAAACGAATCACCATTTAGAAAAAAAAATAAGAAACCGACAACATGCGAACAAAAACGGAATACATAAGTAATTCTAACCCGGTGAGGTTGAAATACCAAAAATGAGGTACTTGATATATCATTTGATTACTTAGCACTTCCAATGAACATGCCGGTTTAACTTTAAGATGCTCACAGTATAATCCCTATACTCAGTTTTCGAGGATGTAATAAACAAATAGGAACATGCCCATGTAAATAGAAAGATGAAACACGGGATTAAACTGTATTGAAACCCCATATCTTGCAAGCGCTCAGCACTCAACAAGATATTTTTGAATGTCAAGTTTTCAAAAACACACAATAGATATACGTAGCAATGGACGTGTACTTTGCAGGCTTTAAGAAGTTGAACGGAATTGATATCGCTTTTTTACACATATGGTTTCACGAAAAGTAAGTCATGTAAAAGGATCGTAATAACATATGTAGCTTAGAAAGAGGGAATTCTGTATCCATACTATCTCGGATGATCTGTAACAGTGAAGACTGAAATTGCTACGTCTGGATCATTCGGCCTATATCTATACGCATTCATTGTTTGATAAGACATGTTATACACTACAGTACTCAATTCCTTTTACAAATCTCTGTCTCTTTCTCCCCTCCCCTCCATATCTCTCCCCCTCCCCCTCTTTCTCCCTCTCCGTATATCTCTCTCCCTCTCTCTCACTCCCCTTCTATTTCCCTTTCCCCCCTCTCTCCCCCCCTCTACCTCCCTCTCTCTCTTTCTCCCTCTCCCCCTTCTATCCCCATCTCCCTCTCTACCCCCTCTCTTTTTCTCTCTCTCCCTCCCCATCTCCATCTCTACCCCTCACTGTTTCTCCCTCCCCCCTCTCTCTCTCCCTCTCTCTCGTTCGATCCCCGTCTAAAACAGTGTACGGCAGACAATGATGTAGTGAGAAAGATACCAATGACTTACTCAACTAAGATACAACACAGATCTGCAGCCTCAATGCCTTCTATTCTTAAATAGACTCTTTTAAATACACCTGTACAAAGCAGACTACTCACAAACACTTCATTCCAACATGAGGTATTGGATATCTGAACGATTCTTCCAACGATGAGACGTCTTAAAAACTCATACTCTCATGCGTGCAGCTTGTGTCTACTACTGTGTTTTTGTTTAATTTGGACCCGTGATGAATTCTCGTGTGAGGTAAAGGAAACTCACCTTTTGATAATTGACAAAATATTCATTTCGTGACGGAAATCACTTAGTATGATAATATTGAATTCACTTTTAGCGACAACCAACATGTAAAATGTGCATCTCGCCTCTGTACGCCTTTCTAGGGCAGTATGTCACGGTGTTTCAGAATATTTTAAGCAAGCCATGAGTTATTCACTGGCATGTTCGTCTCACGTAATCCCTTTGTTAACAAACGTTTTCAAATTTATCAAACATCTTCTGTTCTTCATAAGCCAACAAAGTTGGTCAAATAAAAACGAAGAATTTGTGAAAAAAAATACAGTGGCCACCTTTTAAATACGGTCGCTTAAAGCCTTGTAAAGGCAATAAGGCACCACGCCCTATTCGATCAGCGAGAGCGCGAATACACACATAGCATAGCCGCTATACTACTGCGCGGTAGCCATTTTAGTTAACCGATAGAGTATAGATAGATCTATGGGATTAGTATATATCGTTAAATTACCTTTCCAAGTCTAGTAGAGCCAGCTCTTCAACGGGACCTGGTGCCATATTCTATATCAATATAAAGTCTAGCACATTGGATAAAAGAAAACTAATATACAAAACACAATAAATAGCGGACCAGCCGCTATAACACTTCAGTATCCAATATATAACCGTACAATGTCGGAAATACGCTTAGCCCAGATATTGTATACCGTCTGACGTAAATCATTGACGTATTTACCACGTGACATTCGCTCTGCAATCTGATTTGTGGAAACCGTCACGAGGTAGGGAATGAGGTAATTTTACCTGTTTTCACCGAATGCCTAGATGTAGACTGTGGCTTTGCTGTCGAGTTGAAATCGTTACTTATTCGTAATTACGCTTTTGTGGTAACTTTGTTCTTTAGCATATTTACTCACCCCTCTAACCATAAAGTAGACATAAATTACAGTGCTTTAGTTATATACATATTTATTTTTGCGAAATAACCAATAATTAACCAAAATGGAGACCAGAACAAAAAAGAGTCAATGGTTAAAACCTCTTAAATTGTAAATCAGGACAATTAAGATATTAATGTGTTACTTCAGCGATTTGTTGAAACTAGAAGAATTATTAAACTGTTGTTTTTGCCTAGTGTTAGGGCGGATCTTGTCTCATCCAAACTTTCTGAACACAAAACACCTCATCTGCTGTGTAAATACAACAGTAAGCCATTTTCCCAGTTACGGGGCTTGGTAAGTTATAACATAATTATTTCTCATTGATCAGGATCTAAATACATTTCGTCTGCTGTGCACATACGGCAGTGAACCACATCATTAGATGCAGAATTTACATAAGCTATAACTATTTGTTAGTGTTCTGGTGGTGTTGCAGAGTTAAGATGAATGTTAAAAACCCGATATGTACACTGTTTCTTCTTTCCTTAATATTCTTGTAATAGCCTTCAATTGAGGTTTTTCCCATTATTATCCCCCTTGTGGAGATTACAAACTGCAGGTTCCTTTAAATGAGGGGGGTAATCGTACTTCCGGTTACTGTCACTGTTTATATTCACTCAGATACCATCGCATTAAAGTTTGATTATTTCATGAGAAAAGGGTGAATATCGACGAGAAGATGTTTAATGATAAAGATTGTTTAGTGGGTTAAATGAAGTCGGTGAAAGAAATCCGTGACAAGTTCTGTTCTAGGAGTATACTGAAAAGTATTAGGTTCACAATGCGGACAAAAATGACAAATATTCCGTATGTGCATTAAATAGTCTAAATGCATAAATGCTAACGCACGAATCGGCGTGAGCACTTGTGTAGTATCAAGGAAGCAGTGATCGAGAGTGAATTTAATAAGCTTCAATTTAGCTTCCATCACAATCAATTTCAAATAAATAAGTTTAAACTAAATACATATAAACCCCTCTCCAATAGGATGTTCTGTCTATCGTATTAACGTGATAAAAACAACTTTCCTGTAGATGAGTCAACTTATCACGCTGAAACTTAGGAAAAGCTGATAACCATAACAGTCACTCAACCTCGAAATAGTTTTCCGAACCAGTCAAGCAGCACAGAAAACCAAAATATTTCTATCACGCATAACATTATTTATGTTCTCTATTTGCTAAGCCAGACAGTCACAGTGTATGTTGTGTTAGTTTTTTATCAGCACTGCAATATATTAATAAACCTTTTAGTTTACGGTAAACTTCGATATTATTCCGAAACAGTTATTATTCAGTATATGGTGGTTAAAAACAAAATGACATTCATTTTTTTTATGAATGCTTTCGATTTTGATTATAAAAAGACAGCGATTCCTACATGGTTCAAAACGCAGACCTCGTTCTTTCGTCATGTTGACATTGTTATTGATCAATAGGGATTGTCATGTTGACATTGTTACTGATCAATAGTGATTGTCATGTTGACATTGTTACTGATCAATAGTGATTGTCATGTTGACATTGTTACTGATCAATAGTGATTGTC
The DNA here is from genome assembly GCA_947846245.1 of Cerastoderma edule. Lineage (NCBI taxonomy): Eukaryota > Metazoa > Mollusca > Bivalvia > Cardiida > Cardiidae > Cerastoderma > Cerastoderma edule. The sequence continues at coordinate 1,427,349 of OX401404.1, forward strand.
ATGTTGACATTGTTATTGATCAATAGTGATTGTCATGTTGACATTGTTACTGATCAATAGTGATTGTCATGTTGACATTGTTATTGATCAATAGTGATTGTCATGTCTAGATTCTGGTCGTCATGTTGACATTGTTATTGATCAATAGTGATTGTTAGGTCTAGATTCTGGTCGTCATGTTGACATTGTTATTGATCAATAGTGATTGTCATGTCTAGATTCTGGTATCAAAACATGCTCATTACAATACTACTCCTATTTGGTATTATTTAGTTAATAAGTTGATAATCTCAATGTTGGGTAGACTTCCATAAATACCCATTTCTTCAAACAGGTACGATTTACTCCATGGAATTTGAATTATCAATGCCTTAAGACGGGGACGTAAGCATTAAAAGAGCGGGTCATGTTAGTACTGGGTTCTCGGATGTGGGTCCTTATTGGTACTCAGTCCACATTGAAACACCGAGAGGGCCTAGGCCTTGTTTGGGACGTGCTATGTACCGGTCATATCCCTGAACTGATGACGTTTATCTTGTTTTTACCTCACGTTGCGACGAGAGAGACGCGTTCATTTCTTTAAATTCAAGCGTGGGTCACACTATAGGGACGGGTGGGGCCCAGATAGGTGATTCTCCCGTATACCGCCCCATCGGGACGGATGCGGGAGAGTGGCCGATCGGTATATGCAGTTTAAAGGCGTATATGTAGCAATGTCTATTGCTACAAAGCTTCAAACTAAGTTGGTCTCAAACAGCCAGACCATTTTAACAGTCAAGGGAATCAACTCCCCTAAAATGCGGGGAATAGTGTATGTGCATTTGTTTCCCTTCCGATTGGCAATTAGCTCTCAATAACAGTCGACCTTGCGTCAGAATTCGGCTTGAGCTTTAGCCAATGAAATCATCGCTCATCACCATTAAACCCTTTTCACCATTCATTTGCTATTGCATTTCGGTCAAAACAGTAGACCTTGCGTCGAAAAGGGATTGAAATGCCATCCGATCAAATTGAGTTTTACAAACAGGTAAAACCATTTTTTAACCTTTCCCCGTCGTACCCATTGTTCGTTCTTTACTCAGGGTGACCCTAACTACTGGTTACGTTTAACCCCTTATTTCATCCTTCCACTTTTTTTGACAATTGACCTCGAAATGGGATTGGTTCTTTAATTTCAATTGATATTTTGATTTAAATTCGGGATATGATACTATTTTAATCATTTAACATATTTGTTCATACGAAACAATCTATAGTTACGCTTTAGTTGTACTCATACAAATAATGGAATCAATACATTCTATATACTCAACTGATTTTTTATTTTGAAATATCCCCCGTGGCGGTCTGCAAATGTCTTTAAAAGGTGGTCCTGGGGCCGTTCCCCGTATATACGTCAGAGGTATTGCTCATTTTGCTCATTTTATTGTGCATCATGTTTTTCGGAGTGAGGAATGACTCGATGTTAAGAACATTCATTGAATTTCAAGTCGTACATTAGTGTTTTTCCCCGGACAACCCATGTACAGGTATTTCGTTTTAATTCTCTATAAACTTTAAAACAGTGATGCGAAGCTGAGGCCAGAATCATGTTGTATTTCGTTTGTGGGCGACATCGGATTTGCTTCTGTTAAGTATGGGGTTAAATTTTTATGTTTTATCGCGAAAAAAAACAAAACCATAATGATCTCAGTGATTGCCAGCAACAGCGTCTATCATTTATTCTTAACATCGGCATACAGGGGACATAACTATAAGAAAACAGTTGAACAAAACATTGCAATATAACCATATAAAGTACCGATGTTTGGTTGACAGGAATTGCTCTTGTGTGCATTATTGTGACAGGACTTTTGATAAATTCAGTAACGTAAACGGAAACTGGTAATGCGTGATGTTGTAGCTCTAGGGTTTAACGAATACCCGATGCAAATTACAACAAGAAGGTCATTAAGGCCCTTTAGATCGCCCATCTGATTGCTTCAGCAAATAATCCTGATGATTATTGTGCAAATAATGTGAGCCACTAGAGGTGAAACAATTTATGACACATATTCGATTTAACTCTTAAAACAGCCTATCCAAGACCAAATATGATATATCCAAGCTCCATCACTGAGGAAGGTCGTGTTGATACTGTGGTGGCAACCGTGGTTAGGGCATTTATCAAGCTTTAGGCTAAGCTTGTGATATATTAGTTTACCAAAGCCATCCCATGATCATATTTTACCTCTATTTTTCCACGACATGCATTGTAAGACACTATAGAAAAGATTGTATCAATGCTATTACTGCTAGGAAAGAAACACGACTTTACTAAGAAGAAACTTTTGAACCCAACCCATGACCAAACTAGACCTAGACATCTATTTTACTTATGACCTCGTGACCTATTTTCTAACCCACCCCGCACAATAATGAACTTGACAAAGAGGTCTACAAGAACAATAGTTTGAGCTATTTTGATGCAGTTGGATCAAAACTGCTGGTGCTAGAGAGGTAACAAGAAATACTTTTTCTCGCCCTTGTTTTCTTAAGGTTCGACATACTGACCAACTTCATGACCAAATCCATTGTTAACATAACATAACATGACCTAAATATCTTATGGATAAACATCCTCAGACATTATCGGGAGAGATTACAAGGTTTTATTTAGATTTGACAAGGAAACCTACAATTTACCCCTTTCTGACCACAAACGAGCTTTTTTTCAAAGCAAGCATACGAAGGAATATTGGTGGAAATTAGAGCTACACCACGACTACTGCTTAAAGTGAAAACAAGGGTTCACTAATATTTGACGTTGTGGTTATCAAACTCTTTGAGTCCACCCCATTCATGAGTGGGATATTGACACAGAGATTTTCAAAACAATAATTGGTGCAACTTTGGTGAGGATTCGGTTAAATCTGTCAGGGATTATAACTGTGACTACTTAAGTGGTAATATTGTGTTTTCCTGAGGAAATGTCTTCCTTTTTTACACTATCCAATCCATAACCATACGTGACTAAATTCCTGTGACCATAAGAGCAGTTACAAGAACATGTTGTCGACGAACGGAAGAACGAGTCTATACTGTGACCGCAAGAGAAGTTACAATAACATGTTGTCGACGAACTAAAAAACGGGTCTATATTGTGACAACTAGAGCAGTTGCAAGAACATGTTGTCGACGAACGGAAGAACGGGTCTATACTGTGACCACTAGAGCAGTTCAAGAACATATTGTCGACAAACTGAATAACGGGTCTATAATGTACCCATAAGAGCAGTTCCAAAACATGTTGTCGACGAACAGAAGAACGGGTCTATACTGTGACCACTAGAGCCGTTACAAGATCAATTTGTCGACGAACGGAAGAATAGGTCTATACTGTGACCACAAGAGAAGTTACAATACCATGTTGTCGACGAACAGAAGAAACGAGTCTATACTGTACCAATAAGAGCAGTTACAAGAACATGTTGTCGACGACCAGAAGAAACGAGTCTATACTGTACCAATAAGAGCAGTTACAAGAACATGTTGTCGACGAACGGAAGAACGGGTCTATACTGTACCCATAAGAGCAGTTACAAAAATATATCATCGACGAACTGAAGAACGGGTCTATACTGTGACAACTAGAGCAGTTACAAGAACATGATGTCGACGAACGGAAGAACGAGTCTATACTGTGACCACTAGAGAAGTTACAAAAACATATTGTCGACGAACGGAAGAATAGGTCTATATTGTGACCACAATAGAAGTAACAAGAACATGCTGTCGACGAACAGAAGAACGAGTCTATACTGTACCCATTAGAGCAGTTACAAGAACTTGTTGTCGACGAACTGCAGAACGGGTCTATACAGTGCTCACTACAGCAGTGACAAGAACATATTGTCGACGAACAGAAGAACGAGTCTATACTGTACCCATTAGAGCAGTTACAAGAACTTGTTGTCGACGAACTGCAGAACGGGTCTATACAGTGCTCACTACAGCAGTGACAAGAACATATTGTCGACGAACAGAAGAACGAGTCTATACTGTACCCATTAGAGCAGTTACAAGAACTTGTTGTCGACGAACTGCAGAACGGGTCTATACAGTGCTCACTACAGCAGTGACAAGAACATATTGTCGACGAACAGAAGAACGAGTCTATACTGTACCCATTAGAGCAGTTACAAGAACTTGTTGTCGACGAACTGCAGAACGGGTCTATACAGTGCTCACTACAGCAGTGACAAGAACATATTGTCGACGAACAGAAGAACGAGTCTATACTGTACCCATTAGAGCAGTTACAAGAACTTGTTGTCGACGAACTGCAGAACGGGTCTATACAGTGCTCACTACAGCAGTGACAAGAACATATTGTCGACGAATAGAAGAACGGTCTATACAGTGACCACTAGAGCAGTTACAAGAACATTTTTTCGACGAATAGAAGAATGGGTCTATACAGTGACAACTAGAGCAGTTACAAGAACATATTTCGACGAATAGAAGAATGAGTCTATACAGTGACCACTAGAGCAGTTACAAGAACATTTTCGACGAATAGAAGAAGGTCTATACAGTGACAACTAGAGCAGTTACAAGAACATATTTTCGACGAATAGAAGAGCAGTGACCACTACAAGAACATATTTTCGACGAATAGAAGAATGAGTCTATACAGTGACCACTAGAGCAGTTACAAGAACATATTTTCGACGAATAGAAGAATGGGTCTATACGGTGACCACTAGAGCAGTTACAAGAACATTTTTTCGACGAATAGAAGAACGGGTCTATACAGTGACCACTAGAGCAGTTACAAGAACATATTTTCGACGAATAGAAGAATGAGTCTATACAGTGACCACTAGAGCAGTTACAAGAACATTTTTTCGACGAATAGAAGACTGGGTCTATACAGTGACCACTAGAGCAGTTACAAGAACATATTTTCGACGAATAGAAGAACGGGTCTATACAGTGACCACTAGAGCAGTTACAAGAACATATTTTCGACGAATAGAAGAATGAGTCTATACAGTGACCACTAGAGCAGTGACAAGAACATTTTTTCGACGAATAGAAGACTGGGTCTATACAGTGACAACTAGAGCAGTTACAAGAACATATTTTCGACGAAAAGAAGAATGGGTCTATACAGTGACCACTAGAGCAGTTACAAGAACATATTTTCGACGAATAGAAGAACGGGTCTATACAGTGACCACTAGAGCAGTTACAAGAACATATTTTCGACGAATAGAAGAATGAGTCTATACAGTGACCACTAGAGCAGTTACAAGAACATTTTTTCGACGAATAGAAGACTGGGTCTATACAGTGACAACTAGAGCAGTTACAAGAACATATTTTCGACGAAAAGAAGAATGGGTCTATACAGTGACCACTAGAGCAGTTACAAGAACATATTTTCGACGAATAGAAGTATTGGTCTATTCTGTGACCATTAGAGCAGTTAAAAGAACATGTTGTCGACGAACAGAAGAACGGGTCTAGACTGTGACCACTAGAGCAGTTAAAAGAACATGTTGTCGACGAACGGAAGAACGAGTCTGTACCGTGACCACTAGAGCAGTGACAAGAACATGTTGTCGACGAACGGAAAAACGAGTCTGTATCGTGACCACTAGAGCATTTACAAGAATATGTTGTCGACGAACTGAAGAATATGTCTATACTGTACCCATTAGAGCATTTACAAGACCATGTTGTCGACGAACAGAAGAACGGCTCTATACTGAACCCATAAGAGCAGTTACAAGAACATGTTGTCGACGAACTGAATAACGTGTCTATACTGTACCCATAAGAGCAGTTACAAAAATATGTTATCGACGAACTGAAGAACAAGTCTATACTGTGACCAATAGAGCAGTTACAAGAACATGTTGTCGATGAACAGAAGAACGGGTCTAGACTGTGACCACTAGAGCAGTTAAAAGAACATGTTGTCGACGAACGGAAGAACGAGTCTATACTATGACCACTAGAGCAGTTACAAGAACATGTTGTCGACGAACGGAAGAACAAGTCTATACTGTGACCACTAGAGCAGTTAAAAGAACATGTTGTCGACGAACGGAAGAACAAGTCTATACTATGACCACTAGAGCAGTTAAAAGAACATGTTGTCGACGAATAGAAGAACGGGTCTAGACTGTGAGCACTAGAGCAGTTAAAAGAACATGTTGTCGACGAACGGAATAACGAGTCTATACTATGCCCACTAGAGCAGTGACAATAACATGTTATCGACGAACGGAAGAACAAGTCTATACTGTGACAACTAGAGCAGTTACAAGAACATGTTGTCGACGAATAGAAGACCGGGTCTGTACCGTGACCACTAGAGCAGTTACAAGAACATGTTGTCGACGAACGGAAGAACGGATCTACACTGTGACCACTAGAGCAGTTACGATAACATGTTGTCGACGAACGGAAGAACGAGTCTATACTGTGACCCCAAGAGAAGTTACAATAAACTGTTGTCGTAAAACTGAAGAACGGATCTATACTGTGACCATTAGAGCAGTTACAAGAACATGGTGTCGACGAATAGGAGAACGGGTCTATACTGTGACCATTAGAGCAGTTACAAGAACATGGTGTCGACGAATAGGAGAACGGGTCTATACTGTGACCACTAGAGCAGTGACAAGAACATGTTGTCGACGAACGGAAGAACGAGTCTATACTGTGACCCAAAGAGAAGTTACAAGAACATGTTGTCGTAGAACGTAAGAACGGGTCTATACTGTGACCATTAGAGCAGTTACAAGAACATGTTGTCGAAGAACAGAAAAACTGGTCTATACACTGACCACTAGAGCAGTGACAAGAACATGTTGTCGACGAACTGAAGAACAGGTCTATACTGTGACCTCTAGTGCAGTTACAAGAACATGATGTCGACAAACAGAAGAACGAGTCTATACTGTGACCACTAGAGCAGTTACAAGAACATGTTTTCGACAAACAGAAGAACGAGTAAATACTGTGACCACTAGAGCAGTAACAAAAAAAATATGTCAACGAACGGAAGAACAGGTCTATATTGTGACCACAAGAGAGGTTACAAGAACATGTTGTCGACGAACAGACGAACGGGTCTATACTGTACCAATTAAAGCAGTTACAAGAAAATGTTGTCGTAGAACGCAATAATGGGTTTATACTGTGACCACTAGAGCAGTGACAAGAACATGTTGTCGACGAACGGAAGAATGGATCTCTACTGTGACACCTAAAGCAATTACAAGAACATGTTGTCGACGAACGGAAGAACGGGTCTCTACTGTGACACCTAGAGCAGTTACAAGAACATGTTGTCGACGAACGGAAGAATGGATCTCTACTGTGACACCTAAAGCAATTACAATAACATGTTGTCGACGAACGGAAGAACGGGTCTCTACTGTGACACCTAGAGCAGTTACAAGAACATGTTGTCGACGAACGGAAGAACGGGTCTCTACTGTGACACCTAGAGCAGTTACAAGAACATATTGTCGACGAACGGAAGAACGGGTCTCTACTGTGACACCTTGAGCAGTTACAAGAACATGTTGTCGACGAACGGAAGAACGGGTCTCTACTGTGACACCTAGAGCAGTTACAAGAACATGTTGTCGACGAACGGAAGAACGGGTCTCTACTGTGACACCTAGAGCAGTTACAAGAACATGTTGTCGACGAACGGAAGAATAGGTCTATAATGTGACCACTAGATAAGTTACAAGAACATGTTGTCGACGAACGGAAGAATAGGTCTATACTGTGACCACTAGAGCAGTTACAAGAACCTGTTGCCGACGAACTGAAGAACGAGACTATACTGTCACCACTAGAGAAGTTACAAGAACATGTTGTCGACGAACTGAAGAATAGGTCTATACTGTGACCACTAGAGAAGTTACAAGAACATATTGTCGACGAACTGAAGAACGAGTCTATTCTGTGACCATTCTATATTGAATATGTTTCATTTTATAAGAATATCTATTTAAAAATTAAATTAGTGACTAATCGCGTGAATTTGCAAGGATTTGTCAATGTCTTCCTATAAAAAGGAACGGCTTGAAATTGAGACGATTTTCCTTGAAATTAACTATCCTTTGAAATTTGGACGATATTTGTGAAAATAGCTGTTCTTATGAATGTTTGCTTAAAAACACGTCTACCTTTTCGTCAATGATCGTGTATTACCAATAAGTTTTTAACTGAACAGTTAACCAGAGACATATATCTGAATAAACGAATCATCTTTGTGTTGAACCGTACATCGTATAACTAAAAATATTCACATTGTATTGTCTAATCAATGCATGAAATGAAACGGGAGATCATTAATTGCATAAAAACAAACCGGAAATAAACCAAACTTACTTGTGATACGAAGGTTAGGCTATCCTTTGACTCACATTTTCAAAAGCCTGTGAAAGTTTGGTCTTGATTGGACATATGTTATAATGGATATCTTAGCAATATTTAATTGCCGCGCATTGAAAGTGTGATATTTGCCGCTTATTACATCATGTTTGGAATAACAGGACAATGACAATGAAAATGACAATATTTTATAATGGATATCTTAGCAATATTTAATTGTCGCGCATTGAAAGTGTGATATTTGCCGCTTATTACATCATGTTTGGAATAACAGGACAATGACAATGACAATGAAAATGACAATATCTTATAATGGATAGCTTAGCAATACTTAATTGTCGCGCATTGAAAGTGTGATATTTGCCGCTTATTACATCATGTTTGGAATAACAGGACAATGACAATGAAAATGACAATATCTTATAATGGATATCTTAGCAATACTTAATTGTCGCGCATTGAAAGTGTGATATTTGCCGCTTATTACATCATGTTTGGAATAACAGGACAATGACAATGAAAATGACAATATTTTATAATGGATATATTAGCAATACTTAATTGTCGCGCATTGAAAGTGTGATATTTGCCGCTTATTACATCATGTTTGGAATAACAGGACAATGAAAATGACAATATTTTATAATGGATATCTTAGCAATACTTAATTGTCGCGCATTGAAAGTGTGATATTTGCCGCTTATTACATCATGGTTGGAATAACAGGACAATGACAATGAAAATGACAATATTTTATAATGAATATCTTAAGAATATTTAATTGCCGCGCATTGAAAGTGTGATATTTGCCGCTTATTACATCATGTTTGGAATAACAGGACAATGACAATGACAATGAAAATGACAATATTTTATAATGGATATCTTAGCAATACTTAATTGTCGCGCATTGAAAGTGTGATATTTGCTGCTTATTACATCATGTTTGGAATAACAGGACAATGACAATGACAATATTTTATTCAAGACGTAAACTATACAGTTTCTTGTCACAAATATAAATACAACTGAACAATAATATAAAGTTCATGTAATATCATAAAAAGTGCTTTCATCGTATTCACTTTTGAACTATCAAAATACCTAACATTTTTATACTGTATTATATTAAGCTACTGGAAGAGTAACTCCGCATAGTGCGATAAACATTATAAAACTATACCCTGTATTGTTGATGCCTCAATGTTGTTCACACCACTAGCTCTTAATGTAAATGCTTCCTTTATAAACTTTGACAAATTGATAAGAATTTGTCTATTATTGACATTTAAAAGTTGTATGAATTTGTACATATTAGGTCTTATATAGAAATATCTTTTTACATAGCTAAGTCTAATTTCTGCATATAAAGGACAAATAAGTAAAAAATGGAACTCGACCTCTATTTCATTAATATTGTTACATATCAAACAACGCCGTTCAGATCTTTCTATCCTATTCGGACCATATCGCCCAGTCTCAATTCTAAGATGGTGAGAAGAAAGTCGGAATTTTGAAATATAGATTCTCCATTTATAGGGTAATATATTAAGATACCGGTCTATACCAAAGGTACTTTTAACAAATTTGTACGTAATAAGCACAATAGAAGCATCTAATGAACTTATCAACTTTTGTCTAAATTCATCAATTACCCTTTGTTTAAAAACTCTATGGAAATATTTATGGTCGACCGAACTTGGGTCTAGCCAGACATAACCAAAACCATATTGAAATAAAATATCTTTAACTTGACTGCACCAATTAAATGTTCCTCTATCACTGCTCTCTAGTAAGTTCTTATACAAAGTAGAAATAATTATATTATCAGATGAAATAGTTTTACCCCAGTATTTGATGATTCTAGCATATCTAACTACGTAAAGGGGGTATCTGTCTAATTAATAATAAACTGAAGATGTACATGTTGATTTCTTGACACAAAGAAGTCTTACAAAATTTCAGATGAACACGCTCTATTTCCTTTGATTTAGAGAAACCCCAGATTTCACTCGAAAAACTTAAAATCGAACCTACAAATGCATCAAATAGTTGACACATTGTAGAGCAACTACAATCAATAACCTTTGTTTTACTGCATAATGCATTCAGTGCTTTTAATCCCTTATCGGCCATTTTTTGTCAAAGTTTTTTGATTAATGATAAAAGATCCTGTGTAATTGAATATAGTACCTAAATAATTAAAGTCGTTTACTACTGCTATTTTTTCCCCATTAAAAATCCAAGATTCATTTCCCCTTATGGCACCCCTTTTTCTAAAGACGACAATTTTCGATTTTTTTGTATTTACCTCTAAACCCCATTTTGTGCAATAGTCAAACAATCCATTCAAGCTATTTTGCAAGTCTTCAACGCTTTCGCCTAAAATAACCATATCATCTGCAAAAAGTATTAATAAAATATTGATATCTTCTAAAGTTAAACCACAAGAGTTATTTCCCTGTAAATAAAGTTCAAGGTCATCTATAAACAAAGCAAAAAGTAGAGGTGAGATGATTTCCTCTTGTTTGAGACCAACTGGGCAATCAAAACAACCAGAAAGTACATTATTCACCTTAACATGAGATTTCTAACAGGAAGTGTCTGACCTGTTAACAACTTGGGCAGCTAATTAAGAGATTAACACCAGAGGCTTGGGATGCAATTTGTACGCAAAGGAATAAGTCACCCACTGGACAAATAGTAAAATTGATTCAATAAATAGGTTACTATACTGTATTAAAGCTTTTAACCGGAGACAACTAAAGTTAGATGATAGTTAGCTATCATCACGGTATTTTCCTAACTAGTTAATTAAAGTTCTAAGATGATATATGTTTGTATATTTGAATGTATGTATATGTATATAAGTATATATGCATATATGTATATGAATAAACATTTGAAACTTTCTTTAAGACATTTTCCACCTAAATACATTAAGAATTGTTGTGTGTATGTGTGAGCGTATGTATGGGTGTGCGTGGGTGGGTGTGTCGGTGTGGGAGGGGGTGTGTGGGTGTGTGTGGGCGTATGTATGTTTACCATTTCTACAATTGTATGCGAAGATGAATTTATTGTTATATACTTTATCAACCATGAGCTGTATATGCTTCAGTTGAAATAAGATGTTCTTCTTATATCACAGCTTGATAATCCTGTCAACACGTGGAATTATCTTTAAAACTGGGACTTGATTGAGAAGATATTTGAGTACTAGTTTTTTTTTTCACAAATAAACAAGTTAACCGTAGACATTTGAATAACCACATCACTGAGTTAACTTTCCAAATAAACCGAGAGTATAAAGAAACGTGTGGAACAAGAATGATTAATTTGAAAAAAAAGACTACATTCAAATGGGTTCTAATGAAATGATAAAGATGGTGTCGTCCTTAAGTGTTCTATTTATTCCTTAAATCCATTATTATTTCTTTCCAAAATCGTTTCCACAGTGTTTGTCATTATCGATGTATATTCTTTTTTTACATTGATCTGTTGTTTTTGCATTATGACAGGTTACAATGACCAAAAAAAGATTCGGATAGGCACGGGGGCGTCTATTATTCCTGTGGCTCCTTATCTCTATCCAACTACTCTCTCTACCGACTTATAGTACTCGGGTGGTTAAACTGGCTGTCATTGCAGACGTTCGCGGCTTGACGTCATATGAAAACAAAGGATAATGCGGACATTTGCCTTCTTTTTGGCATAGGGCGGATATTTGCCATCTTTTTGGCATAGGGCAGATATTTGCCCTCTATTTGGCATAGGGCGGGTATTTGCCCTCTATTTGGTATAGGGCGGATATTTGCCTTCTTTTGATGTAGGGCGGACCTTTGCTCTCCTTTTTGTATAGGGCGGACATTTGCCCTCTTTTTGGTATAGGGCGGACATTTGCCCTCTAATTGGCATAGGGCGGATATTTGCCCTCTATTTGGTATAGGGCAGACATTTGCACTCTATTTGGCATAGGACGGATATTTGCCCTCTATTTGGTATAGGGCGGATATTTGCCCTCTATTTGGCAAAGGGCGGATATTTGCATTCTATTTGGTATAGGGCGGACATTTGCCTTCTTCTGGTGTAGGGCGGACATTTGCTCTCTTTTTGGTATAGGGCGGACATTTGCCCTCTATCTGGAATAGGGCGGATATTTGCCCTCTATTTGGCATAGAGCGGATATTTGCCCTCTATTTGGCATAGGGCGGATATTTGCCCTCTATTTGGTATAGGACGGACATTTGCCCTCTTTTTGGCATAGGGCGGATATTTGCCCTCTTTTTGGTATAGGGTGGACAGTTGTCCTCTTTTTTGCATAGGGCGGATATTTGCCCTCTATTTGTTTAAGGCGGACATTTGCCCTCTATTTGGTATAGGGCGGACATTTGCCCTCTTTTTGGCATAGGGCGGATATTTGCTCTCTATTTGGTATAGGGCGGACATTTGTCTTCTTTTTTGGTATAGGGCGGGCATTTGCCCTCTTTGTAAAGGGCGGATATTTACCCTTTTTTTTTGGTATCGGGCGGACATTTGCCCTCTTTGTAATGGGCGGACATTTGCCTTATTTTGGTATAGGGCTGACATTTGCCCTCTTTACGGCATTGTGCGGACATTTGCCTTTTTTTGGTATAGGGCGGACGTTTGCCCTCTTTTTGGTATGGGGCTGACATTTTTTTTTAAATTGTATAGGGCGGACATTTGCCCTCTTTTTTGTATAGGACAGACATTTGCCCTCTTTGTATAGGGCGGACATGTGCCCTTTGTTTGGTATAGGGCGGACATTTGCCCTCTTTTTGTTATAGGGTGGACCTTTGCCCTCTTTTTGGTATAGGGCTGACATTCGCTCTCTTTTTGGTATAGGGCGGATATTTGCCTTCTTTTTCGTATAGGGCGGATATTTGCCTTCTTTTGGTGTAGGGCGGACGTTTGATCTCTTTTTGGCATAGGGCGGACAATTGCCCTTTATTTGGTATAGGGCGGACATTTGCTTTCTTTTTTGGTAGAGGGCGGACATTTGCTTTCTTTTTTTGGTATAGGTCGGACATTTGCCCTCTTTGTTTGGAATAGGGCGGACATTTGCCCTCCTTTTTGTATATGGCGGACATTTGCCCTCATTTTTGTATAGGGCGGACATTTACCCTTTTTTGTATAGGGCGGACAATTGCCCTCTTTTTGGTATAGGGCGGGCATTTGCCCCCTCAAATTATTAAAAGTTAACGTCGAATCATCTTATGAACGTATACCGCCGTTTAACGGTTGGATGAGCATACTTGACCAAGTGCAAACGGCATAATGGAGCAAAATTGAAATGTTAGTCTGATAAAAACATTATTTCCATTTAAATTCCTGTTTAAACATAACGGAATACGACCAGGTTAAACAAGTTAGAAAAATGATATGAGGGGATCAATATCCTCCCTCTGATTTAAGGCGAGGGGGCAAATGTCCGCCCTCTGCATTTCGACGAGGGGGCAAATGTCTACACTCTTCGTTAAAACGAGGGGGCAAATGTCCACCCGCTACATTACGGCGAGGGGGCAAATGTCCATCCGCTGCATTACGGCGAGGGGGCAAATATCCTCCCTCTGCATTACAGCGAGGGGGCAAATATCCTCCCTCTGCATGACGATGAGGGGACAAATATCCGCCCTCTGCATAACCGGGAGGGGACAAATATCCGCACATTGCATTACGGCGAGAGAACAAATAGCCACCCTCTGCATTACGGCGAGGGGACAAATATCCACCCTCTGCATAACGGGGAGGGGACAAATATCCGCACATGGCATTACGGCGAGGGAGCAAATAGCCGCCCTCTGCATTACGGATAGGGGACAAATATGCGCACATTGCATTACGGCGATTGGACAAATATCCGCCCTCTGTATTACGGCGAGGGGACAAATATCCACCTTCTGCATTACGGCGAGGGGACAAATATCCGCCCTCTACATGATGGCTAGGGGACAAATGTCCGCCTTCTGCATTATGGCTAGGGTACATGTATCCGCCCTCTGCCTTACGGCGAGTGGACAAATATCCGCCCTCTGCATTACGGCGAGTATACAAATGTCCGCCTTCTGCATTACGGCGAGTGGACAAATATCCGCCCTCTGCATTACGGCGAGTGGGCAAATGTCCGCCTTCTGCATTACGGCGAGTGGACAAGTATCCGCCTTCTGCATTACGGATAGGGGACAAGTATCCGCCCTCGGCATTACGGCGAGTGGACAAATATCCGCCCTTTGCATAACGGCGAGTGGACAAATGTCCACCCTCTGCATTACGGTGAGTGGACAAATGTCCGTCTTCTGCATTACGGTGAGTGGACAAATGTCCGCCTTCTGCATTACGGCAAGGGGACAAATATCCGCCTTCTGCATTACGACCAGGGGACATATATCCACCCTCTGCATTACGGCGAGTGGACAAATCTCCGCCTTCTGCATTACGGCGAGGGGGCAAATATCGGCTCTCTGCATTACGGCAAGGGGACAAGTATCCGCCCTCGGCATTACGGCGAGTGGACAAATGTCCGCCCTTTGCATAACGGCGAGTGGACAAATGTCCACCCTCTGCATTACGGTGAGTGGACAAATGTCCGCCTTCTGCATTACGGTGAGTGGACAAATGTCCGCCTTCTGCATTACGGCAAGGGGACAAATATCCGCCTTCTGCATTACGACCAGGGGACATATATCCGCCCTCTGCATTACGGCGAGGGGACAGGTATCCTCCCTCTGAATTACGGCGAGGGGACAAGTATCCACCCTCTGAATTACGGCGAGGGGACAAGTATCCACCCTCTGCATTACGGCGAGGGGATACGTATCTACCCTCTGCATTACGGCGAGGGGACAGGTATCCGCCCTCTGTATTACGGGGAGGGGACAAGTATCCTCCCTCTGAATTACGGCGAGGGGACAAGTATCCACCCTCTGAATTACGGCGAGGGGACAAGTATGCAACCTCTGCATTACGGCGAGGGGACAAGTAGCCACCCTCTGAATTACGGCGAGGGGACAAGTATCCGCCCTCTGAATTACGGCGAGGGGACAAGTATCCAACCTCTGCATTATGGCAAAGGGACAAGTATCCACCCTCTTAATTACGGCGAGGGGACAAGTATCCACCCTCTGAATTACGGCGAGGGGACAAGTATCCGCCCTCTGCATTACGGCGAGGGGACAAGTATCCACCCTCTGAATTACGGCGAGGTGACAAGTATCCGCCCTATGCATTACGACGAGGGGACAAGTATCCGCCCTCTGCATTACGGCGAGGGGACAAGTATCCACCCTCTGAATTACGGCGAGGGGACAAGTATCCGCCCTCTGAATTACGGCGAGTGGACAAGTATCCACCCTCTGCATTACGGCAAGGGGGCAAGTATCCGCCCTCTGAATTACGGCGAGGGGACAAGTATCCACCCTCTGCATTACGGCGAAGGGACAAGTATCCGCCCTCTGCATTACGGCGAGTGGACAAGTATCCACCCTCTGAATTAAGGCGAGGGGACAAGTATCCGCCCTCTGAATTACGGCGAGGGGACAAGTATCCGCCCTCTGAATTACGGCGAGGGGACAAGTATCCACCCTCTGAATTACGGCGAGGGGACAATTATCCACCCTCTGCATTACGGCGAGTGGACAAGTATCCGCCCTCTGAATTACGGCGAGTGGACAAGTATCCGTCCTCTGAATAACGGCTAGTGGACAAGTATCCACCCTCTGCATTACGGCGAGGGGACAAGTATCCGCCCTCTGAATTACGGCGAGGGGACAAGTATCCACCCTCTGCATTACGGCGAGGGGACAAGTATCCACCCTCTGAATTACGGCGAGTGGACAAGTATCCACCCTCTGAATTACGGCGAGGGGACAAGTATCCACCCTCTGCATTACGGCGAGGGGACAAGTATCCGCCCTCTGAATTGCGGCGAGGGGACAAGTATCCACCCTCTGTATTACGGCGAGGGGGCAAGTATCCGCCCTCTGAATTACGGCGAGGGACAAATGTTAGCCCTCTCCATTACGGCGAGTGGACAAGTATCCTCAATCTGCATTACGGCGAGTGGACAAGTATCCACCCTCCGAATAACGGCGAGTGGACAAGTATCCTCCATCTGAATTACGGCGAGTGGACAAGTATCCGCCCTCTGCATTACGGCGAGTGGACAAGTATCCTCAATCTGAATAACGGCGAGTGGACAAGTATCCTCCCTCTGAATTACGGCGAGTGGACAAGTATCCACCCTCTGAATTACGGCGAGTGGACAAGTATCCACCCTCTGCATTTCGGCGAGGGGACAAGTATCCGCCCTCTGAATTACGGCGAGTGGACAAGTATCCGCCCTCTGCATTACGGCGAGGGGACAAGTATCCGCCCTCTGCATTACGGCGAGTGGACAAGTATCCTCAATCTGAATTACGGCGAGTGGACAAGTATCCTCCCTCTGAATTACGGCGATTGGACAAGTATTCACCCTCTGAATTACGGCGAGTGGACAAGTATCCACCCTCTGCATTACGGCGAGGGGACAAGTATCCGCCCTCTGAATTACGGCGAGTGGACAAGTATCCGCCCTCTGCATTACGGCGAGGGGACAAGTATCCGCCCTCTGCATTACGGCGAGTGGACAAGTATCCGCCCTCTGAATTACGGCGAGTGGACAAGTATCCACCCTCTGCATTACGGCGAGGGGACAAGTATCCGCCCTCTGAATTACGGCGAGTATCCGCCCTCTGCATTACGGCGAGGGGACAAGTATCCGCCCTCTGCATTACGGCGAGTGGACAAGTATCCGCCCTCTGCATTACGGCGAGGGGACAAGTATCCGCCCTCTGCATTACAGCGAGTGGACAAGTATCCGCCCTCTGCATTACGGCGAGGGGACAAGTATCCGCCCTCGGCATTACGGCGAGTGGACAAGTATCCGCCCTCTGAATTATGGCGAGGGGGCAAATGTTCGCCCTTGACCAAAAGGGGTCAAATGTCAGGGGGGAGGACAAATGTTTGGGTTTCAAAACACAGACAATGCTTTCATTTCATTTGTATCGGCTTCAAGGTAACAAAATATTGTTTGTGCCAAATGATCTAAATTAAATAAAATAATACTTAATCAATTTGCAGGAGATCATTTTCATAACAGACGTAACTTTGATTTTACATATTATGGCGCTTTATCGGTATGCGCCATTCAAAGTTTTGGGCCTGGTGTCCATCTACCCTTGCAGATGTGCTTGTCTGAAACGTGGACTAGTCAATCTTTATCGACGGCACTAAACTTCAAATGATTCATTTTGGTTCGTTCTTCGCAAGCAGAACATTTTTGGAGGACAATAGTTTGAGTAATGAGGAATGAAGAGAAACTTTTCCTCGTTCGTCGCAGGCAGAAGTAATAGCGAACCGAGACAATTTATTTGTTGTTTGGGCTAGCAGACCGTGATCGGTCGAGATGATCTCTGGTTGTTACACTAGAGATAGTATGTTCAATCTCTCTCCTTGACATTTGGCATTTTTGAGAGACATTCTCCAGGGTTACTTAAAGCCATACTTGCGCTCATTTACACTTAATTTGTGAAAATTCTATATTAATTGAAAATAAACTTAAAAGTATTTTAAATTCCCTTTAACAGAGGAATTGTGACTGTAACACTTTCACATTTTGCTTTTAAAAGAGTGAAAATTATAAGGTTTGTTTACAATTAGCGATAAAACAAGGTCAGCCAATAACTTTGGGAACCAATAAAACCCAAGAAATTTTCCATTTTTTACGTTCACTTTGTGTTTCACATGGTTTTTCTAACCAAGTGATTGCCACTTATTAATCCGAGCGCTCCTTGCTGTTTTAGATGTTACTCAAATGCAAACAATGATGTTAAATTGGTGGGCACCTCATTTGTGAAAATAGCACTTTGAAAAATGGTTATGCATAGTTCACACCGACGGCGAGTGCCACGCTTTAAATCAGCGGGCAAAGCGCCGTCATTTTTGTTTACTTTTCCAAAGATTTCACGATCTCTTACGCTCTGATAAGCTCTAATAAGCTCTGATACGAATTGGTTGCTGCTTTGGGTGACAAATTATTTCACGACTTCTTACGGTTCCTCACGCTTTGACCAGGAATGTGCACGATTCGATAAGCTTTATTACGCTTTATTATGCTTTGATGCGATCATGACGTTTTAAATCAGGCTCTGGCACGATTATCAAGCTCTGTTGTGGACTTTTACGCTCTATTACGCATTGGAAAATGGCGAGATCGCCGATTGCATGCCGCTTCTTTTTCAGATACTAGGTTAAGATGCAGCAGATCTCCAAAACCAGAGCATGATCTATCTGAAGAAGACATTAAGTTTGTCTCCTTGTTGTATAACTTCATCTTAGCCCTTTAGGCGGAAGAGAGGGAGGAAGAACAGCACAGACAAGGGGAGGTTGACCTACCAGTAGGATCGAGAAAAACAATTCATCAGGAGCTGCTTGATAATACCATGACTCACTGAAGAAAGAAGACAGCAGACTGCCCCCTGATGTTCGATGATGTCTTGGAGAGAGTGGCACAAGTCATCCAGAAGCAGCATACTTACTACAGGCACACTGTGTCAGCTCACCTCTGTCCTGGTGAAGCACGTTCATGAGCTTGATCTGTGTGTCCCGTTTAATTTCCACAGGACGCTGTGACAGATCCTCATTTATTTGATAGCAAAGGCGGTTGGACCTACCTTTCTTGCCAGACGTTAAGTCCATTAGACTTCGCTTCAAATCAACACTGACAGTGGAGAGTCTCCGAGAGGTGGCTCTGTAGACAGGGACTCTAATCCAGAGTCTGACTGAATGAGTACTGCTGCTGGCGGTGGTACTGCTGGCCCAGTAGCGGTGGCTGGTACTGATGTTTCATCTACCTCTACCACGTATGCTCACATGTTTCTGCGTTGCACAGTTTCGATGTGATATTTGAGGAAGGAACACTTCTCTCACACCAGCTGTACGTGGCAGACAGGTCCTCCACTGTCTCACCACCCTCACCCAACATCCTCACAGTCCTCTTGAGGTGGCTCATCTGGGTACGGTTAGATTTGTAAAGGGTTTTGAAGGCTGCTACCTCAACACCCATGGCAGGAACTTTGTCCTCCCATAGCTTCTCTTTGTTATACGGATCTTTATAATCTGCCATTCTCTTTGAATAGATAGTGATTGTCTTTTAGCCAATCAATAACCTGTTCTGCTTGCGTCTGGGTGATATGGTTTGATCGTACGTTTTTTGCGGGCGGCTGCTACTAGAACTGGTGTGATGATTGTGAGATCCTCACCTGCTGTGTGAGCCTGTGGCTGTTCTGGCTCTGGAACCAGCATGGCCTCACTGTCGGTGGTGGTGTTGGAGACCATGGCGTTTCAGCCACCTGGCCTCTGCCTGTCACTCACCGGCTTTTCCAATCTGAACACATCGGGTTTATCAAATGAAAACACCTCTGAAATAATAGGGATGACGCCATGTTGGTTCCCAGCGGAATGACGTCACTTCACTTTCGTGTTTAAAAATAGATCTTAAATGTGAAATCTAAATGTCTTTAAATTTGATTGAGGAAACAACTTAACATGTCACAACAACACTTTTGCCATTTGGTATGGGTTACTGATAAAAAGATTACTTAAAAGGATGCCCAACCCTTCCATACACATTGAACTACTTAACTTGCACGCTTAGAAAAGGTGTTAATTGGCCGATGCCGATTTACCCGAAAAATTGTAACCATACACTTATATCCGAGGTGTATTTCACAGCTCACGGAAATACCCGAGTAGTTCCGATTGCGGCTTTTCTTTACTTCATCTATACCTCTTTTGGATCCAATATTTGTGTTTTTAATAGATTTTAATGTTCTGAATACTTTTTGTGCGTTTGGAAACTATGCAATGAGTGATACTCAAGTCGCAGCGCTATTCACAGGGATGGAGTATCGTATCGTGTGGGTATCGTAGGAGAGCGTGAAGAAGCTTGCAAATCGTAGTAAAGCCTAACTAAACGTGTCAGTCCTTATTCAAATCGTATCGATTCGTGGGAAGCCTGCGAATCCCTCATGAAAACGTATCGAAACGCAACAAAGCATGTCAGATCTGGATGAAAGTGTCTGACCTCGTGTCAGATCTTCATGCCATATTGTAGCAAATCTTGGGACATCTTAACGAAGCGTGCCAAGTGGTGACAGACCGTGAAGACTGGGGTTCCCGCTTTGAACCAAACTCTGTCAAGCTTTCCTACGCTTTGAGTCAAGCTTTGCTGAGCGTTACTACGCTTTCGGCGCTTTAATCAAATCGTGACAGAGCGAACAAATTTTTTAAACAGTTTAAAATTTTTGGCCCTATTGCCGAATGTCCAAATTTACTTCAAGCTTTCCCACGATCTATTACGACACCCACGCTTGAATAAAGCTTTGTTACGCTTTGGTGCCGCTTTCCACACCGCTTTGAAGCGCCATCAAAGCACCGTTGGTGTAAACCATGTAATAACAGTTTTAAAATTTTGGCCCTATTGCCGAATGTCCAAATTTACTTAAAGCTTTCCCACGATCTATTACGACACCCACGCTTGAATAAAGCTTTGTTACGCTTTGGTGCCGCTTTCCACACCGCTTTAAAGCGCCATCAAAGCGCCGTTGGTGTAAACCATGTAATAACAGTTTAAAAATGTTGGCGTTCTTGCCGAATGTCCAAATTTACTTCAAGCTTTCCCACGATCTATTACGACACCCACGCTTGAATAAAGCTTTGTTACGCTTTGGTGCCGCTTTCCACACCGCTGTAAAGCGCCATCAAAGCGCCGTTGGTGTAAACCATGTAATAACAGTTTAAAAATTTTGGCGTTCTTGCCGAATGTTCAAATTCACTTCAAGTTTTCCCACGATCTATTACGACACTTACGCTTGAATAAAGCTTTGTTACACTTTGGTGCCGCTTTCGTCGCCGCTTTAATGCGCCATCAAAGCGCCGTTAGTGTGAACCATGTATTTACAAATACTGCAGGAATTTTTCTGAGCGCTAGTTGTCTTTTTAAGGAATACCAATCGTATGACAAACGGTATTTCACCTTGCAACGTAAACGCAGATTTACGCTTTAATCGTTCAATCTCTTCTTTTGTAGCGTGTTAAGCACAATTTCAGTTCTTCGTTGATATCCAACATGTAGTACACTGCTAAAGCTCTCGTTCGTCGCAGGCAGTACGTCATCGTAAGACAAAATCCATTTCAAGAAACAGCGAACCAAGAGATTTATTCATCCTTCGCACAAGCAGACCGTCGGACGATTATTTCTAAAACTACACAATGTTTTCTCCCATTATCACAATAAGAAATATAATTTTCATATAACCTAATTGTCATGTTCTGAACTTGGACCAGTTTAAAAATCCAATATGGGAAAGGGTTTATTTACAACTTATTATACCTCACTTCAGAGCACATTTAGCAAATGATTTATAAAAACCATTGTGACGAAAAGAGAAATAGCTTTAAAAGAGCAAGATCTTTTGTCACAACGATTCCTAGCACACATCATGAAACATGTATTTTTAATTGCATCATGCACTTCACCTGTTGTTTGAACAGTATCAAAATATCATTTACAAGAAACATATTCTTTGTTACAATATGTTCTCCCATTATCACGATAAAAATATTATTTTTGCTGTTTTAGAGTGCAATCTTCAGTTGCTATTGTTTTGGACTGACCTGCCCTTGCGGTCTTCCATCATTCAGAATCGCGTATCGCAACATAATTGAACTAATGTTGATGCGATGTAAGCCATGTATAAAACAGCGTTCTTCAACCACAAATGGAAATCTAATGAGATTTTACTTAAATCCCTAATCAAAAGGAAGCTTTTTTGTCTCGATCAACCGGGACACTAATTACGTTTACACAGGGTCTTACAGTCCATTCCACCTTTCACTGAAAACCTGGCAAATAACTGGGATCGTTTTAGAAACGGGGTCTAACATCAACAACTGCTACGACAGACGTGATATGTAAAGGAGGCGATGATGAAAACGAAGAAAATCGATATTTTCAATTCACCGAATTTTCTGTCGTTTACCAATCTTCGACAAGTGGACGAGCCTAATATTGAGCGGAAGTAGGTAGGTATAGGTAGTGTTGTTAGTTTTAGTTTAAAATATTTTATTGTAAAATGTTTTTTCCAACTGGATTGTAACGGAAGCTTTAAGCTTATTGAGTCCCTATAAATTGAGAATGAATTGGGGTAATTCAACCCTTTACCAAACGCCAAATTTTAGACTGTCTCAAACTGAGAGTTTGCAGACTAAAGTTTCAAAATACTCTTCTAGAGTGGTCTGCAACAAAGTAGTTAAATGTCGTTTTTGTTCGGTAGTAGGTTAATTTTTTGTTTCAGATAGCTAAACATAGTAGGAAAAGAAAAAAATTGCTCGTAAAACTTTGTGGGAAAAGGAAAAAATACTCGTAACAAGCAAGTATTCCTTATCGCACAATGTTTTCGTCATCGCATCCCTTAGCCCAAAAACACTCACATAAGGTTGCAATAAACAATAGCATGACAAAATTATCGACTGGAAATCTTGCATATTTTTGAAAAAAAAAAAAAAAAATCAACTAACGGTCATTTAGTTCATCTCTTGTAAAGTTTGCCCAATATTCTGTGAAACCAAGGCCGGACCCCGGGCAGACAACTGAAAAAGATACCTATGATACATGTATTTGGATTCAGTCGACCCGGTGGTTAAGGCAAAGATGTTTAAAGAAACAAAAGCCCAACCCAAAGCCGTCATATTTTTTTTTATTGAAATATCAAGACGATTTAAAGAAATTTGATCACTAAGCGCCTTGTTATTTTGGAGATTTTCTGACATAGCCCACATATTTCAAAGGCGTCTACGGAATGTAACCTTTTAGAAGCCACGGTTTTCAAGTTCTTAATCAGATTTTACTTGATCCATTCATGTATTTCTTTTACAAAATTGATAACATCTTGCCTTTGGTTTGTAAAGAAAATATTCAGTTAACATCAACGGAATATAAAGAAAAAAGCCCCTTCTTACTGGCAGCCATGGTTTTTTGAGATTCTAAGATGGTTTGAACAATTTGATAAAAGGTGCAGCAAGCTTTCAGCCTTCAAAACAATATTGAAAACTAAAATCATTTCTTTAGCTTACCTTATTTATTTTACATCGATCGCGAAGGAGGCTTAAAGCTTGTTCAAAGCCACTCTCGATTACTGCTTCCTGGATACTAAACCAGTACTCTTCAATGATATTAAAATACTTTTTTTATTTTCTTTTTTATAGATGAACAAATGTGGACGATGTTATCATTTTCTTAAAATTGGCTAAATGAGTTGCAAAAACCATTGACTCAAAACAACTCTTTCTGACTCATTTTGCTTAACCATTACCAGCGGTGAGCGATTTTAGAGGACGTGATATGAACAAATTTGATACAGAGTGACCAGACTCTTCAAATAGTATTGAAGTCCGGTCTAAGAAAAGAATGTCTTATAATGTTGCTATATCTAAAGACATAATAGAAGATAAACTTTGATAAATTAAACCCAATAGACTTCCTGCCAAATTTGTTAAAAACTAACAACTGATCATGTAGTTTATTTCCAAAGAGTTACCTAAGTGGTTATGAAACCCAGCTTTATTTCATGGAATGAAATATTTTCACAACCCTTGTAATGATGCACACATAGCACATTCGTATTATGTTTCTATTAATTTAGCCTTGTGTTTTAGGAGAAAGAAGTTAACTGTTGGCGACATATACTATGCAATCCTAAAGCATACTGTTTACTAACCTGGCACTACATGCGAAGTGAGCTAAGAAGAAGGAATAAATAATAAGTGAATGAAGCAACAATTCATATTTAAATACATTGTATGGCATGTTTTATTTAAGATCAATACACATCTATGTAATTTCATCAGTGTGGGGTAATACCCCCACAGTATATGTTGTAGAGCTTGCATCACTTTCATGGCTTAACTTCGAAAGACTGAAAAAAAAAAAGAAGAAATGTAACGTAAGATAAGACAAAAAGAGAATTTGAAAGTTTCTAGACGTCATAGGATTGTAACGTTCGTTGAACGTTTATGCAAATTAGGGAACCTAATGCATTGTTGTAGAGAACATGCTCGTAAATATATAGACAACACAACTGCTCAGTGTACGACAGTGTTTTTGACTGATAGGATGTGTTTGTGTCTTTTAGAAGTTCATTTGCTCGGTTCTTCATTTGCTCGGTTCGTAACAGGATTTGAAACTTACGAAAATAAAGGAATACACATTCATTTAATATTTCAGCAGAGAAACCAATATTATATAAGATGAATTTGGGAATGAATTCTTCATTTTTTTTAAATCCGATGACAAGACGACATAGCGTCAAGCTATAAATAACCGGCAACGTGATACTCAGAATACACACTGTAAACATAGATAAAGTACACGATCTTGTACTGAGGTCTTTACATCGAACTAGCCTGAATAACACACGGTTGGCAATGTAGAACTTACGTAGAAAGAACATCAGGTTATGCAGGCTTCATAATTTAGAAAAAGAAGAGAAAAACATCTTTCTTTTTTTTCAGAAATAGGATACATTATCCAAATCGAAAGTGAAGTTACTTTGTAAATTCATCGTGTCTCCATTGTTCTTTTCTGACGATTCAATTCCTCCAAAGTACTGTTTGACAATCTGTTAATATGTCTAGACTGTGAATAAGCCCGCAATGTATCTTGACTTTTTTGTTATGCCTGTAATTTTTATTCTGGACTGAGCCACCGCACCCGTGGTTTTTCTTGTCCGCTATGTTTATCCTCTTACTTTGGTGTGCATCGTCACGTGACTGTCCATGTGACGTAATACATTATCATATATCGGATGTATCATCCAGTAAGTGATGCCGTGGGTTTTTCCCGTCATTATGTTCTTTTCAGAGGGATTTCGGTGAAATTATTTCTAAAAATATGCGTTTTAAGCATAAATGAATACCATAACGCCAATTTCACTTTTTACATATTTAGTATAATTTTATTGTATGACGTCCGGGAACTTAAACTAGCGTCCACACTCAATTATTTAGTCTTTCATTTAAAGTCAGTATTGATTAGAAAGGCCTGTAACAACCCGTTATGTAATAAAGTTGCATAGTGTAATAATTATTACAAAACGTGTTGAGATTTATTACATTTTGCGTTTTTGATGCCAACTCGTTATGTAATAAAGTTGCATTATATAATAATTATCATGAATCGGGTTTTTTTCCAGTGAATTTGTCTATGCAAACCCGGAATGTAATAAAATTTATATTTATTACATAGTGATATTTCACGAATCATAGGCGTAGGAGCGTTTTCAACATTAGGCTGTCACGGCCACGGATTCAACAATATTTTAATGTCAAAGAATTTAAATATTCTTCTAGCTTTAGCTAACAATTGAGGACAATAGTGAGTCTGACTCCTTAGAACATGTTTTACACGACTGTTTTTGTCTATCAAAACTTCCCGGGTATTTTGTGAGCTGAGTTTTAATTGGATGATGACATCAAAACGATTTTGGTTATTGTTCGTAAAAAGGCAAACTGGTATTAGATAAAACACATAAATACACATTTATTTTTATTCTGCTGTTTAATTTTGTTTCTTTCATTTGTCTTTTCAAATATCTTCATTTGCCATTGTGAATATATGGGGGCAAAGTATACTCTGGCCCCCCAGTTTGGATATAGGGGGGGGGGGGGGCTCAAATCATTTTACAAAGAATGTCAGAAAGGTTATGAAATTTGGACCTTAACACATGTGTGAATTTCATAACATGCCATACTGTAGTTCATGCGATGCAAAGTTACATACGCAAACTTAACCATGATTTCTCTAAGTCATAAAGGCAGCATAATTTGCTTGAATTCAAAGCAAGAGATATGAAACCTGGTCTGGGACCTTAGAGTATAACCCTTAACTCATGTGTTAAGTATCAGCCCATTCCATACAGTGTTTTATTGAGGTAATAACTTGTTTGCGAAAATACTGACAAAAAGTATAAAATGCCGCACAATTTGCTTAAATTCAAAACAAGACATATGAAACTTGCTCAGGGACTCTATATTATGACCCTCATCACAATTGAAAGGTATTAACCCATTCCATAAAATAGTTAATGAGATACAAACTTAAACGTAAAAACTTAACCAAGGTTTGACGCCGACGCCTGGGTGAGTACTATAGCTCTCCTTATTCTTCTAAAGTCGAGCTAAAACGTGATAGTTAAATTCATTTTTCATATTGATAAAACGACCGTTTCGGTCACCAAACAATGGTTTGTGCCTATTTTTTCAAGGCTTGTTCAAAACTGGACAATCTTATAACTTAACATTGCCTCTATTGGCCTGGAAAAGGCTATCTTTTGCGTATAAATATCGGTATTTGACAGTTATAGATTCTTATTACATAGCGGATTGGCATAACGGAAATTACAAAGAGTAATAAAACACAACCCACCTTGTAACAGTTATTACATAGTTCAACGTTATGAGAGAACAGCTTCACTTAAAGAATTACACTGCTATTTGCGAAGTTTTTCGCACCATGTTAGCGCTTAAACAGATATATACAATCACCTTTGTAATTTGCTGATAAGCCCACTTCAGCTTTTCTAGTTACTTGTTTTTATCTTTTTTCTGTACATTGAGTCATTTGGAAGGTACCCTCGCTTTACAATAGCTCGAGGATCTTTATAACTTCTGCTCATAAGCCTCCTTTGGCTTGGAAGAGGTTACCCTTTGTGTGAAAATGTTACCACGTAACCATTATGGATACAGTGTATTATTACATAACGGATTGGCATCTTAAACTTCACTTTGTAGAATATCAATCCTTTTAGAATATTTTATTACATAATGCAACTTTATTACATAACGGGTTCGCATCGAAACACGCAAAATGTAATAAACCTCAACCCGTTTTGTAATAATTATTACATAGTGTAACGTGACTAAAAAAAATATCTTTACTTAGAGAATTGCACTTTTGTGCGTGCTGCCATTTGCGAAATTATTCTTACCATATTAGATAAAAAATAGACATATTTATAAAGGTGTTTTTGTAATATGCCATAAGCCCATTTTGGGTTTCTTAATTACGTGTTTTAACTATTTTCGGTACATTTAGTCATTTGGAACATTATTCGCGCTTGGATCCGCGCGAACAGTCAAGTTTTCTGATATTTTCACGAATTGCTGATATGCTCATGTTGGTTTTCGAGCATTTGTTATTGGCGTTTTAACGGCACTTGTTGCCATTTGCGATGGTTATCTGACCATTTAAACGCTAAAACAGACATTTGGAATAGTTTTTGTAATTTGCTGATAAGCCCATTTCGGCTCTTTCTAGTTACTTGACTTGACCTTTTTTGGTACGTTTAGTCATTTGGGATGGTTTCATTGCTTGACAATTTCTCAATCAAAGATTTTTAGAAAGTGTGGCTTCTGCTTATAAGCCTGTTTTGGGTTGTAACAGGTTTCCTTATGTGTGAAAATATTACCATCTTACCATTATGAATTTTACTACATAGCGGATTTGTTTAGAAAAAATCACAAAAAAATCAACTCGTAATAATCATTTATTACATATTGCAACTTTATTACATAACGGGATGGCATCGAAAAAAGCAAAATGTAATAAATCTCAACCCGTTTTGTAATAAATATAACATTATGCAACTTTATTACATAACATGTTGACATCGAAAGAGGCAAAATGTAATAAAATTCAACCCGTTTTATAATAATTAATACATTGTGCAACTTGATTACATAACGAATTGTTACAAAGGCCCCAGTAGGTTCACTTTGACAAGGTAAATTATCAGGAGCTGTAATTGGAGTCCTTATTGATATGAGGGAACTGGAAATTTATTGCAGATCGATGCTATAGTAAATATTTAATCTTACACAAGTGCAAAAGAAATCTGACAAAACTGTGTGGCTTTTATGCAGCCTTAAATTTTTCCTGATTTTCATGGAACGAACTATTTGAACATGGGTACAACACTTGCTTTGTACAAAATACACGCATTGTACACAGTAACATTTGTAAAAAGCACAAGTAATGCATTGAGAAAAATGCCAAATGTAGAGAACACATGCTTTGCATGGAACATAAACTTTGTGCTGAACAAACGTTTTGATGAGAAGCATGCTTTATTATGGTGACACATGTTTGTACCTCATTTAAGGTCGTTGGGAATACATTCTTTGTAAGGAACACACTCTTTGTATAGAAAATGCAATATTTGTTTAGAAAACATTATGGGTGCTTGCTTTACAATACAAATATAAAATATCAAAATAGTGAATAGTGTTATAAAATACATATTGTGATATATTATATTATAATGTAATATAACAATGTTGAAAGAGCCATTTAACCCCATAAAAACTAAACAAAGGCACAAGAATTTCTCAAATTGATAGATAATTGACATGTCGATTTTTTGATCGGGAGACGTTAAGATGTTCATTTAAATTTTTAACGACAGCAGATTCACATTAAAAACATTTGACGACCAATATAGCTTACCGTTCTGTTTCAATGTAGAACTTTATGCCGAATTGAAACAGTTTATGATAAATTTTGGCTAGAATCTAATGTTTTTTTTATTTTATTATTTACTTCGTATTTCATCACCATCTAAAGCAGGTCTTAAAACTCATAGAAATATGCATACCTTTTAGAATGGGCAAATTTGGAAAACATGTCCTTTAGACTCTGTTGTTTTCTTCCATCTGTCGGTATAGTTGATTTAGACTTTCGTGATAGTCCAGAAACTCTACAGCCACCTTTTGTTTTACCTGTAAATAAAATGCCAATCAAAATGATATAGTTAAAATGCTTACTAATATAGGAGGAAACATATAGACTAATGCAATATACTAGATTTATACAAGCGTGTTACAAGCGATTTCAGTAAAAGCTTATTTCATTTTGCACTGACATGCCAAAGTAAGGTTGTTTTTTAAATGAACTGCAAACATAAGAAAAATGTAATCATAACTATGCGTTTACTCATAGATAGGAATTCAGTCAAAGAATGAAGCCCCTTTTTGAAATGAAAAATACCATCCTCCATATTTACCAAATAGTGAAAAACTTGTGTGAGAAATGCAAATTGTAATCATTGTCGCAGCTATAATGGTTACTCTTTAATCTGGTTATAATAAGTATTTACAAATCCGAAATATCACAGGTAAATACATACATTAAACTTTTTTTTTTTAATTCAAAGAAAGGTGAAAAAATTAAATGATATAAAAGAAATAAATAACAGAGTTTATTCATTTAAAATTGCATAATCCAGGGTGGAATTTAAGAGGGACTTTGATTAGAACGTCCACCACTAACACAGGAATTAATTCTGTATATGCAGTTGGTGTAAAATGGTTTCACAACCAATAATCCTTTATTATTACGACTTACAGATCGGTACATGTGGCTGTATTTAAGAAGATCGTACTGCAAATAAACAATCAAATTTCCTACAATAAATTAGAAATTGAGTAAATGTTGAAATTAGCACACATTTTATGGTCAGAATAAAGGGAATTCGATCCGGCGGATTCATTTAACATTTGCATAACACATACTTACAACATAATCAGTTGACGGACATCTGAATGCCTTTCACGACTAATGACAATCAAAATACACATTATAAAGTCTTTCCTTATCTTTCATAACTTTAACAATATACAGCTATTGTTCACCAACACATGACTCTTAATATATAATATGTAACATATTTTACAATAATGATACAGGGATTCATGTGTTATTTGTTGAGTTCGATTCCTATAGTGACCTTTTGTGATTTTTCTTTTGTATGTTTGTCAATAGAGGTTTTCACATTAGTATCTCCCTTGTGCGTACTCTCTAGCGTGGAAAGTACAAACAGTAGGTTGTTCCAAATGAGCGGTTCCTCTCACTGCCTATATTCACTCACATACCATTGCATTATAGCTTGATTATATCGTGAGAAAAGTATGAATATCGACGAGATGTTTTAAAAAAAAGATTGCTCAGTGTATTCAGTGAAATTGATTAATCAAAAATCAAGTACAAATTGTCTTCATAGTGTATTGAAAAGTATTAGGTTGACAATGCAGACGAAAAGTGCATTAGTGAAGCTAGATGCATATAAAGGTATCCGGAGAATTTTTTAAACCAAATACTAAAAGGGACTTTAAGAAACAGATTGCATTTTGAGAAGAGTTAAACGCCATCATTTATTTCGGGGACCGGACCGATTTCAAAAACCAAGTACGTCTTATTACCTTTGAAGAGAGCTGGCAACATTTTATCATAATATCATAATTAACCGTCGAGATCAGTAATATACACTGACGATTTTTGTTCTTTTGTCTTTGCTTACTGCACATGAGAAAAAAAACATATTGCAGAAGGGTATTCTTTAAGGGGAGACACGAGGGGGCACTTCTCCGGGAGGGCACTTATCCGTGATCCGCATATAAACCCCTTGAAGATAACTTTACGCACATAACTTTCCTGTAGCTGCGTCAACTTATCACATTGTAACTTGTGAAAAGCTGAAGTAGTGCAAGTGAAGACTCTTCAAGTAAATCGACAAAGGTTTTTTTTCGCACTGGCATATCGACGAAGGGGCTATTTTTCGCTCTGGCAAAAGCGGCGGAAGGGGCTTATTTCGAAGGGGCTTTTTCCGGGAATCGGTCACATAAAAAGGGTTAATTAACAAAACTCTTTTGTCACGAAGATTAAGGGTCGTGGTGCTAATTAACACAAATCTGACACAATTGCAAGATATTGTCCACGCAAACTCCCAACCCTGTGTCCTTAGTCAGTTTCTTTAAAGTATTTGAACACAGTTCCAACAAAAAGATATGGATTTGTCTTGTTTTATTTTTAAGAAGACTTCGATGCTTCTTCAAAACAATTATTATTCAGGAAATGTTGGTAACGATATTATTTGGCTACGATCGGTTTCGATTTTGCTTTTATTAAAACGGCGTTTCCTGAATGGTTCAAAAACACAGACCTCGTTATTTTGTCATGTTAAAATTGGTATTTATCGATAGTGCTTGTCATATTAGGATTCTAGTGCCAACACATACTGACATGGGTGATAGTTGAAGAATTTCAAAAACCTGATATCTCTAGTTCTTGACCCTGAAAAGGCATGTTTGCTATATTGTTATATAGGGACAAAAAGCCTTAAAAACCTGAAAATCAGGAATAATCCTGAACACTTTCCCCCACGTAATGATTACAATAATATCCATATTCTGTTGTTATCTAATCAATTAGTTGATAAACAAGCCATTTAAATGTAATCATTTTGTATGCTATCCAGTTGATTATTGTCAGTTTTTTCCCGGTATCCGGAGAAGTGCCCTCCCGGAGAGGTGCCCCCTAATTTCAAGAAGACGGAGAAGTGCCCTGCCAATAAATCGAGAGGGTCGGATATCTGCCCTTTTGTATTAAAGCACCAAACTTGGCACACTTATAGTTTAGTTCAATACCTTTCATTTAAGGCCAGGAGACCCGCATGAGAGGCCCTATCTCCCAAAATATTGAGTCCCCAAAAACAGATAATAAAAAACATTTTTTTCATTTGTTTCAAAAACAGACCATTTTGTATTTAATATTACAATTTAGTTTGTCACTAGTGCATAATATCAACTAAACAGGAATTTCAGGAAAAAAATACCATAAACAAACTCGGCAACTTCTGCAGTGAGGCCCCTAAGGGAACACCATAATATCATTCATTTAAGGACCAATCTATTGTCATAACAGCACATACAAAATGTTTTACTACTTGGATAACTAGGAATCAGTTAGATACGATGATGTTAACGAATGTTGTATGATTATATAATTTTGAATTACCATGTTAAACAAAAAGCTTAGTATTGAGGCCCAAACGCGTATCAATAACACAACCAAAAATGCCTAAAGGCTATACAAGATTAAGCAAAGGCTTCGATGTAAAACGATTCAGATCAAACGTTTTGCACCTTTATGTCTTTTGAAATAGTTATCTGTATCATGTTTTTAACATGATGATATCACATTTAACATATTAAACATAATAATTTACCCATTATATAAAATGAGGCCCCCGATGGGGGTACACATTAAGTATAGTCAATATTGTATAATATCATTCTGTAAGGTCACGCGCTCTTTTTTAATACTTTATTGCATGTGCATCAATTCAAAGGTGCCATTTTAGTATTGTCTCATAAGTTAGCAAAACAACATTGAAAATTACATATTATCATTCTTAATAAAGGGTAATTTCTTTGATAAAAATACCAAATTGAACATTCAATTTTATTCACATATTTTGATGTAAAATGATAAGGAATGGTAAGTTTGCAAAATGTAAATGCTTTGTAATCAAATGTTTATAATATATAAATTTAGTCGTTACTTTTATTTATTTGTGGAGAACATTTCCAATACTCTGTTTGATAAAATGAGGCCTGTTAGAGGTTTGTATTCCCCTTATACGCGAAATCATTTTCTGTATAGTTTCAGCCTCCGAATAAAAATAATTGAAAAGAGCAGTTTGTAGCAGATATTGATGCGATAAAATGGGTTTTATATTCTATATTCAATATTTTAGCACTATACAAACATAATTGTTTTGACTAAACTGCTTCATCTTGGTTTGAACATACAACTGAATGCAATTCTCAACTTAGTTACAAAAAAAAAACAAGCTACATCCAGTAGTCAGTAGCTATTAACATGCAACATTTTTGTTTAAAATTATATTTAAGAAATATCTTTCTCGTTAACAAAAAATGAAAGCAATATAGAATAAAACAGTGTACATCTAGATTAATTAGAAGGAAACTCTGGTTCTAGCTGGCTTAATATCAATGTATGACGGTTTTCGGTGAATGTTATGCTCTGCAGTATGTCATTTTTCTATGTGTCACTGGGACGGTCAGATCAACAGAAGCAAAATTAAGTGCACTGTAAGTTGACCTTGAAGCATTTACATATTCCTTTGCAAGTAGACTTGCAATGGCACCTAATCAGCTCTCTACAAGCGTTAGAAGCTTCTGGCAAGTCTGTCCATCTTTGAACAAACTTACCATCGTCGTTCCTTATCCATCCCCATTCAGAGGATGATGGTAGCAGTGGGTCCTTTATCAGCATTTGACCCAACATGTGTCCACTTTGATAAACTGCACACAATGTATGTGCTGTATCAGAGCCATGTGGGGGTACACGAGTATTTTTTAGCTTCGTTCACCCTTTTAGTGGAACTGTTTTGCTGTATAGCATCATTGTCAGCTTTTTAAGCTTCAAAATGTCTTCTTTATAGAGGACATCAAGGGCTGTTGATAGTTTCTTACAAAAAAGATCGATGTCTAGTGATGCAATAAAAATTAAAAAGGGTGATTTCTTTCAGATTCCATGGAATGCAGATACAGTGTCCAACCTGTAAATGCGTGCATGAAAAACATACCCCATAATTCATCCTTTTCAAGTTTTGCTACAATTTTGAGGGCAGGAATGTAGCGAAAATGCTTATCATAGCCAAATGCAATCGATATACAGCACTCTGAATATAGGCTTGCTAGAGCAATAGCCACCACCACTACATCAGTGTATGTTGCTACATTGCAAAGATCTTTGCAGTCGCTGTCCTCTGCATGTAACATCATTTTGTAATCTGCCTCTTCATGACTGCATGGTTCTAGGCCTGTTGTGTCAATATCCACACCTGTACTGGTAAGAGCCTTCAGAACGTGGTCATCGTAGGCGGACAGCAATGCTGTGTAATCATCTTTGTGCATTTGTTCCAGAAAAAGAGAAACGAAAGTGATAAAACTCATTTCTTAGAAAGCTTTTCCAGTTCGAAAGAAGTATAGTTGTTGCTGATGATACCTTGATAGAGTAACCACTTCCTCTACATTTCCTTGAGTGTGCTTTCAGACTATCTTTTTTAACACATCCCACACGACGTTAATCCAGTTAACAGTTTGTAACTGCTTCTGGACTTATGGGATAAACAATTACAACATAATTTTGAAGACTATGAGTTTGTTCAAATCAAACTTTGGATCCAATGATTGGACCAGTGCTGCACTATCAATAACTTTGCAGTTTAAGTTGGGGTCAGCTTCCTGTGTTCCCTCATATGTTCCTTGCAATGGTAACAACAGATCGGACTTATTGCAGGGTCTCATGTCATTATTTTTTTGCTAGTGATTGGGGGCCAGGCATGGTTCTCATGGCAGAAAAAACTATCTAGGTCTCTGTCTAGGTTTTGATAAGAAATGTACATCATTGAAAAAAGCTCAATGTCTGTTTTCATTGTTTGCATACTATCCTTCAACTTTGTTCACTTGCTCTGAAAC
Source organism: Cerastoderma edule (assembly GCA_947846245.1). NCBI lineage: Eukaryota > Metazoa > Mollusca > Bivalvia > Cardiida > Cardiidae > Cerastoderma > Cerastoderma edule. The sequence continues at coordinate 1,462,212 of OX401404.1, forward strand.
AATTGAAAGTTGTTTTTTGTAATAAGTTCAAAGAATAACATTTCATCTTTCACGATGTGGCTTGACACAAACTATTTGTATTGTGACAGGCCTTCTGCATCAGCATGTTACAATTTTTGCATTGATTCTTGAAGTATGCGCACCGACCCTCTCCCTTCTATAGTAAACCTTATACAAAGAAAGAATAATATACTTTGAAAACCAGAATTACAAATTACTATATCAATAACTTAACATTTTCTTTAAGTACACGAAAAATGTTAGAAAATACCTCAATTTCAATCTAGCTCTCACATGAAAATTAAGGGAACATGATACTGCATGAAGGGCCTCAGGTACAATTTTAAAGAAAATGAACATACCAGTGCTGAGAATATCCTCTTTGTAAAATAACAAAGAAGGATCTAACATACATTTTACTGCATAACCTTGCAGATTATATGATCATGTTAAACGGGCTGCTGTAGACATTCAAGGTACCACTAGCATAACTCTAAAGAAAAACAAATTAATTGAAAAAGTCATTTTTTTTTGGGGGGGGGGGGGGGGGGGGAAGAGAGAACCCCTTTTCGGACCTCATTTGTTACGATATCTATAGCTATTTTCTTATGAAAATGAATTTATTTAGATTAAGCAACAATATGCTTAAAAAAAAAATTAAAATTAACGTCTGTTTAACCGCTTCTATCAAATACAGGTAAGTACAAGTACATTATTACTTCAAGAGGCCCTGACCCACCTTTGGGGCCTCAGTATTTTTTGAGATATGGACTCTCATGCTTGTCTCTTGACCTTAATTGAAAGGTATAGAAATACAACTACCAGTGCTGAGAATATCCTCTTAATGAAATAACAACGAATGATCTATTATACTTTTTACACATTCTTATCGGTTACACTAAAAAAGAATGAAGACTTAAAAAGTGCAAACTACTTTTTATACAAGTAGACTATTAAGGCCTCATTAGTTGCTCAATGCAGGGCCTCATGGACACACCTCTCACTTTTTATTTTATAAATGCAAAACCTTGCAGATTATACTCGTATATGCATTTCAAATGGGCTGCTGTAAACATTTAATGTGACACTAGCATAACTCTAGAGAAAATAATCAATTGAAAAAAAAGTCAATTTTGGGGGGAAACCCCCTTTCCGGGCCTCATTTGTTACTATATCTACACCTATTGTCTTATGAAAATGAGTTTTTTTTTTTTTTTAGATTGAACAATAATATGCTACAAAAAACATTAGAATAAAAGTATGATAAACAACTTTTATCAAATACAAGTAGGTACAAGTAAATTATTACTTAAAGAGGCCCTGGCCCCCCCCTTTGGGGCCTCAGTATTTTTGGAGACAAGGCCTCTCATGCATGTCTCCTGGCCTTAATTGAGAGGTATAGGAATAAACATATCAGTGCTGCGAATAACCTCTTAATGAAATAAGAATGAATGATCTAACATACTTTTTACACATTTTTATTGGTTACACTAAAAATGAATGAAGACTTAAAAAGTGCAGTACTGTCTATTCCAATACCCTATTAAGGCCTCATTAGTTGCTTAATGCAAGGCCTCATGTTTACGCCTTTCACTTTTTATTACTGCATAACCTTGCAGATTATATAAGCATGTTAAATGGGCTGCTGTAAACATTTAATGTGACACTACCATATTTTTAGAACAAAAATCAATTAAAAAAGCATTTTTTTGAGGGGGAAAACCTCATTTGTTACAATATATGCACCATTTTTTACATGAAAATGCTTTTATTCAGATTGAACAACAATATTATACAAAACACATTAGAATAAAACTATGTTAACCACTTTTATCAAATACAGGTAGGTACAAGTAAATTATTACTTAATGAGGCCCTGGCCCCCACTTTCGGGGCCTCAATATTTTGGGAGACAGGGCCCCTCATGCGTGTCTCCTGGCCTTAAATGAAATGTATTGACCCAAACTATAAGTGTGCCAAGTTTGGTGCTTTTATACAAAAGTGCACAATTATTGCACTCTTGGACCAGACTTTAAAAGGGACTTTTAGAAATAGTTTGCATCTTGAGCGGAGTTAAATCCCATCATTTATTTTGGGGACTGGCCCGATTTTAATAACTGAGTACATACTTGTTACCCTTGAAGAGAGCAGGCAGCATGTTATCATAATATCATATTTAAATGTCGAGATCAGTAATATACAAGACGAGCAAACCAATCATTATGTATATGATTTCATGAAATTGCTAATTCATGAATTTTATCGCTCTATGACTGAACTGCGGGAAAAATGAGAGTTTAAAATATAATTCAGTCGCAAAAACTTTGTGAGCATATGACGAACATTGACGATTTTTGTTCTTTTGTCTATGGTCACTGCATGTGAGGAAAACATCTTGCAGAAGGGTATTCTTTAGGGGAAACACCACCGTGATCCTTTTTTTCCTATTTACATACAAAGGGTGAATTAACAAACCTCTACTGTTACGAGGATTAAAGGTTGTGACGTTCGTTATCATCAATCTGACACAGTTGCACGACACGGTAGTCATAAAAACCTTTCTTGTTGAGCCTATTGGCGGCCTTTACGATCAACTATTGGCCGCACAAACTCCCTTTTCAAATATATCAAAGCAACCATGTGTCCTTAGTCAGTTTCTCTGAAGTATTTGAATACAGATCCAACCAAAAGAAATAGATTTTCCCCGTTTTTCATACCTAATAAACTTGGATACTTTACGGTAGGCGAATTAATAAGCGTATAACAAGTTCTTATTTGATTTAAGTGATCTAAAATAAAATGTTTGAGCACAATTTGATAATCCAATTTCGATATGAAGAATTTGTACATCCAACTGGAGAGGGACGTGTACTATAAATTGTATAAAAAGCAAAATATTTTCATTTCCTTCGTTTGCCACTGACCATAAAGATACTTTTCCATTTTATTTTGCTTTCAAAATGTAAAACGCTATATTAATTTGACAACACTTTTAACCCATGCATTCATGGGACCTTTTCAAATGGATCTTTTTGCGTGTGATGGTCAGTTCGGTAAAAGACCTTTTTGCAACTTGTCCATACTGAAAAAGGTTATCGTGTTTAAAAATGGAACCAAATCAACACAAGTTCTGTCTTTTTTAATTGGTTTACCACCATAAATTGTTATGAACATGCTTGAATGAAGGAACTCTGTTAAGAAACTGATAGGTTTTTCATATGTAGCCGACAACTTGCGGAAATAAGACATTTAGCCACAGTCGGCTTGTAATGAAATTCAAAGTATACACAGGTTTTATCCGTTGATATCGATATTGGTCAAAGGCATACATTGCATAAAGGTCTTTTCTACCATTCATAGTCTGTTATAGTCTGAATATCAGATAAAATACGATCAATTTAACATAAACTTAAGATCGGTATCACGAAGAATAACATAAAGTAAAGACCGGAAGTAAGTTTACCCCCTCATTTAAGGTCAGAGTACACTGAAGAATTACTTCCGGAGGTCGTTGTACAGTAAAAAGTAGTTCTTGAAAATTTAGAATGTTACTTTGAGTGTTAATTTTATGCTTTTAGGACATAAGAGGGGTGTTTTGGACTGTTTTTGATATTTTGTGGGTGTTGGCCATGTTTTAAACCCCTGGTTTGTTGTTTTTTCCAGAACTACTTCTCGCGGAAGGCGAAGCGCTGAGGGAGACGTCCTTCGCTGACCCACCCATTTTTGTAGGCGATTTAAGAGGTAGGTAAAAAGTAATAGCCGGTAGTGAAAAAAGTAGCTGATTTTCGATTCGATGTTTGCTTGTCAAATTCTGATTGGCAACAGAATGTGGAATAGTGAAACAACAAGGATTAACTCTGAATCTTTTCATGGAAGGTATTGTGAACATGCCAAAATGACTGTTTTTGTATAGAACAAAGAAGGGCCAAAATAAGCCAGACTCCGTCCTTAAAATCGTTAAGATTGAGGATCGTTTTGGTCCTCTTTAGCGCATGCGCATTGGAATGTGAAAATCCTCTACTCGCTTTTTTTTTTGGTTGTATATTTGTCATTTTATTTTTTTCCTTTTGTTTGGAAAAAGTTCAGTTAATTGGTGGAATTGGTTTAATCACAGTTGTTTCCTTTTGTTGATAGTATATACTCTAGCATAAATCACACCCGTTTTGGAACAACCAAAGATAATTTTACAACGAGGAAAAAAAGGATTTTAATTCTTTTCTTAAAAACGGCTTGATTGGGTTAAATAGTTTTTATATGTTTTCATTTTAAGTACTGCCCAGTCTTAATCCAGACCATCAATATTGAATATTTTACTATTCATCAATGCCCACTAGCTGAGTATTGTTTCAGCAAAATAAAATGTTACTCTAAGATAATTTCTCATTTCACGTTTGGAAATGAATTTGAAGTAGAAAACTGTGTGTGAAATCCCAATAAGTAACAATACAACTCTTTTCATATATTGGATGAGAAACGGAATATCTAGGCCTATTGTAACAAGAGGACCCTGAGGGTCCTGGATCGCACACCTGACACTTGTAAAGTGTTGGTTAAAACAATGTTACACATGAGTAATGGACAAGATTTGTCTAAATTTGACAGTGATCTACTTTTGACCCCAAGTTACTCATAAACTGACTTGGTTGAGATATAACAGGTTGATCATTTTGAGCAAGTTTGATCAAATTGGGCTGAAAATGTAGCTTTCAGAGTGTAAAAAGATTTGACTTTGTGAACTACTTTTTGATTCCATTCCACTCATGATCAAAGTAAATCAAGATATTATCAAAGTTAACATTTTAAGCAAGTTTGATCAGCACTCTGGATGTCTTAAAAAATTAAGCTTTAGACCTCTTCGATATACATTGTACAAACAGTGTTGCCTTTAGAATGTAAACAAGATTTATCAAACTTACGCAAATATTCTAAGAAACTTTGAAGGGTAAGAGAAAGCGAGTTCCAGACAGATTGGGTCGAACCTTTTACCATAATATTGTAAACAATAGTCATTTATGATGTGACATAGTGACCATTTTACTAAACCCATCCTATCTTCTATGATCTAATTCGACCCACATATCATCAAGAAAACATAATATGCCATTTTGAAGCAGAACTGACCTTCTTTTTGACTCCACCTAACCATGATCGAAGTTGATCAATATATCATCAAGGTAAACATCCTGACATGTGGCTTCTAATGTGTAAACCAGATTTTCAAAGAGTGGACCTAGTGAACTTTTTTACCCTACCCCACCCATGATCAAATTCGGTCAAGATATCATCAAGGTAATATTTCTCTAGTGACCTACTTTTTGACCCCACACCACACATCATCGAACTCTATTGAAATATCATCAATGTTATCATTCTAAGCAAGTTTGATAAAGATTGGGTCGAAAATGTGGCTTCTAGAGTGTGAACAAGATTTTCTAAGATTTGACCTAGTGACCTACTTTTTACCCCAGCCCACCCATGATCACACTCGATCGAGATATTCGTCATGGTTATCATCCTGAGTAAGTTTGATAAAGAATGGGCCTTAAATGTGGCTCCCAGAGTGTAAACAAGATTTTTCTAAGATTTGACCTAGTGACATACTTTTTGACCCCACACTACCCATGATCGAACTTAATCAAAATACCATCAAGGTTAAGAGTCTGAGCAAGTTTTATCAAGATTGGGCAGAAAATGTGACTTCAAGAGTGTAAACAAGATTTTTCAAAGATTTTACCTAGTGACCTACTTTTTGACCCCGCACCACCCATGATCAAACTCTATCGAGATAGAGATATCATCAAGGTTAACATTCTGAGCAAGTTCTATCAAGATTGGGCAGAAAATGTGGCTTCTAGAATGTAAACAAGATTTTTCTAAGATTTGACCTAGTGACCTACTTTTTGACCCCACACTACCCATGTTCAAACTCGACCAAGATACCATCAAGGTTAACAGTCTGAGCAAGTTTTAACAAGATTGGTCAGAAAATGTGACTTCTAGAGTGTAAACAAGATTTTTCAAAGATTTGACCTAGTGACCTACTTTTTGACCCCGCACCAACCATGATCAAACTCTATTGAGATATCATCAAGGTTATTATCCTGAGCAAGTTTGATCAAGATTAGGCAGACAATGTGGCTTCTAGAGTGTAAACAAGATTTTACTAAGATTTGACCTAGTGACCTACTTTTTGACCCAACCCCACCCATGATCGAACTCGATCGAGGTATCATCAAGGTAAACATCCTGAGCAAGTATCAGGAAGAATGGGCCAAAAATGTGGCTTCTAGAGTGTAAACAAGATTTTACTAAGATTTGACCTAGTGACCTACTTTTTGACCCCACCCATGATCGAACTCGATCGAGATATCATCAAGGTACACATCCTTAGCAAGTATCAGGAAGAATGGGCCAAAAATGTGGCTCCTAGAGTGTAAACAAGATTTTACTAATATTTGACCTAGTGACCTACTTTTTGACCCCACCCCACCCATGATCGAACTCGATCGAGATATCAAGGTAAACATCCTGAGCAAGTATCAGGAAGAATGGGCCAAAAATGTGGCTTCTAGAGTGTTAACAAGATTTTACTAAGATTTGACCTAGTGACCTACTTTTTGACCCCACCCCACCCATGATCGAACTTGATCGAGATATCATCAAGGTAAACATCCTGAGCAAGTATCAGGAAGAATGGGCCAAAAATGTGGCTTCTAGAGTGTAAACGCTGAAATTGTTGACGACGCACGCACGCACGACAGACGACGGACATTCAAGTATCCTAAAAGCTCACCCTGAGCAGAGCTCAGGTGAGCTAAAAATGAATGTACATATGTACAAAGGAACTTGGCATAGTTTACTGAATTAGAGTTTACCCATAGCTTTTACAACATTTAAGTCCCATCCAAGGTCAGAATGCCTATTCATGCCTCTATTATATCCTCATCAATACTCTCATACAGTGAGTTGCTAGAACATTTCTCCAGAATTGTTTTCATATATGTAATTTGCTTTTAGTTGTCCGAACTCTTCGATAATTTTATACATTCAACGAGGCCGTCCTTAATAAGTATTTTTGTGTCTACTCTCTTTCTGTTAAATCGCTTAAATGTATCGTACAATCACAGCTACGTAATTCTCTTTGAAGTGAACAATAAAAAGAAAGACACACAATTGTGAAATTTATTTCATGTTTGAATTTTACGAAAGAGGTTTATTTACTTATTTTACTAACAAATAGGATTTTACTCTTTGTGTACATTCGAACTCGCTAAAAAAAATCAAGCTTCTGGAAGTGAATGAGAAAACAACATCCTCGTGGTGGCAGTTTTATTTTTATCGTTTGAACGTTCGAACGTGTTTTATTGGATTGCTTATTGGATTGCTTACTGGATTACTTTCTTTGATGAGCTAAATTGAATGCAATAAAAGTGTTGTTTTATGCATTTCAATTATCATACTTGATAAAAGATGTCCATTGTTAAATATTTCTATTTCAAACAGACAAAAATGAAAATATTACTTTTTTCTTTAAAATTTTCTCTCAACTTTTTATGTTTTAGCTGCCTTCAATAGAATAATTGAAAATGTACTCATAAGTACTTTTAATTCCCTTTTACAGAGGAATTGAGGCTGTAACACATTCATGTGATGCTTTAAAAGAGTGAATACCATAATGTTTGTATACAAATAGCATTAAAACAAGGTCAGCCAAGAAAAGTTGGGAACCAATTAAACCCAAAGAATTCTCCATTTTGAATGTTCACAATGCTAATATTGGATAAATGACAGTAATTATATAGTATATATGTGTATCACATGTGTTTTCTAACCAGGTGATTGCCACTAATTAATCCAAGCGTTCCTTGCTTTTTTAGATATTACTCAATGTAAACAATGAAGTTAAATAGGTTGGCACCAAATTTGTGAACATAGCACTTTAAAAAATAGATAATAAATAGTGTAGGCATTATATTGTCATGGTCCTGTGGTTTTTCGCTATGTTTCAACATATTCTATCATAATTTATAAACCATATTACCCAGTTTTGCAGTTTTTCTGAGCGCTAGTATGATTTTAATTACAAACTCCCAAAAAGGATTTCCATGTTCATGTTTTCGAGTACTTTGCTTTAAGATGCTGACTTTTGGACAAACAGTATAGACAATCTTTATTAAGATGCAACAGTGAAAATTCACAAATGGTTATTAAATCATTAGTCATTTGTAAAACATTATTACAGGGTTTAAGTTACAGAGATAAAAGGTAAGGCTGTCCGGAATGTAATAAGTGGTGTTATCATCAATCTTTTCAACATTTGGATGATACAATTCTGATCACTGAAATTAGCTTTTATATATTTTTATACTGTATCAAATGTTACTTTTTGTTTCCTTAAATGAATATACTTGGCTGATCTTGGTACAAGTCAACCAGACCTTTAAAGACCCAACTAGTACTATTCATTCTTTTCTTTTGTAAAACTGTATGTTTTTTCACTGAATGGATGAGAAAGGGTTTAATTTGCTTGGTTTGTTACCTTGGTGCTAATGGTGGGATGAATACCTCTCTTATCGGAATTGCCTTCCTAGGTATTTCCCACAGACAAACCCAGAACGAGTCTTCTTGGAGGTGGGAGTTATATAATGATTGTGGAACAATTATTCAAAATATGAAAACCTATATCAAACAGAAACAACAAATAGGTATAGATTCCACTTTTTTTAACTTTAAAGTTGAGAAAGGTTTTCTCCTTTGTTCAGATCCGTATTATGGGATATGAGGCTGTAAAATGGTTCTGATTCAAAAAGGCCCAAGTGGGCAGTTGTGGAGCCCATTTTTTTAGGTGAGAGATGAATAAGTTATGTTGCTTAGCTACATGTTACATACAATAGAATTTATTTGGTTGTTTCTCACACATATTTCAGGGTGACTTTTAAGGGAAGTGCTTAAGTCTACATTTAAATATACCTTCACCACCACTTAATTTTGTCTGTTAAACTTTTTTTACAGACCATTTACAAGAAAGTATGGCCAACCCGAATCAAAGTAAGCCAAAAAAGGTAAAAGGTAGGGGTTTACAGTATCATATTTATGCTAGGCATATTCAGGCGACTCTTTCAATCAACCCAAGGAATGTCTTTGTTGCAAAAAGGTAGACACCATCTTGAGGCCTTGTTTGTATCTTTTCATGAAGTCCATTCTAAATAATAATCTGGCCGCATTCCTCTGCCTATAAACTTTTGACCACCAGTTTAAGAAAGCAGTTGAATGTTTCAACTTGATCAAAAGTTCATCAAGGCAAATTTTACTTGTAAAGACTCTTATGAAGTTGCAAAAGAAATTTAAAAAAATATTTTAATTCTAATTTTGTTCCCAAGAATAAGGCCCTGTAACCTTTGTGACCCCTTTCGACATTGAAATAAGGTTTCCAGTGAGTACCAGCACTCTTTAATCAATCCATTAAGATCAGGTCATGTAACAAAAACCACAAAATGTGAAATATTCACTAGCTTTTTCAAGCACTTGACCTATTACATGTATGTATTTGATCAAAATAATCACATTTTCACAATTGACCATCAATCTGACATAATTCTTTATAAAGTACTCAAGGACATTGTACCCTTGAGGGAAAAGGGAAAATCAAATAAATGCCACATGTGAAGGAAAGAAATTAGTTTTTCATTACCTTTTTGTGCTCTTAGTGACTGTCTTGATAATCCAGCACTGTCCACCTATCAAGAAAAAAGTTCCAAACTTTTCATTTGAAGAGGTTGTTAATGCATCAATTAATTATTATGTACACACTTTGGAAAATAAATATCAAAGCATATTATTGTCAGCTTTCCTAGAAAAAATACTTAATTCACTATTCATGATTTATAATAAATAAACTTCTAACATACATACTCAATAGCTTACAAACATACTTTCAGCATACATGCAGCAGCTAACCTCAATTAAATTTGTGACAAAAGGGAAAAGCTCATGTCTAATACTCACTTCCCAATATCATAAAGAATTATCCAGATAAAGATGAGTTGTCTGTTGCTATTTTCAATTTGATGCAGTCAAAACATGCCAATTGAACAAAGGTTGATTAACAAAATGAAAATCTGGTGCCAGCATTAAATATTGTTGGTAAGCTGGAAAGCGGAGAGTGAAACACATGCAGAGAAGGACCTTGCAAGTCAGAGGCTCCATCAAATCCAAAAGACAGCGCGCCACTCTTGACAAAGAATTCAAGACCAATGATCAATAATTGGCTGTGGAAACAAGACCTAGCAAGTCAGTAACATTACTTTATTAACTAGAGTTTATTGGGATGTTTCAATCTATTCCCTTAAATAGAGCTTGCAACATGCTCACAAAACTTAAACAAATGGAGCTAAAAGGGGCATACATTGCATACAATCTAAGACAGAGTTATGCCACTCGACAGAAATGTAAAGTATGACCAAAATTACATTGGAAATGTTTCAACCCACTACCATCACACAGAACTTCAACCTATATCCGCATGCAGTTATAGGACAAAATGAGTTAACAAGATTGAATGTCAGACACCTACAATAATGACCCAAAATGCAAATGTGGAGTTTCAATCCAATACCTTCAGTGGTTATTGCAATAATAAATTCAATTCAAAAGGGTTGAAAACCAAACTAGAGTAATGGAAGTATTTTGGTGAAGATTAGATTGAAATAGAGTCTGCTATTGTAGAAACAGGATATAGCTAGGATTTGCCTTTGTGATTTTTTATAGCTCAATCCTACCTATGATGCAACTTGACCTAGGTATCTACAAAGCTATCTCAAAACTATTTTGAGCAATGTCTGCATTGTTGCTTCTTGAGTACTCTAATACTAGGTTTGCTTGAGTACTCTAACACTAGGTTTGCTTGAGAACTATAATACTAGGTTTGCTTGAGTACTCTAATACTAGGTTTGCTTGAATACTCTAATACTAGGTTTGCTTGAATACTCTAATACTAGGTTTGCTTGAATACTCTATTACTAGGTTTGCTTGAGTACTCTATTACTAGGTTTGCTTGAGTACTATAATACTAGGTTTGCTTGAGTACCCAATTACTAGGTTTGCTTGAGTACCCTTATACTAGGTTTGCTTGAGTACCCTATTACTAGGTTTGCTTGAGTACGCCAATACTAGGTTTGCTTGAGTACTCTATTACTAGGTTTGCTTGAGTACCCTATTACTATGTTTGCTTGAGTACTCTAATACTAGGTTTGCTTGAATACTCTAATACTAGGTTTGCTTGAGTACTCTATTACTTAGTTTGCTTGAGTACTCTAATACTAGGTTTGCTTGATCACTCTAATACTAGGTTTGCTTGAGTACCCTATTACAAGGTTTGCTTGAGTACCCTATTACTATCTTTGCTTGAGTACTCTAATACTAGGTTTGTTTGAGTACTCTAATACTAGGTTTGCTTGAGTACTCTATTACTATGTTTGCTTGAGTACTCTATTACTAAGTTTGCTTGAGTACTCTATTACTATGTTTGCTTGAGTACTTTAATACTAGGTTTGCTTGAGTACTCTAATACTAGGTTTGCTTGAGTACCCAATTACTAGGTTTGGTTGAGTACCCTTATACTAGGTTTGCTTGAGTACCCTAATACTAGGTTTGCTTGAGTACTCTAATACTAGGTTTGCTTGAACACTCTAATACTAGGTTTGCTGGAGTACTCTTATACTAGGTTTTCATGAGTACTCTAATACTAGGTTTGCTTGAGTACTCTATTACTAGGTTTGCTTGAGTACTCTATTACTAAGTTTGCTTGAGTACTCTATTACTAGGTTTGTTTGAGTACTATAATACTAGGTTTGCTTGAGTACCCTATAACTAGGTTTGCTTGAGTACTCTATTACTAGGTTTGCTTGAGTACTCTATTACTAAGTTTGCTTGAGTACTCTATTACTAGGTTTGCTTGAGTACTATAATACCAGGTTTGCTTGAGTACCCTATAACTAGGTTTGCTTGGGTACTCTAATACTAGGTTTGCTTGAGTACCCTATTACTATGTTTGCTTGAGTACTCTAATACTAGGTTTGCTTGAGTACTCTAATACTAGGTTTGCTTGAGTACTCTATTACTATGTTTGCTTGAGTACTCTATTACTAAGTTTGCTTGAGTACTCTATTACTAGGTTTGCTTGAGTACTTTAATACTAGGTTTGCTTGAATACTCTAATACTAGGTTTGCTTGAGTACCCAATTACTAGGTTTGCTTGAGTACCCAATTACTAGGTTTGCTTGAGTACCCTCATACTAGGTTTGCTTGAGTACCCTAATACTAGGTTTGCTTGAGTACTCTAATACTAGGTTTGATTGAGTACTCTATTACTAGGTTTGCTTGAGTACTCTAATACTAGGTTTGCTTGAGTACTATAATACTAGGTTTGCTTGAGTACCCTATTACTATGTTTGCTTGAGTACTCTAATACTAGGTTTGCTTGAGTACCCTATTACTATGTTTGCTTGAGTACTCTAATACTAGGTTTGCTTGAGTACTCTAATACTAGGTTTGCTTGAGTACCCAATTACTAGGTTTGCTTGAGTACCCAATTACTAGGTTTGCTTGAGTACCCTCATACTAGGTTTGCTTGAGTACCCTAATACTAGGTTTGCTTGAGTACTCTAATACTAGGTTTGCTTGAACACTAATACTAGGTTTGCTTGAGTACTCTAATGCTAGGTTTGCTTGAGTACTCTATTACTAGGTTTGCTTGAGTACTCTAATACTAGGTTTGCTTACAGATATTCGGTCTACCAATCATGTACACTACTGACCCGTTTCCTGTTTCCTTCCCTTGAACAATTCATGTACATACCCTGTTAGTAGGTGAGTTGACAGACTTTGGGCAGTCTTCAATGATAGATCCTTCCTTTTCACTGTCTTCTTTATGAGTGAATACTTCTCTTCTTGGTCCAAGTTCATTCATCTGATTGTCTTGAACAGTTTCATATGTGTTATATGAATTAATGGTTTTCAAGTTAACGTCTTGACCTTTGTTTGCTTGTAAGCAAGTCTGACGGTTGGCCATTTTACTTTGGCAAGTTTTCTTAGGCTGTAAGTCCCCCAATAAAGTTTCTGGTTTGCTTGAATTGCAGCCAGAATCAATGCTATAAGGGTAGATGTGTTCATAACTACAGTCCTTACTGTTCAAATATGTAGAATGAATGGTGGCATTTTCAAGTGTTTGTCTATTTGATTCAAAAAAATGTCTGCCACTTGATGAACTAGCACCCGATTCATCACTATCACATACTTCAGTATAAGAATCGTCTTTATATTTATTTCTATTTTTGTCTCCTCCTAAATCAGTTGTCAATTTCTTTTTATTAATTGCATATGTTGTCATTGATGGTGGAGTGAAAGCCTTATGATCATCATTACCATCTTTTTGCTTGGAAAAAAACTTGAATTTTGACCAATTAAAAGCTGTTGAAGGAGATGGTTTATATGGATATGAATCGGAAGACTTGACATTAAGTGATTTTATATCTAATGGTTGTGCTGTGTTTTCATCCTTCTTGTACATGGTTAGAGGAAACACAGCTACATTGTATTTCTCACATTCAGTGTTTCCTTTCTCTACTGTTGGATTTGGATGCATATTAGCAGTATTCTCATGAACAAGTTTGTATCCAAGATTTGTACTTGCTTCTTCAGAAACATTTGTTGACATAGGTCCTTTTTGCAAACTTTGTGAAACTTTAGGCTGTTTACATGACTTTGTAAAAAATCTGAAAAGAGAAAGTTAAATCACTTAAATTGACATTTAATAATCATCTTCTAGCTGAAAATAAATGCATTTTCTTCTGAAGTGAGATATCAACTTGCACACAAAAACTTTACCAGTATTTTTACATACAAAAAGGGGCAAAATTTGCTTAAAATCCATGTCAAAGTTGTTGGGCTTGTTAAGCGACCAAAACTTGTGACTAGAAATACGTGTGTTAAGTTGCACACAAGAACTGTACCAACGTGTTAGGCCGTGTTAAGTTGCACACAAGAACTGTGCCAACGTGTTAGGCCGTGTAAAGTTGCACACAAGAACTGTACCGACGTGTTAGGCCGTGTTAAGTTGCACACAAGAACTGTACCAATGTGTTAGGCCATGTTAAGTTGCACACAAGAACTGTACCAACGTGTTAGGCCGTGTTAAGTTGCACACAAGAACTGTACCAACGTGTTAGGCCACTGATATTTGAAGTTCTCTTTACCATTCAAATAATTCAGCAAATAACAGAACAATAATGTTTTCAAAATTACTGTAATCACGGAGCAAAAAGACAATGTAAATTTCATGTCATAGAGAATTGTCAAATATTGCAGAAAAGATAAAGTTAATTTTACTTTTTGAAGGTAATAATAAGTATTCAGAAAATAGCAACTGCGTATCAAGGGGTTCTGTGGTTGTATTCAAATTTACTCGTACATTTAAGAACAAGCATACATCCTTAGAACTAATACATATCAAAATATGTAAACAGATTGAGCAAATTGTTACTAAAATCCCAATAATTTGTAGAGTTTTCTTTATTACTGTATATATATATATATAAATGAGTATATTTGATACGCTTTAGATCTATGTCTATGGTATAGGAGTAATTTTAAAATGCTACATTAATATGCATTAACCATGATTATCAATGTTGTTGACACATCTTATAACAATAACAATTATAACAATAACTAAAATTGAATGTATTTTCCAGTAAAAAAATATTTTGAATTTCTTCATGAAAAAGCTAACTACGAAGTGAAAGGTATTGGAAAATAAAGCCTGATCCCGGAAAGACGAAATCTAGCGGTGATATCTAATCTATAAATAGAGTTGTGACCTAACAAGCTGGGGGGGACCACCAAGATAGCACTCAGACCGATGTTTTCACAGGGTATAGACAATTCCCCACTAGGACAATTCCCCACTAGGACAATTCCCCACTGGGACAATTACCAACTGGACAATTACCCACAGGACAATTACCCCCGAACAATTACCCACTAGGACAATGAACCACCAGACAATTCCCCACTAGGACAATTCCCCACTAGGACAATCCTCCAATGAACAATTCCCCACTGGACAATTTCCCACTGGACAATTACCCACCGGTCAATACCCGACATATGTGTCAAGTAGGACAATTCCCCACTGGTAAAACGAAATGGTCAGAAAACATATTGTTTCAAGAATCTGAATAAAAGAAGTATCAAAAAAATATTTTTTCAAACCAATATCTTAAATTTACGCATGAAAATATATTTATATTACAAAAGCCAAAAGCCAATTCAGAAATCTTTTTATAATGAGAATGAGGACAATTCCCCACTCTTAATAAAATATAGCAATAGAACATATCTTTTGATATTTTCATGAAAATTTTCTATTTAGGCAATAAATTGAAATAATAAAAAAATCAGTAATCATGGATTTAAACATATTATTTGTGCATAATGTAAACGTAGAAAAGCACAGGTTGCAACACAATTACCCTATGAATAATAATTGTTCCAATAATTGATTTAGGAAATGGAAAACAGATTACTTGATAAAATATATTTTGGTAAGCCTATAATTTTGAATTGAATAAATGATTGCTTTGCTCTCGAATCAGTATGAATCTCATGTAAAACAGCTGTGTAAAATATTGCTCAAAACTCCTTAGTTCTAGATTTATAGGAAGTGAAACGTCTGCAACACCTTATCCTGTCATATTGTGACTTTAAAGCACTCTTAAAAAAACTATTGTTAGAGTAAGGAGATTCAATAGTCAAAATAATTCCTACACATAGATTGCCTTTATTTTCTGATGGGTGAAGGAAGACATTGTCTGATGTAAACCCGTCTTAATATTTTCCAATCGCGTCTAATTAGTTTGAATAGGAGATAAGAATACTGCTCGGAATGCGTATTATTTCTTTTTGCATGGATTTCATTTCTAATTTGCTGCTGATATTTTGTTAGTGAACAGAATTTCTCATTTTCTCAAACATTTTTCGTTTTGTTTAACTGTTTACACAAGCTCATTGTTGGAATTACCTTAGGTGTTAATGAAATATGCATTCTTTGAGGTTTTTTAGGTGTCTTCCTGAAACCCCCACTTTTCAAATTTTGATAAAAAAAAAAAGTGGGTGTTTCAGGAATTTTGCTTTTTCCAATTAACACCTTCCTACGGCCTTAGGTCAAAATATAGCTATAGTCTGTTTCTTAGGATGATTTAATAAAACAAGACAATGTTTTTTATACATTTATATCATCTTTTTTTGGATAATTTAATGAATTTTATTTAATATCATAATGTTAACTTATTATACCAATAGGTAAAACAGACTATAGTCCGTAACCATGGGTTACATAAATTAAAAGTGGGTGTTTCAGGAATTTGAAAATTAAAAAGTGGGGGTTTCAGGAATATGAAAATTAGAAAGTGGGTGTTTCAGGAATAAACCTTCTTTTAGCGTGCATTATGATGATGTGGATAAATTTATATTAAAAATATTAACAGGTTAAAATGTATTTCTTTAAAGAAAAAATAAATAAGACTTTGTAATTAATGAATAAAAGTAGGTAGAAAATTTGTAAATAATAAATGATTGTTGATAGATTGTTTGAAATGAATGTGTGATATTAAATAAATAGTTTATGATGAGAAAATGATATTGTTAAATGTATATATATTTAAAATGTGTGAAGAATCACAATCTATTGCAAATTCCAATTTCTTTGAGAAAGGAAAGAATTAATTAAATCCTGACAGTCTCATGAAGCTCATAAATTGTGTTATCATTGAAGTATTCTTTGTAAATCAATGCAATCAAGTAATATATGTTTGAAGGTAAAGGATGCATTGCATGGAATACATTCAGGTGCATTTTCCTTAGCCAAGAGCCAGGAGTGTGTAATGTGTGAACAGACAGCATAAAGAGATTACTTAATGAGTATATGGACTGTATCTAGAACAGTAAGTAAATGCACTGTATCAGAGATAGCATAAAGAGATTACTTAATGAGTAAATGGACTGTATCTAGAACAGTAAGTACAAACACTGTATCAGAGACAGCATAAAGAGATTACTTAATGAGTAAATGGGCTGTTTCTAGAACAGTTAGTAAATACACTGTACTAGAGACAGCATAAAGAGATTACTTAATGAGTAAATGGACTGTATCTAGAACAGTTAGTAAATACACTGTATCAGAGACAGAATGCAGAGATTACTCAATGAGTAAATGGACTGTTTCTAGAACAGTAGGTAAATGCACTGTATCAAAGACAGCATAAAGAGATTACTTGATCAGTAAATGGACTGTATCTAGAACAGTAAGTAAATGCACTGTATCAGAGACAGCATAAAGAGATTACTCAATGAGTAAATGGACTGTTTATAGAACAGTTTGTAAATACACTGTACTAGAGACAGCATGAAGAGATTACTTAATGAGTAAATGGACTGTATCTAGAACAGTAAGTAAATGCACTGTATCAGAGACAGCATGAAGAGATTACTTAATGAGTATATGGACTGTATCTAGAACAGTAAGTAAATACACTGTATCAGAGACAGCATAAGGAGATTATTTAATGAGTAAAAGGACTGTATCTAGAACAGTAAGTAAATACACTGTATCAGAGACAGCATAAAGAGATTACTTAATGAATAAATGGACTGTTTCTAGAACAGTTAGTAAATACACTGTACTAGAGACAGCATAAATAGATTACTTAATGAGTAAATGGACTGTATCTAGAACAGTAAGTAGATGCACTGTATCAGAAACAGAATGAAGAGATTACTCAGTGAGTAAATGGTCTGTATCTAGAACAGTAAGTAAATGCACTGTATCAGAGACAGCATGAAGAGATTACTTAATGAGTAAAAGGACTGTATCTAGAACAGTAAGTAAATGCACTGTATCAGAGACAGCATAAAGAGATTACTCAGTGAGTATATGGACTGTATTTGGAACAGTAATTAAATGCACTGTATCAGAGACAGCATGAAGAGACTATCAATGAGAATATGGACAGTTTCTGAAGACATTACATACTTGATCATTCGCTTATGTAGGAAAGGGGTATAGGTCGGTGAAATATCAGTTGTTTCTAAAATATGAGAGTATTAAAGACGGCAAAGTTTGCTTTAAATCAAAACAAGAGAGATGAAACTTTGTCAGAGACTTTAAAAATGACACTGAATACATTGTGTATGAAAAGGCACGTAATTTGCTCTACTTGCTTTAATTCCAAATTCCAAATTTGGTGAGGGACCTTAAAAAATAACACTGAACACATGTGTGAAGTAACAACCAATTCCATACCATAGTTAATGAGATAATGAGATACAAACTTGCACCTAAAAACTAAACTAAGATGTGACACTGGCAGCAATGCCGACGCCTGGGTGAGTAGCATAGCTCTCCTTATTCTTTAAATAGTCAAGCTAAAAAGGGGCCATTAATTGCTTATATCCATAACCATAATTCTTGGGACTTATGGGTAAGGAACATAGCATAATGACCCAGTGTATGTGTATTTAGTTTCAACCACATCATTAAGTTGTTAATGAGATACCACAAGGTAAGTTGGGTTAAGAAGTATTCATCGACTAGTAAACCTTAAAGCATGAAATCTCATATGGTACCAAATCTCTAAGATATTTTGATCTAAAGTTTGTCAAAAATGACATAAAAATACAAAAGCCACATTAAAAACATACTTCAATACTAGCTGTCAAAAAAAAAAGAGCTGTCCATGAGACAGCATGCTCGACTATTCGATAATGTCTGAGAGGGGTAATAGTATAGGTCAGCGAAATATAATTTGTTTCTAAAATATGAGGTTGCACACAATGATTCTTTACAATAGTTATTGAGAATAAAAATGCATGCACAACTTTAACCAAGATTATCCTCTTTGGATGACTAAAATCATAACAAGAAGTATAGAACTTGGTCATGAGGCTTACACAATGACTCTGAATACAGGTGCCAATATTCAAACATTTCCTTACAATAGTTGTTGAGATATGAACTTGCATGCAAAACTTTAACCAAGATTTTCTAATTACATAAGTCTTCATTATTTCCTTAAATTCAAACAGGGTCCTAAGATTATGACCCTGAACATTTGTGTGAATTATCAAACCCATTCTATATAGTAGTTCATGAGATATAAACTTGCATGTTAAAACTTAACTAGGATTTTCTAAGTACAAAGGCCACATAGTTTGCTTAAATTCAAAACAAGAGATATGAAATTTGGTCAGGGACCTTATATAATGAACCTGAACAATGTGAGAAGTATAAACCCATTCCATACAGTAGTTTATGAGTTACACACTTGTATGTTAAGATTTAACCAAGGTGTGACAGTGAAGCTGCTGCCCTGGGTACCGTTTTACTAAACAACTTTAGGAAAATATTTGCATAAGTCATCAGTGATAATTTTTGGGCCAAAAAATCTCCTAAAAACTCATTACTTTCATTCATTTTAATCATTTTTCTATAGAAAAACCCATTGATTTTTAAGTTTTAGTCTAATAAACCCATTGATTTAATTTGGAAAAAAATCACCGAGTCATAACTGATACACATGGATAGTTTCTTTAATAAAAGTACAATATTGCAATGTCTCTCAGAGACGCTTCCAATGATGTGTTACTTTGCAATATTGGTTTGCCCAAAATCAAAATAAGAAGAATTGTTGTTTAAGACTTATGCAAATCTTAAGTGTAAACTGTTTAGTAAAACGGTACCCTGGTGAGTAGTATAGCTCTCCTTACTCTTTGAATAGTCGAGCTAAAAAGGGCAAGACGTTCATGATGAAGAATATATCATATGGAAAAGAACAATGCTTTCAAGCAGTCAGTGCTTTGGAAAAGACATTCTTAATGTACCATAAATCTATAACTGAAATACTGCTGTGTGGAATTATGGTCAGAATTGTATGAGAATGAACATAATGGGGCTCCATCTAAATAGGTAAAAAATTACTCCTGGAATGATTGGAAAGCTTAAACTTCTCTAAAACATCAAACGTCATTATGCAATACATGTTGTGACAATGAGTTTGATTATGCTTGCTATATTGACTAATATAAAAGTTGTCGTAAGCAAAACTTGCAAAATGTTTCTGTCATTCATTCACAGAACCATGACTACGATTTATTTTATGATCTTGGGGTTTTCAATACTCATATGAACAAATTAATGAATTCAAAGCAAGATATCCTCAAAAAGAAAGTTACCTGCTTTTCACTTCCACTGGCCTTTTGGCATTGAGGTTGAACTTTGGTTTCTTGGAAGGGGATTTAAATGCAAACACATTTCTTACTGGCGATGTAATGCCATTCTCTTTATTGCTGTCAAGAATCTCCGGTTGTGCTTCAGAAAGTGAGTTCAAGAATAAAGGACCTTCATTTACACAATCCTTTGCCTCGTTTTCTACAAAACTTACATCCTCTGAAATCGAAAATTCATTGAAGAGAGTAAAAAGTATTCAGAAGATACTGCACTGCCTACCTGCAAACATACTCTATGTTTGTTTATATGGGGTTAAATGCCATGTCAACACTTTTTTAGTTCTTAAACACCTTTGCTGAATTCACCAGCACTAGGCTATGGCTTGTGTATTGCTAAGTGTCATGTCAAGACACTCCAAATAAACCAGAGGTACTGGAGGGGTTCCCATTCATCAACCAACCTTACTTAACTTAGGTGAAGATTGAGCCAATACTATGGTTCTTGACCTAGTGACCTAATACATTTAGCAGAACCCATCGAATAATCAAATACATGTATACCCAAGACATCTTCCAGGCAAACAACATAAACACCCTGGTAACCTCCGAGTAAATTGGATCAATGCTTTTTGGTTTTAGAGGAGTAACAAGAATAGTTGACCACAAATGGACAAATGGATGGACATCCAAGTAAGAACAATAGCTCAGGTGAGCTTAAAGCCATACTTGCGCTCATTTACACTTAAATTGTGAAAGTTCTAGAATAATTCAAATTTTACTTAAAAGTACTTTTAATTCTCTTTTACAGAGGAATCGAGACTGTAACACGTTCACATGATGCTTTTAATTGAGAGAATACTATAAGGTTTGTTTACAACGAATCCCGGACATTTGCCCCCCGGACATTTGCCCCCCCTGGACATTTCCCCCCTTTTTGGTATAGGGCGGACATTTGCCCCCTCGCCGTAATGTAGAAGGCGGACATTTGCCCCCTCATATTATTTTTTTCAATTTGCTTGACCTGATCGTTTTAAGTTATATTTAAATAGAAATTAAAATGAAAATAATATTTTTTTCAATTTTACTCTATTAGCTCTTCCCTCCTAATCCCCTATAGGTGTTAAAATCGAGACAACGAATCAAAAACCGTCCGTAAATGTCCGTATACCATTTACAACTAGAGATAGAATAAGGTCAGCCGAGAAATATCAGGAACCATTAAAACCGATGAAATTATACATTTTGAATGTTCACATTGTTAATATTGGATAAATGACAGTACTTTTGTGTTTTATATGATTTTTCAAACCAGGTGATTGTCATTCATTAAGATGTTAATCGAATAAAAACAATGAAGTTAAATTGGTGGGCACAAAATTTGTGAAAATAGCACTTTGAAAAATAGATAATGAAAAGTACAGGCGTTATATTGTCATGATTTTGTGGTTTTTCACTATGTTTCAACATATTCTATCGTAATGTTAAAACTTGTATTGCCCTGTTTTGCAGTTTTTCTGAGCACTAGTATGCTTCTTAAAAGGCTATAGCCATAAGAGCATGAGTCTTTAATCTAAATCATATGATAAAGCCTTTGGTTTCATAGTTAAGTGTCACCAATAAGGATTTACCAAGAAACAGCTTTATATGTCGTGACCTGTAATGCAGCATCCCCCCAGTAGAAAGGGATATCTCAATAATTCAAGACAGGAAACTTTGATGTACGGTATATAAGCAGCATGTCTGAAAATGCCCACATTCTAAATATAAAAAAGTTTGAAATAATGACATATGCTAAATGATACACTCCAAACGGTGTTACAAAATACCATGATCTTATATACAATTTTCTTTTAGTTTCCACCTATTTTATTTTTTAGGCAATATTAACTCACAGACGATACTCCAACTTACCTTCAGAAGCCTGCCCAGCAGAGACCATAAATCTATGCAATTCAGTTTTCATGCTTTCTGTTTTACTTCTTTTGTTTGGTGGTGTTGATGATTCCACATATAATGAGGAGAGCTCTTTATTGGATTTCACTTCATCACTGTCTGTGACTTAATAGCAACAAAAAAGAAAAATAGCAGAAGACCTCATTAATATGCATCATTTTGTTGCGTGAAAAATCTTAATTGCAAAGACTCTAAAATTTAGTGAAACAAACTTTGCAACATATACAACACATATAACACTGTAAAAGACAACAAGCAAAATTCAAATTGTTATAGTTTTGGTCCATAGAACACGGTTGTTAATCAAAACAGCTTCTTTGTGTATAATCCAGCATTGCCTTGCTTCTATGTATACATAAATGGATCTGTTTCTATCCGTTCATCAACAAAGAAAAAATGGTCATGGACCCGGAATAAGAACAAAATAAAGAAAAGGAGAAGGCAAAAAACTAATATTTTGTATTTCACTGAACATAAAAATCTATTTTGTATAACATTTCCCTTTTGTTATGTTATGTAAAATCTTATTTAATCCACGCTAAAGAAAAGAAGTTGGCCACATGGACACTAAAACTCCATGTATGTCACAAGTTACTGTCATATCAAATGCCTGATAGAAGGAGAAATACATGTATATAAAAATCCTCAATGGGGATGGCTACGGATACTATACGAATAGTTTATAAGCGTTTACTTTAGGGCCTGGCTAATGCGCGAACAGAAAGCATTGGTTTCTATATGAACCCTCATTCTTTTGTTTTATAATTAAAACGAAAGATGAGACAGTCTCTTTTTGGTTACATCAACCAAAGGAGAGACTGATAGATGCTACTCAATCATTTTATCCCTACGCAAATTATTGTACATTCAAGTACTACAAGTGTTAAGCCTTTGACTGTGTGTTAAACATTGTCTCGCCTAAGTTTGTTTCTATTGTTTATGTCTTTTAAAACAATGTCTTGTCCAAGTTTATTCTTACTGTCATTGTCTTGTCCAACATGGCTTGTTCGAGTTTGTCATGACCACTTTTGTCTTGTCAAAATTTATGTTGGTCACACTAGAAAATTATTTAAATCTATTGACACGAAAGGCTAAATGATAAATTCTGAACAAAATATTTCCACGGAAGAAAATTCACCATCTTGTACATTGTGTTTCAAAAAATACATGCTCTTGTAGTTTGCCATAACACACAAGAAAAGGCAGTAAATATCGAAAAGGATAAGATAACTCTGAGTGGCCTCTGTGATCAAGGTATCAATGTCGCTGACTTTCAATCGCTGGTCCCTCATCGCTTTATGCTATTTTCTCTTCCAAGGAATAAAACATAACATACATAGCCTTGAATATTGCGTCTAATATTTCTTGATGAAACTATTTGTAATGAGAATGTGAATGCAATTCATAGTCTTATAGAAAAAAACCCTACTACTTTCATGAGTTAAATGAATTAGCTTATTTCATGTGAAATAACTTGATATAGAATTAGCCACATCTTGATGCATTTTTCACACACAAATTGTTCATTTACATCATTAATAAGCCTGTGCCATGTATGCATATTATCTGTTGCATTAAAATCTCTCTTTTTTTTAATCATGTTCAGGGCTTATCAAAATTTAAAAACTCATATTGATGAGAAGTATCAGTTAATGTGCGTTTATATTCCCAAAACAATGTCATTAAGAGTTTAATACCTTTAAATATGATTGAAATCATGTCTTTTAAATCAACTTTGAGGAGTTTGATCACTTATTTCTGCCTCATTTTTTTTGTTTGTTTGAATACCGGCGTATGTCGAGCACAGGTGTCAGTTTATATCGATGAACAAATATATAACATGTTCCGTCAGAGAATAAAAACAAGAAACTGTGTGGTATCTCCTTAAATATTAAAAAAATAATTTATATGCATAGAAGCTGTTTTGATTAACCACCATGTAGAACTAAAATATGTACGATGGATTTGTAGATTTAAAACAAAGTGTCACTCTTTGAAAAGAACATCCTAAAAAGAACTGAGTGGTTGGTATTTAAATATACAGTGGGATTTTAACAACTTTTTCACAAACTTGCACACAAAAACTTAACCAAGATTTTCTAAGTACAAAAGCCGCAAAATTTGCTTAATTTTAAAACTAGAGGTTTGAAACTTGGTCAGGAACCTTAAATTATGACCCTAAACACATGTGTGAAGTATCAATCCATTCACTGTAATAGTTCATGAGATACAAACTTGCATGCAAAAACTAAACCAAGATTTTCTAAGTACAAAAAGCCACATAATTTGCTTAAATTTAATACAAAGCTATAAAACTTGGCCATGGACCTTAAAGTATTACCCTGAACGCATGTGTACATTTGGCGAACACAATAGCTCACTTTGTGCTGAGGTGAGCTAAAACAAGAAAAAAAATATCTTTAGCCAAAGTGACCTTGACCAAAGTGACCTTTGACCCCATCAAAGTGAAGAGGTCAATCAGACATACCTACATACCAAATATTGAAGACATTGGTCAAGAAGTAAGGGCCCTTTGAAGAAAAGAAATGAGAATTTTTTTTAGCCAAAAACACCTTGACAATGACCAAATCAAAATTAGCATTCAAAATGGGTCTGGGCACTTGGTTAAAATCAGTATGTGAAAGTTGTATTCAGCAGGATTTCAACTTATTTTTAGAAACAGTGACCTTGACCGAATTTTAAATTCCCTACAAAATTTGCCAGGGCACTTGATGACAATAATTTTGACGAAATTCATTGAGAAAGGAAAGAGGAGTTGAGCAGGGAAGATATTGTTCACCCCTATCCTACCACCCACCTGGGGAGGAGTTGAGCAGGGAAGATATTGTTCACCCCTATCCTACCACCCACCTGGGGAAAGTCACCAATCTAACAACCAGAGTTTTAAATCAGGATTATTTATAGTGCAAAAAAAGGCCAAAGGTTAGTCAAATTGAAAACCAAAGTTTAGGCGATTTGTCAGGGAATTTAGAGTATGATCCCCAAAACATATCTGAAGTTGATCATTGAAGTAATTGTTGAGATAGAAACTTGCAAGGTAAAAACTTAACCAAGATTTTCTAAGCACAAAAGGCTGTATAACTTGCTTAAATTCAAAACAAGAGATATAAAACTTGTTCAGGGACCTTATATAATGACGCTGATCACATAATTATGTGACATATATTTATTGCACAAAATATTTCATGAGATAAAAACTTGCATGTTAAACTTTACCAAGTATTTCTAAGTACAATAGGTCGCACAATTTATTTAAATTCAAAACAAGAGCTATGGAACTTGGTCAGGGACCTTACATAATGACACTGAACATATGTTGGAAATATCAACCCATTCCATATTGTAGTTAGTGAGATACAAATTGCTGGTATAAACTTAAAAAGGTTTTTTAAAGTACATAAGGCCCATTATTTTCTTAAATTCGAAACAAGAGATTTGGAACTTGGTCAATGCCTTTTCTTCATGACACTGGACATATGTGGGGATTATATACTCAATCCAATCAGTAGTCAATGAGATAAAGACTTTCAAATAAAAACTTTACCAAGTACAAAAGGCTGCATATTTTGCTTAAATTCAAAACAAGAGTTATGGAAGAGTTATGGAACTTTGTCAGAGACCTTACATGATGACACTGAACATTTATGGGAGGTATCAATCCATTCCATACAATTGTTCATGAAATACAGACTTGAATGTAAAAACTTAACCAAGGTGTGACGTCGACAGCGATGCCCGGGTGAGTAGTAATGCTCTCCTTATTCTTCGAATAGTCAAGCTAAAAAGGGAAAACTTTCCTTGAATCGAAACCAAAGTTATGAAACATTACATTATGACCCGAGTATGTGGTTGAAGTTCCATCCAATTTCCTTTAGTGCTAAATGAGATACCCCATGTGTTGATGCCAAGCCTGGATGAGTTGCAACGCTCTCATTGTTCTTCAAATAATCAAGCTAAAAACAGTTTTGGGATCAATAGGTTCAAAATATCACTGAAGGCTATTCATGTAGTTATTACAGTAGTGCTATCAAATGAGTTCCTATAAACAGCATATATTGTTTGTATCCTATTGTAACATATCAGAATGGGACCGTAATGTATGATATTGCATCAGATCAGACTCATATGGTGAATGTATAACATAAAACATGTATCTTAGATCAGATATCATAGATAGTATATCGTAAAGGGCTGAGAAATGTAAAAGGATCTCTGAAATCCCAAAATTAAGTAAACAATGCATGGGTCTGTATAAATTGGGTTTTAATTATGTGTAAACAACTTGGCATGCTTGGTTGAGATACCTGACACCCTTGGTACATTAAAAACAAATAACATTTAAAGCATTCCATCCAATGTTTTATGATGCATAGTAGATTGCAAAAATTAAAAAAGTAATTAATTTGTAGTATGATAATATTGAAGATGTGTACCGTCTACTCTCGTTATCTCGAAGTCGAAAAAAAAATCAGATAACGAGAACTGGAGATATCCGATAAGGTGTCAGCATAAGAAAAACATTGTTTTTTACATCTAATTGCTAAGTGGTCTTACTTAATCTGTCACTGTGTTGCATAACAGTCATACAAATTACTTTTGACATGAAATGTGCGTTTCTTTGGATTCTGTGGTGTAGAAAAATTGAAGTACATGTACATTATTTCAGTTTGAAACATATATTTGTAGATTAAGTTACCAAATGACGTTATTCGTATTTTGATTGTGTATCGTACGTAATCCATGGGAACTCATACTATAGCACTACTATTAGTATGAAATACACCCAAGCTATTTGATTTTTCCATTACAATATTCTAACTTGGGAACTCTATGACAAAATACAATCTTAACAAAGTGACCTCCATTATAGCTAAGCTTAAATCAAAATGGCTATAGTTGACCTGCTTGGTTCTAACAAGTGATGTTTAGTTATATTTGGTTTTTACATGCATCAAACTAGTTTCAATTCTATTGTGATCCCTGTCTCTTCATAAAAAACCCATTACTTGAATGGCCATAAGGGTCCATCAAGAAACCTAGAGCCATTGACATTTCAATGGCCAGCAGGAATACTACCTCATGAACATTTAAATCTTGTGCCACTTTAATTGAAACCACTCCAAGAAGAACTTTAAACTTTCACTCATACCAACTTAACACATTCTCTTCTCTTCCATTTAGACCTTTTATACTAATAAAACATTGATTCAAATGTTAACAATATAAGTATTAATTCCATGTTACTTGTCATACCCTCTCTAAGTCTTTTCTTCGGACTGGCCCTCTTTAACACTGGCATCACCGATACCTCCTTTCCTTTCACTGTAGGTCTCTCTGGTGAAGAATGTATCTTTGCCATGCCTATCTTAGGGCCAATCTTGTAATTCCTATCCCAAATACTGAGAGACTGAGGGGACTCTGGTTTCTTCTTAGAGCACTTTGGCTATTGATCAAAAGAGAACAAAAATCCTGTATTCTAAATGCTACTCCACTGGCAAATTGTTAAATGAGCAGCATCTTGAAGCTGCTCTACCAGCATCTTTACTGAATGAGTAGCATCTTGAAACTGCTCAACCAGCAAATTACTGAAAGAGCAGCATCTTGAATCTGCTCTTCCAGCAAATTCCTGAATGGGTTACATCTTTAAACAGCTCTACCAGCAAATAACTGAACAAATGCTTCTCCACCAGCAAATTGTTAAATGAGCAACATCTTGAAACTGCTCTACCAACATCTTTACTGAATGAGTAGCATCTTGAAACTGCTCTACCAGCAAATTGTTGAATGAGCAGCATCTTGAAACTGCTCCATCAGTAAATTGTTGAATCAGTAGCATCTTGAAACTGCTCTACCAGCAAATTGTTGAACAAGCAGCATCTTGAAACCGCTCCACTAGCAAATTATTCAAAGACTAGCATCTTGAATCTGCTCTTCCTGCAAATTTCTGAACAAACAGTTCCTTGAATCTGCTCTTTCAGCAACTCCTAAATGATTAGCATCTTGAAACTGCTCTACCAGCAAATTTCTGAACAAGCAGCATCTTCAAACCGCTCCACTCGCCAATTACTGGAAGAGCGGCTTCTTGAATCTGCTCTTCCAGCAAATTTCTGAACAAGTAGCACCTTGAATCTGCTCTAACACCAAATTCCAGAATGATTAGCATCTTGAAACTGCTCTACCAGCAAATTTCTGAACAAGCAGCATCTTGAAACTGCTCTTCCAGCAAATTGTTAGATGAGCAGCATCTTGAAATTGCTCTACCAGCCTGAACAAGCAGCTTCTTGAAACTGTTCTACCAGCAAATTGTTAGATGAGCAGCATCTTGAAACTGCTCTACCAGCCTGAACAAGCAGCATCTTGAAACTGTTCTACCAGCAAATTGTTAGATGAGCAGCATCTTGAATCTACTCTCAGCGTCTACCTGTAAATTACTGAATGAGCATCATCTTGAAACTGCTCTTTTAAACATATATTGTATTTGATACCTCATTAAAACACTACAAGTGCCAGAATATGATGTAAGAACATGCTATTCAAAGACATCAGCTTAATTTAAACGAAAGACCCCTCCAATACAATATATAATGTCTATATATATATACACACAAATTAACTAGTGGATTCCTTAATGGGACTGTTTGTTTATTATGCAGGAGCCGTAGCTGTTTTAAATTAAGATTGTTTCACAAAACATAAGTATAAAGATTTGAGTTAAAGGATAGAGAAAGAATTTTGTATATAATGAGGAATAGAATTCCATATTGAGGTACCAGAGAAAACAAAAGTGTGTCGGAATAACTCCAAATTGGGTTTTTGGCTATATACATGTTATTGATATGTAGTAGACAAGCATAGCAGTCGTGAATGTATATTTGAAGTGAATGTAAACACAGTTTTTAAATAATCAGGCCCATTTCCTCTTAGAGTTTTGTACATTTGAATGGCCTTCTGAAAAATAACACGCTCTTGAAATGTCATCCATTTAAGTTTTGCCAATAAAATAGCAGAGGGAGTAGAAAAATCACTATCAGGAATTCGAGGGTTCAGTGCAATACTATAGCAAGTGCTTCATGTTTATGAAGCACTTGCTATAGTCTTGCATTGAACCCTCGAATTACACTAGCTGCTCTTTTCTGGAATCTCACAAGTTTATATTCCAGACTGCTAGTACAATTCCCCATTTAACACAGCAAAAGTCAACATGGGGGAGAATGTATGCATCATAAAAGCTTTTCCGAGTTTGAAATGAAAGGACATTGAAAGGGCTTTCCTAGATAAGTGTAACAATTAGACAAAGGGTAGCCAACTCCAGCTGCTTTTGTTAGAGAAAAAGTTGGAAAAAAGGTAATAATTTTGGAAGAACTGAAGTTATATACTTCCTTTTTCAATGCTGGGGTGAGCATAAAAGAAGATACAAGTCAAATTATGATGCTGGTGCATCAAGTCGCCCGCAGAATTGGATTTTCCTTTCTATATCATTAAGTTCAAGGCATTAAAGAAAACAACAGGTGAATAGTAAGAAATACTTATTTATTATAATAACTGCATAAGATTTATAAAAGAGGTTGCCATCTACAGAAAAAAATACCCAAAAGATATTTCAAATGAGGACTGCATAACAACAAGAGGGCCATAATGGCCCTAGAACCGCTCACCTGAGATTACCACCTATTTTAAGAATAGTAAGAAACATTGCTTTTAACTTTTACACGGGGTTTCTTGGGCTTCTATGCACTGACCTTTTTTTTATTCCCATTTTACAAATTGGACACTGTATGCTTGATGTGGGACATTAAAATGGTACAAAATTCTTACAATGCGGAAACTAACTATTTTACTTTTACAGATTGTATGTACGAAGATCAGCCTGCACTTTTGTCCAGTATGATCTATTGTTGCCATTTTGTGGTTATCATTTTGGCATATTTGGACATCCAAATTGATATTGATGTATTTTGTTAAAAATTCTACCATACATGTACAGTCGACCCGCGATAATCCGAACGTCGTTCATCCGGAATATTCACCATCCGAACAAAATTTTGAGGGAACGGTCCTTACCTTCATCAATTTAACTGTTTAATGCGGAAAATCCGCGTTCCGGAACCGGACAAAAAAAATCGGGAACCAACAGTCACTTTTCATAGTATATGCGTATGGCTAGTCCGGAAACCAGTAAAATCGTTTATTTTGCGGTTACAGTTGAAGGGATGGGTCTTCTGTTGTAATAGTCCGGCAGATAATGCGATGGACCGTGCAATGTCTTCTATAGAAAATGTTTTTGCATTTTCTTGTTGTCAGGGTGTTACTTATGCAGAAACTGCATGATGACACCTTGTCACCCTTGAGCATTTCTCATAATTCAAGATGGCGTCCAAAATGGCCGCCAAATATCATGTTGGGTATCAAATCTGGTTATATGACGGATTTTATCATAGATTTTCTCATGTAAAATGATGAATTATTTTAGATATGTACATATGATAACACATATAAAAAAATTTAACATGTGGAATCACTTTTGGATTTTTAGTGAATTTTTTAAGAAATTAGTTATGCGGAAAATTTCGCTAAATATAGGGGATATGTATGAACAAATTATGTAATGAGAATTCTATCTCTTAGAGCGCAATTTTGGAAATTATAGTGTGCATTTCAATTCTAAAAGCATATAACATCTGGTTTAAAACCCTTTAGGAAACTGAAATTTAATTATCACATTCTTTTTTTACTCCTTTAAGTTAGCAGTCTCAAAGTAATGAAAGAATTACTTCCCCTAAATCAACAATATATCCATTACTTCCCCTGATTCAGCACCATTTGTATCATTGTGAACCAATCTATCTGTGCTGTTTTCAGGGTAAACCCAGACTGCAGACAGTTATAAAAAACATGTTTCATTATGATGTATTGTATACTAGTATATAATTGGTCAAATGTAAAGTTTACTGAAAACATTGTAAATCTTGTATGTTTTTGTATGTTAAATTTTCAGATATTATGGTTTACTTAAGCGGTCTTCATCTACAATATAGCCCACTATGTCATCTCGAATCAGTATGTGCAGTCAACAATGGCTCACTCAGAATAGCATATCAAAATTCGAATTGAATTTGAGAAGTTGTCCTCCTTATTACAACTGATCAAGGATACAGCAAAACCTGTCTTAAACAGCAAGTTTATGTGAAACCTGTCTTAAACAGCAACCTTAAAGCTGAATTAGATCTAACATATTAGATTGAGTTGACCGCATAATAGGGGAAGGTAAGATCAGGTAGGAGCTTTCTGTATATGTCTTGCCCCCTGTAATAAGCTATCACCTATTTTTACAGCTAGCCATGTTCTGTTTCAGAGTGACTGTTTTATAAAGGTTTAAGTGTATATTTTTTTTATCTCTTATTAGCCATAAAGAATTATGACAGAGGAATGTTTATTCCATATAAACATGTCGTAGTCGTACAACAAGAAACTTGTCAATTACCGGATCTGATCGAATACAGACAATTATTCAAAATAGCAAACAGTATGATGATAAACGGTTCAATTCCCTAGAAGAACGGATGAAAAGATCCGAAACTCACTATTCATGTGCATAGAGAGTGTGTGTCAATGTTTTGTTCTCATTAGCTGTCAATAAAAGGTTCCTGAAGAGGGAGCAGGTTATGATGAACATGTATGGAATATGGAATGGTATTTGTTCAGACATTGATGACATAGAGACCACATTCATGAGGTATGGCCACGGTGCCTCAGGGATCATTAGGGATTACTTTAAAACCAGAAAAATTAAATTTCTTGGCATTGAGTCTAAACACATGCAGTCAAATCGAGCAGAACATCGAGTTACTCAGTGTTGTAGAGAGACCTAATGGGGTGGTAATAGAGACGGAAGAATCAAAAGCCAGGATAGCGTCAGAAAGAAAAGATCGGAAAGCGATCGAAAGCAAAATCACAACTGAAAAAGATATTACATGTTGTCACATCAGTACGACATTCATTAAAGCAAACTGAGCATGTTGCAATTGATAGTTCGGCAGTTATATACAGTATTCGCTTGCCCGAAATTGGGACCGTTACACTGAGCGAAAATGAACTTAACACAATGTGTACCTTGTCTTTGATAGATACAGATATTAAAGCATTAAATGAGAGACAAGAGTACTGCAAGGAGCGACATCCTGTCGGATACACCAGGTCGCCACAGTTAAGAACCTGTCGCCACAAAACTCAGTACTTAATGTTCCAGAGAACAAATAGCAGTTAATTGAATTGGTTTGCGACTTGTCAGCAAACAGATCATTTTTAAATGAGGTTCACTTCAAACTCGTCATGACCGGGGAAGATGATGTGCCCCTAGAGGTAAATAGGAGTGTAAGCATAAGACGTCAAGATATGCGCACATCACAGTTTTCTTTCTCAGCAAATGGTTCTTATCCAGCAATAGGCGGACAGTGGCATTGCCAGTATATTGAATGACACGGACGTGTTTGTATTAGAACTTTATCACCTCACGAATCAAATTGCTGTAAAAGTGATAATGGAATAGCTAGTTCTACGCCATGCAGTGATTGGCATAATAACAACAGTTAATGCAAACAAGTCCATCCCCTAACTTACTAGGAGCACATGCCTTATCTAGATGTGACACTGAAACATGTTGTCATGGTATTGGCAAAGAGACTGTTGTTAACGTCCTTAAATCTGAAAGGTGTCCTCTTACACCATTAGATGATGAAACAGCTGCCTAACAGACTATTGTAGACGAATAAACAATAGTCATGGCTTCATGCTATCCGACATCAGATTTGCAGCATGGGCGAAGAAGGTAGGGAATTCGCCAGCATTGGCCCCAAAACTTCAGACTCTTCCCCCAACAACAGAATCATTCAAAGAGAATGTGAAACAAGCACACTATCAGACCTGTGTTTGGAAGCATACAATAAACTGTGATTCACAACAGCTTGTTCCATTGGAATACGGATTGACTAAAACGAAGAAACAAAGCCAATGCTTCCCACTACGGTGCCTTTCGAAATACAGATGGCCCCGCAGGAAATACTGAAACTGATACGGTGTTCATGTGATATTCAAATGCCGTGCTCTAGTTTGAATTGCTGTTGTAACAATTCTCAATGATCGTTTACAGTTTTCTGTGCTTGTCGTGGAGAGGGTTTATGCTGCAATGAACAGAGCAAATCGTCGAATGATTAATTTCGATGTATAGTTCATCATTAGACCTTCAAATTGTGATTCATTGACCGGACTCATTAACACACCCGTTTGGTAACCCATACACCATCTATATTACAAAACAACAAACCACCCAAGCTTGAACGGAAATAAACCTGAGAATGTGTCGAAAATCGTCCAATTACGGTGGCATCGGCGGCCATCTAATCATGTTTATTACCAACTAAGACCACATGATTTATTGCAGTGTTACTGCTAGGTATCATGTTACTTGTGTTGTAAATTTGATTGCATTTGTGGCATTTCAATTGTTCTGAATAAAAACTAAATGTTCAAATTATCAAGTGTTTTAATTTTCGGCGGCCATTTTGTCCGCCATCTTGTTTTTACGGAAATGCTCAAGGGTGACAGGGTGTCATCATGCAGATTTGTGATCTACAATGTCTGAGCTACATAAAAATACAAAAACATTTTCTATAGAAACTATTGCACGCTTATCGAAAAAATCGCTATTTATCTGCCGGACTATAAACGGCATTCACACGTTTTGCAAACTGGCATGTATGCTTGACCATAACATGTCACCTAGTGTAGTGTACTGGAAGGTGTTGATTGTTTGTTAATCGGTCATTCTGGCAGTTGATTGGTCTTACATAATTGTAATTACGGTCGCATGTCGATAGTTGAGTTTGTAAAAGGTGTTGATTGGCTGATTGGCTGCTTAGACAGCGATCGAGAGCGATGTCTGGCAATCATTTTCAATTATTACTCAATCGATATGCTGCTTTTCCCTATAAATAAACTCTCGACAATCCCTCCCTATCTCATTTCTCGATATTGAAATAAGAAGATACAAATAAACACTTCCTTTACACACTTTATATTTCCCTTCAAAAAAAATAATAATTGTGTATTTCTTACTTCATAAAAATTATCATGATACACAGACACCATGTAAAGGTAAACATTTCGCTTTAACTCGCATATTCTTTATTCCGGAAAATTCGTTAATACAAACATTTCTCCTGGGAACGAAAGTGTTCGGATAAACGAGGGTCCACTGTATATAGTTCAACGCAGCCTGGCAGCCATGTTTTTCGAGATATCAAAATTCTTTGAACAACTTTTGAAAAGAGACCCCCAAAAAACTATACTGTGAAATTATTTTGAAATCTGACCGGTGGTTTTTGACAAGAAGATTTTTTTAAGGTTTTTACCAAATATGGGCATGGCAGCATTTTTTGGTCACATGACTAATTTTTTTTGACAAATCTTTCTCCCCTTCAACTAGGGATGCTTCACATGATATCTCATTGAAATTGGCCCAGAGGTTTGGAAATAAAAGATGTTTGTAAAGTTATAAATTTTAGCATACATGTATATAGTGAAATCAAAAATGCGTTCAAAGATCAACGCAGCCTGGTGGCCATGTTTTTCGAGATATCAAAATTCTTTGAACAACTATTAAATAAAAGCACCCAAAGAACATTCCCATGAAATTATTTTGAAATCTGAGCAGTGGTTTTTGACAAAAATTGTTTTTAAAAATTGCAGAAATTCCCCCTTTTTCATGCCACAGCAACCAAAGTTCTGAATGGAATCAATTTTTTTGAACAACTTTTGAAGAGCATCACCCAACGGACATTCCTATGAAGTTTGGCTAAGATTGGCTCAATGGAATAGGAGGAGAAGATGTTCAAAGAAATTGTTGACGGCACACGACGCACCACGGACACTGGGCGATCATAAAAGCTCACCTTGAGCACTTTGTGCTCAGGTGAGCTAAATATGTTTTGGATGAAACGGGCCACACCTCTGGTGGCCATGTGTTTAAGATATTGACACGATATGAACAAATCTGTAAAAGGACCACCTGAAAATCATTTCTGTAAAATTTTATTGAATTCTGACCATTTGTTTTTGAGATAATTTTTAAAATTTTCTTTGGATGAAACGGGCCACACCTCGGGTGGCCATGTTTTTTGATGAATTGACACGATTTGAACAAGTCTGAAAGATGACTACCTGAGTATCATTTCTGTAAAATATTATTGAATTCTGACCAGCAGTTTTGGATATCGACACAATTTGAACAAATCTGAAAGATTACCACCTGAGGATCATTTCTGAAAAATATTATTGAAATTTGACCAGTAGTTTTGGAGAAGATTTTTTAAATATTCATTGAACGAAACGCGTCATGCCCCCTGGTGGCCATGTTTTTTGAGATGTCAACACAATTTGAACAAATCTGTAAGATGACCACCTGAGGATGATTTCTGTAAAATATTATTGAAATCTGACCAGTAGTTTTGGAGAAGAAGATTTTTGAAATATTCATTGAATGAATCGGGCCACGCCCCCTGGCGGCCATGTTTTTGAATTTAACAATATAAATTTCACAAAATTGAAAGAATGTCACCTAAGGACCATTTCTGTAAAATTATATTGAATTCTAACCATTAGTTTCTGAGAAGAAGATGTTTTAGTGAAAAGTTGACGCCCATACGACGAACAACGGATGACACACAACGGACGACGGACATAGGACGGTCCCAAAAGCTCACCTTGGCACTTTGTGCCAGGTGAGCTAAAAAGGCTAATCAGCAACAAATTGGAAATGAAATCCATTTAAAAAGAATTATTTCCCATTCGGAGCAGAATCTCCATACTCTACAATAGCTTTTTTTTTAATCAACTACAAAGTCACATTCTGACAGTATAAGGTGTTCTATGGCTGCATTCTGATCATTTAAATTGTAATTATTGATGCTAAGAAAAATACCTAGACCTTCAAAGAATGTACATTTCAATAATATCTATGGTAATTCTCCAATGAGCAACTTATGTAAACAGTAAAGCCAAATAAATAATGTTTGAGAAAATAAGGAATTCCTAACACAAACAAAATATCAGCAGCATATTGGAAATGAAATCCATGCAAAAAGAAATATTACTCATTCTGAGCAGTACTGTACCTTGTAGTCAAACTAATTTGACGCGATCGGAAGATATTTAGAAAACTTTGCATAATGCAATATCTCCCTTCACCCAACAGAAAATAAAAGGCAATCTTCACCTTGAAATTATTTTGACTGTCGTATCTCCATACTCTAACGATAGTTTTTTTTAAAGTCTGCTGCAAAATCATAACATGACAGTATAAGGTGTTGCAGACGTTTCATGTTCTATAGATCTATAGCTAAAGATTTTTGAATAACATTTGACGTAGCTTTTTTACGCGAGAATCGTACTGATATGAATCCAAGTAACATCTGACTGAATGCTACCTTGGGGGTACCCCTAGCCTGTTACATCACGTCTCTATCTATAGACTGGAAGTTACTGCTAGACCTTATCTTTCAGGGATCAGTCTTTATTTTTCCAATACTTTTCACTTCGTAGTAACCGTTTTTGTGAAGAAATTCGATACATTTTTTGTCCGGAAAATGCATTCAATTTTAAATATTGTTTTAAGATGTGTCAACATCATCAATAGCCATTGTTAAAGTATATCAATCTTCATTTTAAAACGACTTCTCCTACCATAGACATAAATTTGAAATAAATAAATAAACTTGCCCGCTTCTGCACTAATACACTTGCAAATTTACTTCACAAGGTAGCGTTCTGAGACTAATCTTCCTTGAAGAGTTATAGTTTAATCATGGCCATGTCTGGGAAGATGCTCTGGCAGAGATTGCTCAGAGATCATGTCCAATAAGGCATGCTGTATTTACGAAGATGGGAACAAAGTGAAATATCTAAGTCTGGATTATCCAGAATACTCATAGACCAGTGATAAAAATAAGGTCTTCAATGTCACTCTTGGCTGGTTCATAGATAATCGCTCAGTGGGTGGTCGAATGTATAAAATGTATCAAAAGGGTTGAATCTGTCCAAGTCACAAGTTTTATTAATTATCAATTTCTTTCATGCATCTTACCATAGTTAATGCTTAATGTGAAAGATTTAAACAAACCTTTTATTTGGGTGGGTTAACATTAAGTATAAGCTTAATGTTTATGTATTCTTAATTCCAATAATCATATTAAAATTGTACATTCGAAATGAAAGATAAACATGATCTGAGGTCCATTTGTTTTAAAATCTTCAAGAGTCCCTTTGGTGATTCCCCTGATATTCTGAAAAGTTATTCAATGTTTAGATATTGTGTTGCGTCAGCGTGGGAAGAAAGTTTTCAATATTATCACACTATAC
Source organism: Cerastoderma edule (assembly GCA_947846245.1). NCBI lineage: Eukaryota > Metazoa > Mollusca > Bivalvia > Cardiida > Cardiidae > Cerastoderma > Cerastoderma edule. The sequence continues at coordinate 1,499,877 of OX401404.1, forward strand.
ACATTAAAACTCTTTGATGTCTAGCAATCTAACAAGTAACTTTACTCTTCAGACCGAATGTGCATAAATTGATCGGTTTTCAAGGAATAAGGGTGTCATGTGTACTTCTTAACCCTCACTAATGCGCGCCTCGGGCATTGTTTGACAAGAAGATAACAATTAAAGGATTAATAATGTGATTCTGGAGGTATTGTTAGGTGTGTAGAGTGTCAAATCCGTCTATTATCCGTACCGATTTTTCATCAAATCTCAACTTGTAACCGGTCCAGTATAACCGAAATCAGTCCAAAATCGACCAAACCGGCATTTTCCTGATCCCTGCTCACAACATTTTCATGATAATATGGAGTTGTAGAAGAAAATTTGCTTCCATGTAGCGACAAAATGGAATTATATAAAGAATGTTGGTGTTATACAACTGTAAAACTGAATTATATAATGATTTGTGCCAGTGAAACATAATGATAAAATGGAATCATATATTGAGCAATTGGATTGCTATAATGATGATAGGTTTAATATGATGGTAAAATGGAATCATAAAAAAATAAGTCAGTGTAAGATAATCATGAAATGGAATCGTGTAAAAATGTTTGGAGTGATCAAATGATTGTTGGTTTCACATAAATGTGTCTTCCATTCAAGCAAAGTTATAATTATCTAATATATTTAGACTATCATGCATCATATTGGAAAAAGTAACCATTTAAGACAGTCATGGCTTTCCATATGGGGACATAGTCAGTCAGACAGTATATTTTGCATTTATTAGAACACAATATGTTGAAATGTTGCATAAATGATAACATGTAAATGTGATTATTGATAAGTTGCATACTTATTTTCAGTTCAGTTAATCATGAAGAAATTTATTCTAATGGAAATTAATGGAAACTTATAATAAATGTTTGAATTAATGAAGCAATTGTTAGTTTCACACACATGTGTCTTAAATTCAAATATAGTAAAAATTATATAATGATATTAAGACTATGGTTCACTAAATTGAAATATTACCTTATAAGACGGTCATTGCTTTCCATATGGGGCCATAGTAGTCAGTTGTACTTTGCATTTACTAGAACATAGACCATAATCTGTTAGGCTATTGAGGCATTTTAATCCTGCTGCAGCAGAAGTTTCAACCCATTCCATCTGCCTTACAGAAAAGCTGAACCCAGGCAAGATCAGGTGAAATAAAAAGGCTTTTTTGGAATTGTTTAAACCTCCCTGACAGAGTTATGAATAAAAAAATTTACATACCAAATATGTGTCTGGATTGTAATTCGCAAATTTCTGATTGGAGTAGATGTTGATGTTTCCAAGAGCCAACTGATAAGCCCTGTCTGGTTTAATATAGGGGCCTGCATAGACAATGTCTTCCTGTTTGATATCTGGTGGGTAGGCCGTCAGTGGAACTAGCTGTCTCTGTAAGGGGTCGAACACTAGTTGATACAGGAATGTATTGTTAGCTTGAATAAACCCATCCTTGTATTCTTGGGGAACTTTAATATTCAACTTAAGATAACTGGACAGCTTGTTGAGGAACTGAAAGAGGAATAAATAACTTTATTACAATCATGTCTGTCAAGAGAGCTTACTCAAGTTCTGCTCTTTACAAAATAAGTAAAAAGGTATTAAAACACCTGCTGCAGGAGATGTAGAACCACAGTGAGGAAAGGATACATTGCTAATCAAAAGCATAAACAAGAATCCCATGATGGTCCTATATTGCTTGCCTTAGTTTGTATACAACAACTTCATAATTAGTGACAGGTGTCGTAAAAATCAGGCAAAATGGAGCAAAACGATGCATTTTCATTTTTTTGTTTTCTCCAAATCTGCAATCTGTCTTACATACAGAAAAAAAATGTTCAGGGCAATCTATAATTATTTGCGGAGATATGCCCATATTTTACATACCAAATGTTGATATTTTTTAATATAAGTTGAACTCAAAAAGTTAATTTGTATGTTCAACACAAAATGTTTACAGGGATTGTCATGACATATCAACTTATTTTGGCTGCATCCCTAAGAATAACTTTGAGGACAAATGGACTAACAAACAACAACAGGAGATGGATAGTCAGGTGGAAGGGAACAAGAAAACAAGAACTGGCACAGACAAGATCAATACTGCCACAACATCCGTCTTGAACCCATGAAAATCGAAAATTCATGGAAAATTGGTCAGATTTCTGACACATTTGGTATATCTTTATAATAGATCACCTAAATCCCAAAAAAAATGCATTATTGTTAACCCAGTGTCAAACAATGCCAGAGGCATCTCTTGGATATTTCGCTATTCCTATCCTATTATGCGACTGTGAATAATTTGAATGTCAACGTGATTGGCAGAACTAAGAATCAATCATTCTTGCTATTCTTTATTGTAAGCAAGTGATCTATCCTTAAACCTTGTTTGAGATCCCCCAAACAAGCACGAAATAATAACATAATCCCATGAATGGCCGTAAAAACTTATTCATAGCCATCTTCAACCATTGAGCTTAGAGTGACCTTTACTTTGTAGATATTGATGTTATACGTCCGCGTGTCACATCGTGCATCGTATTGAATAAACTGTACTAAATGATTGTAGAATTATTATGGACCCTACATGGTAACTTATGGCCATTTTTTTGTTTTTGAACTCTAAGCTAACCTTTACCTTGGAAATATTGATGTAGATCTTTTGCAAGGCATCAAACCACATACCATTGAACAAATGCACCATGTAATCTTAAAATATCTAACAATTGTTCTGTCAATAGAGAAGATACAGACAGTCAGAACCTCTTCGGAACAAAGCCACCCTTATATTCCCCTACCACTCTTCCTCCTTTGGTTGTGAGCAGGGATCATGCCTCTCAATCATAATTGGTCAAAGAGACGGTCTAAAAACTTTCCTCTATCCATATCACTCTCTCAAAATAAAAAATTATTTCATGAATTCAACCATACATTACGCTTTATGTGACAATGTATAAATGAAACTTTTATTTGAGACATTTTATTTTGATTCTGAATTCTTAGTTTCAAAAAATATCTTAGGAATGTCAGATTATGAAAGATAAATAGCATTTGTGGTCTGTTTATTTCTTTAACCTTTCAAATTTCCAACCTGATGATTCACATAATGACCATTTTTTTCTTTCATATGGGTTTTACATCACATCAACATTATTTCAGTTATGTAGCGATGCCCGACTCTTAATGATGGAGGAAGACCCCATACTCAACTGCCCACAAGGACTGGTCAAGGTGGGTAGAACCATCGGCATTCCGTAAGTCAGTCGGGAGACTGCCTCTCATGAAAATCCATACCCCTCTCAGGATTTGAACCCACGCGGAGAGACATAATGACCATTAAAAGATGTTCCATATTAATCAAGCTTGCTTTCATGTATAAAAATCATTAATTAATGAGATCAGCCTAACCTAAATATCTATATTGGTATAAAACAAGAGCTGATGGGGACAGTCAAAACATTTCCCCACACCCAATAATGTCTGTTTTCTACCCATAACAGAGAGACTTTAACAAAGGTCTTTGTTACACAAACCTGCTTTAGATCTGCCTCCCTGGCAAGCTTAAAGGCTTTGTTTGCCTTTGCAAGTCCAATGCCACTCAGCGAAGGTAGATAGTCACAGCCTGACAGAATACACATGTAACGGAACTTCTCAAAGGTGTAGTGACTAGTCTGTAATGCCATCACTTCATTCAGCCGACACTTTTGTATCAGAATGCCATTACCAGAGTGATCCATTTTAAATAAAACCTGGTATAAACAAAATAATTCAAAAGATAAGTGAACATCTAATCAGATACTGTTTTGTTAAAAACATGCAACATCAAACAAAATAACACTATATTTGTTTTCAATAACAAAAAACAACTCAAATCACGATCTTTCCTCAAAAATGCAAAGCCAAACAAATATGTAACTCCTACACTATGCAAGATGTGTTAATTATTACATGCTAAGTCCCATCCATATGGCTCTACATGATGTTTATTACTACATGCTAAATCCCATCCATATGGCTCTACAAGATGTTTATTACAACATGCTAAGTCCCATCCATATGGCTCTACAAGATGTTTATTACAACATGCTAAGTCCCATCCATATGGCGCTACAAGATGTTTATAACTACATGCTAAGTCCCATCCATATGGCTCTACAGGATTTTTATTAACACATGCTAAGTCCCATCCAAATGGCTCTACAAGATGTTTATTACTACATGCCAAGTCCCATTCTTATGACTCTACAAGATATTTACTAACACATGCTAAGTCCCATCCATATGGCTCTACAAGATGTTTATTACTACATGCCAAGTCCCATCCATATGGCTGTAAAAGATCTTTACTAACACATGCTAAGTCCCATCCATATGGCTCTACAAGATGTTTATTACTACATGCCAAGTCCCATCCCTATGGCTCTACAAGATGTTTATTACTACATGCTAAGTCCCATCCATATGGCTCTACAAGATGTTTATTACTACATGCTAAGTCCCATCAATATGGCTCTACAAGATGTTTATTACTACATGTTAAGTCCCATCCATATGACCCTACAAGATGTTTACTAACACATGCTAAGTCCCATCCATATGACTTCAATGTGATTCCTCACGCATGCTAAGTCCCATCCATATGGCTCTACAAGATGTTTATTACTACATGCTTAGTCCCATCCGTATGACCCTACATGATATTTATTACTACATGCTAAGTCCCATCCGTATGACTCTTCAAGATATTTATTACTACATGTTAAGTCCCATCCATATGGCTCAACAGGATATTTACTAACACATGCTTAGTCCCATCCATATGGCTCTACAAGATGTTTAATACAACATGCTTAAGTCCCATCCACATGGCTCTACAAGATGTTTATTACTACATGCAAAGTCCCATCCACATGGCTCTACAAGATGTTTAATACAACATGCTTAAGTCCCATCCACATGGCTCTACAAGATGTTTATTACTACATGCAAAGTCCCATCCATATGCCTCTACAAGATGTTTATTACTTCATGCTAAGTCCCATCCATATGGCTCTACAAGATGTTTATTACTACATGCTTAGTCCCATCCACATGGCTCTACAAGATGTTAATTACTACATGCAAAGTCCCATCCATATGACTCTACAAGATGTTTATTACTACATGCTTAGTCCCATCCACATGGCTCTACAAGATGTTAATTACTACATGCTAAGTCCCATCCATATGACTCTACAAGATGTTTATTACTACATGCTTAGTCCCATCCACATGGCTCTACAAGATGTTAATTACTACATGCTAAGTCCCATCCATATGGCTCTACAGGATATTTACTAACACATGCTAAGTCCCATCCAAATGGCTCTACAAGATGTTTATTACTACATGCTAAGTCCCATCCACATGGCTCTACAAGATGTTAATTACTACATGCTAAGTCCCATCCATATGACTCTACAAGATGTTTACTAACACATGCTAAGTCCCATCCATATTGCTCTACAAGATGTTTATTACAACATGCTAAGTCCCATCCATATAGCTCTACAAGATGTTTACTAACACATGCTAAGTCCCATCCATATTGCTCTACAAGATGTTTATTACTACATGCTAAGTCCCATTCATATGGCTCTACAAGATATTTACTAACACATGCTAAGTCCCTTCCGTATGACTCTACAAGATGTTTATAACTTCATGCTAAGTCCCATCCATATGGCTCTACAAGATGTTTATTACTACATGCTAAGTCCCATTCATATGGCTCTACAAGATATTTACTAACACATGCTAAGTCCCTTCTGTATGACTCTACATGATGTTTATTACTTCATGCTAAGTCCCATCCATATTGCTCTACAAGATGTTTATTACTACATGCTAAGTCCCATTCATATGGCTCTACAAGATATTTACTAACACATGCTAAGTCCCATCCAAATGGCTCTACAAGATGTTTATTACTACATGCTAAGTCCCATCCACATGGCTCTACAAGATGTTAATTACTACATGCTAAGTCCCATCCATATGACTCTACAAGATGTTTACTAACACATGCTAAGTCCCATCCATATTGCTCTACAAGATGTTTATTACAACATGCTAAGTCCCATCCATATAGCTCTACAAGATGTTTACTAACACATGCTAAGTCCCATCCATATTGCTCTACAAGATGTTTATTACTACATGCTAAGTCCCATTCATATGGCTCTACAAGATATTTACTAACACATGCTAAGTCCCTTCCGTATGACTCTACAAGATGTTTATAACTTCATGCTAAGTCCCATCCATATGGCTCTACAAGATGTTTATTACTACATGCTAAGTCCCATTCATATGGCTCTACAAGATATTTACTAACACATGCTAAGTCCCTTCTGTATGACTCTACATGATGTTTATTACTTCATGCTAAGTCCCATCCATATTGCTCTACAAGATGTTTATTACTACATGCTAAGTCCCATTCATATGGCTCTACAAGATATTTACTAACACATGCTAAGTCCCTTCCGTATGACTCTACAAGATGTTTATTACTTCATGCTAAGTCCCATCCATATGGCTCAACAAGATGTTTATTACTACATGCTAAGTCCCTTCCGTATGACTCTACAAGATGTTTATTACTTCATGCTAAGTCCCATCCATATGGCTCTACAAGATGTTTATTACTACACATGCTAAGTCCCATCCATTTGACTTCAAGATGATTCCTCACACATACAAGCCCCAACAAATCCATAAATCCTACTCCATGCAAGATGTTTACTTATACATGCTAAGTCCCATTCAAATGACTAAAAGATGATTCCTCACAAAATGCAAGGCCCCCCCAAAAAATAAAACTCTTACTCTTTGCAAGATTTTTACTGATACATGCTAAGTTATGGCTCATTTACTATGGGTTTTATATCTCTGTAACATTATTCAGAACCAAAGGCATTGATTGCATCAGTTGGTAGACTGCTTTGTATGAGAATCTATAAAACTCATGAAGTGATTACTTAGACTCTGTAAAAAAGAAATCTTTATACATGAAGGAGACAGACATTCTTTATACACAAAGGACCTATATTCATATATAAATGTATTTACTTACATGCACAGTCCCATCAATCTATATATTCATATGTAAATGTGTACAAGGTGTTTCCATACCATTTAAAGACCGACTTAATTCAAGTGCCAAGAGGTCCTTTGTTAAATTAAACAATCATTAAGATTGTGGAGGACAGTTGTCTAGGAATTGAGTATTGGCCTCGGGAAACAGGGAGGTGGGTTCTAATCCTGTAAGTGAAGGGTCCACTTTGCAACCTTTTATTAATCCAAAATTAGATTGAGTACTGGTTATGTATCCAGGAAGCAGAATTGTGAGTGATTAATTTTAGCTGTAAGAGGATTTGTCACAACTGATGTTAAATAAATAAGAGTAAATCAGTCTTTCAGGTTTACATTCTGCAATGCTTTCTTTAACTAGTTTACCCCAGGGCAGGTCCAATTTGTTAAGGAGCATATTTCAAACAATCTTTGAAGATAACAAGAGTTGTCCGTAAGTCAGCATGCTCCACTATGTGATAATGTCTTAGAGGGGTATAGGTCAGTGGAAACCTGTTTGTTTCGAAAATAGTTGTTGAAAAACTTTGACCAAGAGTCTCTCAGTACAAAAGACCATATAGTTTGCTTAAATTCAAAACAAAAACTTAGAAACTTGGTAAAAGACTTAACATAAGGACACTGAAGACATGTGTGATGTATGAACACATTCTATACAGTAGTTCATGAGATACAAACTTAATTGTAAAAACTTTACAAAGATTTTTTAAGTACAAAAAGTCACAAAATTTGTTTAAATTCAAAACTAGAGATATGAAACTTGGTCAAGGGCTTAAGATTATGACCCTGGACACATGAGAGAAGTATCAACCCATTCCATAGTATGGATGCCCATTTTGAGTTAGAACTTAGAAGGTAGCAATTCATACTTAGAACTTAGAAATTAGATCCTAGAAAATAGATGGCCCGGAAAGGCGGGAAAACGCCATTTTTATCGAGGCCTTTCAATATGAGAGGCTTCAAATGAATTGAAGCCATAGAAAATTATGTATTTTCGATCACGTACTCAAACTTAAACAAGGTGTGACTATTTGGGGAATAAATCTTTAACAATTCACACTGTTTTACCAGTATCTGTGTATCAAACCAACTATTAGCTTATCGAGAGTCATTTGCAGACATTTCTTTGTCAAATACGGGAACATAGTAAAAAAACTTAATGATCACAATCGTTTGCCCAGTGGATTGCTGTCATATATTGTAACGTCGTTAGATGTTCTGACCAATGGGAAGGAGCATGTCTTCAGATCATATAGTAAAGTCTTGTATTTGACACGGTGACCCTATTTGTTAAACCATCTGGACCATAATCAAATTTGACCTAAAATGTGTCAATATGTTTGAAAAAGTGAACTCTAGTGTAAATACATGTAGTGCGTTTTTCATTAGTTCATAGAACTTTGTATTATGAACATCCAAATAATAGCTTTCAAATATTTTATATTCAAAATGTATCTAGGTCAACGATGTCCTAAGTCTGAAGTTATAAGATGGAGTTCTAAGATTTAAGTTCTAAGTTCTAAGACATAAATTCTAAGTTCTTAGGTCTGAGATCTAAGTTCTAACATCTAAGATCTAAGGTCCAAGTTCGAAATGCTATGATTGAAGTTCTAAGTATTAAAAACTAATCAAAAATCACTATATGCATTCCAGAACAAAGTTTAAGAACTAATGGAAAACACACTACCGACACTAGAGACACTCTTTATAACGGTTTTCCGCCTTTACGGACCACTAAATTTCAATGATCTAACTTTCAAGTCCTAAAATGTAAGTTCTTAGTTCTAATTACTGCCTTCTAAGTTCTAACTTAAAATGGCCCTAATGGGCTTCCGTACTATAGAGTAGTTCAAGAGATACAAACTTGCATGCAAAAACTTAACCAAGATATTCCTAAGTACAAAAAGCCACATAATTTGCTTAAACTCAAAACTAGAGATATGAAACTTGGGCAGGAACCTTTAATTATGACCCTAAACACATGTGTGAAGTATCAACATATTTCATACAGTAATTAATGAGATACAAACTTGCACACAAAAATTAACCGAAATTTTCTTAGAACAAAAGGCCCCACTATTTGCTTAAATTAAAAACAAGAAATTTGAAACTTGGTCAGGGACCTTAAAGTATGAGCCTGAATACTTTTCATGATTTGTAAAGTATCAACCCATTCCATACAATAGTTAATGATATACAAACTTGCATGTAAAACCTTAACCAAGATTTTTCTCAGTAAAAAAATGCTAAATAATTCGCTTAAATTCAATACAAGAAGTTTGAAACTTGGCCAGGGACCTTAAAGTATGACCCTGAACACATGTGTAAAGTATCAACTCATTCCATACAGTTGTTTATGAGATTGAAACTTGCATGTAAAAACTTAATCAAGGTGTGACGCGGACACCAGGGTGAGTAGTATTGCTCGCATTATTCTTCAAATAGTCAAGCTAAAAATGTGAAACGCACAATCAAGTAGAAAATGTTAAAGAAATCAAGCTATTATAATTTTTTATTATTACATTGTATTATCATTATTTTCTTTCATAAAAGAAATTAAGACAAATTAACATTGTCTTGCTCAGAAGAACATCAGACTGATCAAAATCAAAATGCCAAATTTTGGATTTTCAATTCATTAAAAAAAAACATTTACATAAACTACAAACAAAAATCATACATACTTGATTACATCCAAATAAGAGTAAATCTGAATCTTCCGTAATGATAACCTGTGCTACCCCAATCTTGTCCAAATATGCCAGCTGGGCATCAGCTTCATAGGGTGCTACGATACAATCAATTCCTTTAGATCGACATACCTGAAAATGGTTGACAGAAACAATATGGCCATGTAGGGTGCTTCAATACAATCAATTCCTTTAGATCGACATACCTGAAAATGGTTGACAGAAACAATATGGCCATGTAGGGTGCTACGATACAATCAATTCCTTTAGATCGACATACCTGAAAATGGTTGAAAGAAACAATATGGCCATGTAGGGTGCTACGATACAATCAATTCCTTTAGGTCCACATACCTGAAAATGGTTGACAGAAACAATATGGCCATGTAGGGTGCTAAGATACAATCCATTCCTAATCAGATATAGATTTGTTGAATTATTTACATTTAGTACTTGCCTAAATAATAAAAACATGATTCATCATTTTGCTATAATGAACTACCCAACACCTCTTCAGAGAAGTTAAGAATAGGTTTAATTAGGAAGACAAACAATTTAAAGGCATACTAGTGCTCAGAAAAACTGCAGAACTGGGTAAAATGAGTTTTAAATTATGATAGAATAAGTTGAAACATAGCAAAACACCACAGGATAATGACAATTCAACGCCTGCTCTATTCATTATATAATTTTCAAAGTGCTATTTTCACAAATTATATACCCATCAATTTAACTTCATTGCTTACATTCGAGTTACATGTAAAATAGCAAGGAGTGGTCGGATTAACAAGTGGCGATCACCTGGTTTAGAAAAATAAAAAATGTGTACATTCAAAATGGAGATTTCTAGGGGTTCATTGGTTCTTGACGTTTCTGGGCTGAATTTGCTTATTGCTAATTGTAAACAAGTCTTATCATATTCACTTTTCTAAAAGCTACATGTGAATGTATGACCATCTCAGTTCCTCTGTAAAAGGAATTTAAAGTACTATTAAGTTAATAGTCAATTGTTCTAGTACTTTCACAATTCAAATGTAAATGTACCAAGTATGGCTTTAAGTTTATGATAAATGGGGAGACCCAACTGATTTAACACAGTTAAACAATCATGCAATGAAGATGATGGGCACTGTGCAGTTGTTTTATTAGTATGGTTACATTCATAGCTATTTAAAGGAATCTAAGATTTCAATCCTATCATTATCTAAACAACATGATGTAAAAAAACAGGTTTTGAATTAATTAATCTGAACCAGTCTAGTTTTGGTATTGAGCATATGTTTTATATTTATCCCGATCATTTAAATGACATGGCGAGTCTATACACACACACTTCAGGATTGAAACTTTTACTTCAGATCAATTTTTTTGTATTTTTACGTTTTATTACATTTCCTGTTGACTATGCCGCAAAAAGTTTATATAAAACAGGTTTTGAAATATCCGCTAACGTTTACTGTTTGAATAACGTAAATTGGATGTACAAAGATTCTTACACAAAAGATGTGCATTGAGTATCATCATTCAGTAAACATTGATCGAAATGCTCTAAAGTATCTCACAGTACGATTACCAACAGCTTTTAAAATAAATCGGTCTGAGTCAGTCCGCATAAGAAATCAATCAGATTTTCAATGTTTAGCGTAAACAAAAGAGTGAAAGGATGAGTCTGTAAAATACAAATACAAAGTTAATCAAATCATTTTATCAATACTTATTACATTTTAGATTTCATTACATTTGCTGTTGACTGTGTCAACCGGAATTGTAATAAAACAGGAAATGTAATAATTATTACATTTCCTGTTTTATTACATATCCGGTTGTTACAAAGCCCCCAGCTTCTATTTTTCAAGTATTAAGCTATTTTACTTGTTTTTATAAATGTTTTTCAAATACGGTTACCATGGAAACTGTCATTTTACAGAAAAACAAACCTGTCAACATATACTTTTTTTTGCATTTTGTATTTCAAGATTAAATTTTACTTCCCATACAGAAAAATAAGAAAATTTCTATTACCTTTTTAAGATGGTACAGTCATTTTGACATTTTCTCCCAAAATGGTTACCAGTGAAACTGTCATTTTACAAAAAAACTAACTCCTCTACCTGCATTTTTTTTCCCATTTTAGAATTCACAATAAAATTTTAAGTAACATATCAAAAATTTAAATTATATGAAAGGATTATTTTCTTATAAAACTGTAGAAAATGTCCTTAAGTTATAAATTTTACCATACATGTATAAAGTGAAAACAAAAGCATGTTCAAAGCTCAACATACCCTGGCTGCAATGATTTTCGAGATATCATATTCTTTGAACAATTCTTACAAGAGGACCATGATGGCCCTAGAACCGCTCACCTGAGATTACAATCTTTTTGAAGAATAGTAAGAAACATTGCTTTTAACTTTTACACAGAGTTTCTTGTGCTTCTATGCATTGACCATTTATTTATTCCCATTTTACAAGTTGGACACTGTAAGCTTGAGGTGGGACATTAAAATGGTACATAACTCTTACAATGCAGAAACTGAATATTTTACTTTTACAGATTGTTTGTACGAAGATCAGCCTGCACTTTTGTCCAGTATGATTTTTTGTTGCCATTTTGTGGTTATCATTTTGGCATAATTAGACATCCAAATTGATATTGATGTATTTTGTTAAAATTCTTCGATACAAGTATACAGTGGAAATGCAAACAGGTTCAAATTTCAACGCACCTGGTGGCCATGTTTTTGGAGATATATTTGTATAAAAATTCATGTTTTTTTTCATGTTCTTTTACTTTCTTATAATGAAAAAAGGACAGCAGATTATTTGTTTAGTATGAAACACAGGTAAAGGGCGAATAATGAACACATTGACAGATCATTGCAAATTCCCTTGTTAAATCACAAATCTAATTTTTGTTTCAATAGGATATTCTTATAATATGAAACATATTCAATAAAGAAAATGCGCTGTCAATAGAAACAATGACTTAAGGATCGTTTATTTCAAGAAAAACATCCATTCTTATGATCAATCGCTCTTCACGCCCATTACATAAAAATTGTTGTCTTCTTGTGTATTAAAATGGCGGATAAGGGATTTTGCATGAAGAATCATGGGTAATTCTGACGTAGGTGAAAAGGAGGGAGATGACAGCATGCTCGACTATTCGATGTCCGCAAAGGGTATAGGACGGTCAAATATTATTTGTTTCCAAAAATTGAGGGTGCACAAAATGATTCCTTACCAAAGTTGTTTAGAAACAAACATCCTCAAAAATCTTTGACCAAAATATTCTAAGAAATTTTCTAGAAAAGACCGCATAATTTGCTTGAATTCAAAACAAGAGATAAGAAATTTGGTCAGGAATCTTAAATAATGACACTGACCACATGTGTGATGTATCAACACATTATTTTCAGTAGTCCATGAGATACAAACTTGCATGTAAAAAATTAACCAAGATTTTCAAAATACAAAAAGCCACAGAATTTGCTTAAATTCAAAACTAGAGGTATGAAACTTGGTCTGGGACCTTAAATTATGACCCTGAACACATGATTGAAGTATCAACCTATTCCATAGAGTAGTTCATCAGATAAAAACTTGCACACAATAGCTCAACCAGTTAATTTCTAAATACAAAAAGACACATAATTTGCTTAAATTCCAAAGAAAAGATATGAAACTTGGTCAGGGACTTCAAGTAATTCATGAGATAAAACTTGCACACAAAACTTAACCAAGATTTTTAATTTCAAAAGACCTCATTATTTGCTTAAATTCAAAACTAGAGATATAAAACTTTGTCAGGGACCTTAAATTATGACCCTGAACACATGTGTGAAGTATCAACTCATTCCATAAAGTAGTCAATGAGATAAAAAATTTGCAAGAAAAACCTTAACCAAGGTGTGACGCTGATGCTAAGTTGAGTAGTATAGCTCTCCTTATTCCATGATTAGTCAAGCTAAAAAACTAAGGGGTTCATGCATCCTCAAATGAAAAACCCATTGGGTATGCTGTGGATATGTTGTTGAAGAAAACTTATGCCACATGAGATTGTCCTTCATTTGTAACCCATTAATACGCTTTCCTACAAATAACGCCCACTTCTTATCAGCCGCTTGTGGGTACTTTCGACAAATATGACAGTAGAGTTTCAGAGTCGTCATCTTTATGCAGCCAGTTAAATTCTGTAAACCAGGACTCTTTAAACACCTGCTTAAGTCATATTCTTTAACCCTCTGTGACTTTGTTTTGCTCTTTCCCGATTCATTGACTGTGAAATGGGCCTTTGAACAACCAGGGGAATATATATATATATATATATATATGGGTTTTACATCACATCAACATTATTTCAGTTATGTAGCGATGCCCGACTCTTAATGATGGAGGAAGACCCCATACTCAACTGCCCATAAGGACTGGTCAAGGTGGGTAGGACCATCGGCATTCCGTAAGTCAGTCCGGAGACTGCCTCTCAGGAAAATCCATATCCCTCTCAGGATTTGAACCCACGCGGAGAGGGGCCTTGTGATTTCAAGTTCTGTACTCTAACCACTAGGCCACGGAGGCCCCGAACAACCAGGGGAATAATAATGTTAACTAGAGTGTCAGGAAGTTGCTTCCAATCAGAGAGCTTGTTTTAGCAATACTATTGTGCAGAATGTTAACTGCAGCACTGCCCAGTAACATAAATACTTTTAGCGAATCAGAGTGTTTGTTTTTTTCGGATAGCAACTGCTTCCACTGAGAGACATCATGCAGGGTAAATTTTTGATTAGAGAAAATTTTACCAGTAGGAACATACCGAGTCAGAGTGTAGTTAATTATTCTTTTATCAATTAATCAAACTTACCGGTAATTGGACCCATCGATACTTAAAATCAAAGTCTAAGCTATTGTGCTTAATCAAAGACCACAATGGACCACAATGGAAATAATAGATTTTTCTCTTTTTGTGTTAGCCTTGATATTGATGTAATTCTGGGATGGTTCATAACACAATCATTTAAATTTCATTATTTTTTTGTATTGCTTATTTTAAATGTATGAGATGTTTGTTATTGTCTTGTTGCTCAATACTGAAATAAATCTATCTACATGTATATAATGTAGGGATGGGAACGAATAGTGAAATCACTATTCGAATATTCGACTAGAACTATTCGAATATATTCGAATATTCGATTTTAGAATTCGTTTTGATGTCCGAATGTCTGCATGTCCGAATACTAGTACACTAGTCCTCTGTTCAAACCTTTTGTGTATAGCCAAAGTCCTGGTTACATAGATTACAAGTCGCCTTCGACTTGTCGGCAGAACGAGTAAAGTAATTCCAGACACGTAATGGAGACATTGTGATGTCGAATAGATGTAGAAATTAGAATGAAGATAAGTTTGACAAATGATTCTGAAAAAAAAAATACTTTCTAACACATTATTTGATTGGTCTTCGTGCATATGCAATCATGATTACGATTGGTTATTGATAGAGTAATTGTTTAATTTCACGACAAACAAGTTACGTGATTAGTTGACACTGACAATCGTCAATTAGCATGATTGACTTGTTTTGGATAATAAGGAGCAAGTGCAGATCATTAAGGTGTTATATTAAGCGGCTTAAAATCGACTATTTTCACACTTAGGAATTAATCGTTTTGCAAACTGTCAAAAGATGTGGTAATTTGTCACAGGTGTTTTACTATGTGACATACGTTGTAAAAACATCGTAACTGCACCTGGGAGCTAGGCACGTTCTTCGATATTTGGGATCGGTTTAGAGGAAGAAAATGAAAATAAAACTAAAAAAATAAAAATTAACATTATTTTTGAATGAAATTTATGGTAAACATACAGTAATATGGGTTCATTAAAATCGAATATTCGAATACTGTTTTGCTATTCGAATATTCGACCCGCAATTCGAATATTCGAATATTCGTTCCCATCCCTAATATAATGACATTACATTATGAATCTTAGTACACTGTCTCTTTTTACTTATGTTTTTATGGTGTGCTTTTTTCATACCTTAACAAGAATTTTCTGTTGCATCTAGATTTGTCCCCCACATATTTGATGGGAGGTGACTCCCAATGCCCATAGGGGCTTGTCAAGCTGAATAGAACCATCAACATTCTGTTAGTCAAATTCAAATCTTGTGCTTAAATGATTTTAATGCATGCTGCAAGGGAGCTTACAATGTCCCTTTAATAGGGAACAAGATACCCTGAGATACCATGTTGTATATAAACACTAAATCAATGTGTGCCATAGGAAACCAAATGAGTAATTATAGGTCTAACGCAATAAAAGGTTGATTTAAAAAAATGTAACCAGGTGATAAAGGATAAATGCAACAGTAGGTAAATAACAGGGGATATCCCAATCATCCCTTATCTCAGGTATGGTATGGTTTGATTGAAACATAAACATGGCATCGTTATTATTATTTCTTTATAGTTTAGTTAAAATGGTTATTTCAGAGTAAGAAATCAGAAATACTGTCAAAGCTTACATTCATTACTTCAAGAGCCATTTCAGGTGAAATATCAATACATCTCTGTAAACACTCTCTTGCCTCAGCTCGTCTTCCTTCTCGTAGTAACTGGGCAGCTTTTTTCCTGTTCATTTCTCTTTTTCTAAAAGAAATAAGAATCAAACATTCATTCTTTAAATGATTTTTCAAAACACCAAATTCATAATCAAACATTTTGAGCTACTTAGATGAAAATCAACCGAAAATATGTCAGCTACAATGACAATGGCAAGACAAACTTACAAATATTTCACAAAGTTAGGTATTTCTTGACCCCATCCCACGATCCAATTCGACCTGGATATCCTCAAGACAAACATTCTGTGCACCCTTGATGAAGATTGGGTCAAAACTGTGGCGATATTAGCAGTACATGTACCAAGAATATTGTTATTGTAAACTAGTTTAAACTTATCTATGTTATGATAATTGTGAAAAGTTCTTACAATTTTACATTATTATTGGTTTTGCTTCCTGAAAACATAACAAGTCCATAATTATGTAATAATGAGAATTTGGATTAATGAAAGATTGCTTAGTGGACATCCTTACTAACAGGATTCATTGAATGAATGAAAAAAAAGGGGTTTGAAGGGTAAGATGCTGTAGATAAAAGTATATTGAATTATCAGACTAAAATGTGTTGCATATATAAAGAAGAAATAAGACTTAGAAATAGGAGAATGATATTACTAAAGATTTGTAATGAATAAATATGGAAATTTACTGTGTAGTATCTCTCCCGGGATTTGTATTTGCTTTGAGTCATGTGAGAAAAGGCATACCTAGCGAGACCGAAGGTTGAGCTAGATGCAATTTTTTCTCACACTACGAGAAGTAAATAAAATCCCAGGAAAGATACTACAGAGTAATATTCCTTTTATTATATAAATCTACTTTATCAACTACTAAAACAGTATCTTTTCTGACCACATTTATTGTCTGTAACAATAAAAACAATCAAAACTCTTATACATTTGTTCAAATGTTTTTGATTTATGAATGGTGGAGGAATATTCTAGAATGGCTATGACATACTTTTATTCGCTGGGGTTTAATCTTTGCTCGATTCGCGGTCGGTCCAACAGCGCGAATTCTAAACATCGCTGTTAAAAGCCTCTTCAACATAATTCTATGTGCCATGGCGGTCGCCATTTTACCTGGACATCACTCTGTCATCATATAATGTATTGTTACGTTATGAACAATTATTGTATTTGATTTTGTAGATGAATACTTTTCAGTATTGCCGATTTGAATTAACCTCGAAATTCACATGACCGATTGCGAGTTTGGATTTGATGAAAAACTCAATCCAAATTATAGACAGATATAACGTTTTATACACCTAACAATATCTCCGGAATCCCAAAATTAATCTGTTAATTGTTATCCCATTGTCAAACAATGCCCGAGGCATGTATCAATTCTGGTTTAATTACAAACAAATCGGACGGCACGCTTGGTTGAGAAATATATATGACACGCTTGTTCCGCAAACTGATTTCTATTACGAGTATCAAATAAACTTTTGAACCCTTTATCAATCATTGATGTTGATTTTATATAAAACACAATGATAGATAAATGCAAAATCAAAACATGTTTTATTTTCAAAAGATTCATGCAAGGCATTTTAATCATATGTTTTTTTTACAATCATTTCATTCTCATGTCGATCACAAAACAAAATGTAGTCGTTTTTGTAAAATAAGCACAGGTATTTCAGAGTAATTTTTATGTTGATATGGACGATCTTTGGTGATGGGTTTTATTTTCGCGGTACATGCAACCATCGCGAAATATAAACCCCGCGATTTTAGAAACCTTGAAGACGCGAAATATTGACACTGCAAATATAAAGCGCTATACAGTAATTTAGCTCAGCCCATACAACCATGTCCATTTGAAGATAAATCTACAGCCATTATTGGATTTTCGAAACTTCAATTTTTCTGTACCAATTTACCATACAATAAGACGTGTATAAAAGAGTGATTAATGCATAAAGTTGGATTTTGAAACAGGGTCTTGCACATTGAAATAATCTCTGAAAGACTTGATAACTTGAGGGATTGTTTGAAGTCTATTCTGTTTCAGTGAAGAACGACCAAAGGAATAAGCAGTGTTGATGGCAACTTGGTGAATGGACATTTTATGATTCTTGAATCTTTCAATATCTGTCCGGTGTATGCTAAAAACAGATACAATCACGATACAATGTGGTTTGCCAGCGACACAGACTGCTAGGGGTGGAAGGGAAAGAACCTATGGCTGAAACTAAAACAGATCGAAAAATGTAGAATTTGACCTTTCTATGTGTGGAAGATGTTTACTGAAGTAGCAGTGTTTAACAATTTGAATTCATGCTGAATAATATGTACTGAATGATTATGTGTAAAATGTAACCACAAGGTTTTTGTTCATTAAATGTGAAAAGAAGAAACTAATAAACGTTGATGATCACTCTGCTTAATATAGAAAGCTTTGTCCTTGTTATTGGAAATGGATGTCATGTGACCACAACTCTTCATAAAGATCATCATCGACATTTTTTTTGTTTTATTCTGGTAGATTGTTTGTTCTTCCCAACTTGATCAATTGTATTATTGTTGTTTGTACAATTTTGTGTATGCAGGAGAGCGATTTATTCAGGTTGGCATTCTTTTCATATAAGTACAATACTTCGTTGAGCTATTGGTTTTTTGTCTTTATTTAATAAATATGTCACTGCAAACAAATATCGGGTACCAATACAAGTAGCTTTTAGGGCGTGACTTCAATATTATAACATATCCAATAATGGAAATCCGGAAAATACTTGTGAGTAATGCCGGATTCTTTTGCGCCGGAATAATCGCTGGTATATAATAAATGATACGACATGAGTACTTATGGTAAGTAAAAAATCACAATTTGTTGTATAGCTGTTCCTTTCTCTTAATTATTTAGAACAAATTCTTTGAAAATCAATGCAAAAATCAAAATCTTTACCCTGACTTACAGAATAAAGAGATAAATGACTTTGATTCGGTCACAAATACTCATCCTGAGCAAGCACAGGAAAGAACAACCTCTACAATATTCTTAAGAAATAAACAGAACCTTAAGGACGTTCGCGGTAGTTTTTTAAGTGCATCTTTCAGCGCAGTATGATTTCACTCGGCTCATTTTACAGAGCGCCGTTTATGTCAAAGTTACGAAAGGCGCGATACAAATGACTCTCACTAAACAAACATTAAAGAATCAACACAAAAAAAATGAAAATATTTTTTATTGCCTGGAATGAGAAAAGACGACATCGGTTCAATATCTGCATGGTGTCACTGAAACTCGACGTAAAACCGTCAAATACACGAAGAAGAAATGTTGAACTATTTCAGATGCAGTCATCTCCGACAAAACAAAAACGTCTCCTTTTCGATCGGATGTCCGGATAAAATGACAAGTTGTGAAAACCATTGGAACAGTTTGTGATTTTAATTTCTGGAGGTGTATGTCTGTCATGTTAAAACTGAATATCCCATGAAATCGAGCTACGTAGCTCAGTGTTTTGGTTGCACTTCTGATAATGTCAACACTGCGCTGCTCACCAGTTGTTCAAAACATCGGGCTGGCTCTAAAGATCTGATGGCTTGCTGTAACAACGACTACGCAGTGAAATTGCCACCCAGCATGTATATGAATGGGGCTCCTAATGTATGATGTAAAATATAAAGAAACCAAAACAATGTCAGGGTAAGAAATTAGTTTGATGTTCATTCTCTCTATGTATTTTTGTTGGATGACGAAATCGTTTGGTGACCTTATTACAAAATGAACCGCCGTGGGAGGAACTGACATCTGAACTTTTCCTATACTCGTCAATATTTTAAAAAGCTGATCATAATATACTGTATGTTATGTATTTTTTATTCAAACTTCATAATAGAAAGATAAAGGGTGGCAAATCATAGAGTTTTAGAGACACCACAATCGTATTTAATAGGAAATGGTATGCACTTTTTTTTCCTTGACCGAATATTGCTAATTTTAGGCCCATTAACAAGCCAAATAAGGAGGTCATGTGACATGAGTCGTCCATTCACATGGAAGAAAGCCCCGCCTTATTTTCATCTTACCGCGAGACAAGTGGGGAAAACCCCATGACATTACTATCTAGGGGATCTAGAAACGAAAACGTTTCATGCATGACTTGCAATCAGTCGGCGACTTAATTTCGTGATAAAACATAATAAATCATGTATCATTTTGATTGAAATTTCCCATCCCGGTCCCCGAAGTTTTAATCACTATCTTACTAAAGTGAGGTGCAATTGACATCGGTCCTTCTACCAGTTTTGAAAAAATTAGCCTTGAGTTTTCCAGGTTTCCTGTTCGAAAATATAGCGATATTGACTTATATATTTCTCTCAGTGTAAATCGTGTTGGACGTCCGATTGTGTTTTCTTCGCATTGTCTTGGAAGGAGCATTGTTCCACATAAACGGTAAGTAAAATGATATTTCATTGATTTGCATGGTTACTTTTGCTTTCATCATCGAAATCATGGTTAACTTTCTGTTTAAATGCGTTACGAAAATGACCGGAAGTTGTCGATAACCTGTCAATCATCAATGTTTGCTGCTATCTTTGTTTACCTCATACATGTTTGCAAATTAATCTAGTCTTCGGCATTCAAGACAAGATACTTGAAATAAATTCAGTCTTGGATACAATAAAGCATACCGTAATTCATTGTGTCACTCCGGTGAGAAGGTATGAAGCTTGTTTGTCTTGAATAATTTTGTTTAGGTCTAACGATTTCTTTTAGAAAAGAGCCATTGAACATAAAGAGGATAATCTTAGTCATTTCAACAAGTAAGAATATCTTTCACTGGGTCTCCTCTAGATCTTTCACTAATTTTATTCTGCTTGTAAACATTATGCATTCTTGTAATAAGTAATGAGTCTACGATAAAGTACTCAATGTACTCATTGCTGCAAACATAAATTAAATAAGGGAAAACAAAACCAGGGGCCTATAGAATCCTAAGGATTTTATGTGAACAATGTTCAAATCCGGCTCAAAAAACTATATGAACTCTATGATATTGTTATAGCATTTGTAATGAGTACCTGTATAGCTCTTACTCAAAGGGAAGTGACCATTGAATCACTCACCACAGAAAAAAAAAACAGTTACAGACAGTGACCAAGTATCTTTCCTTCAAATGGTTTATTTTGTAAACAATGATCTTAATTTGAATTATCCATTGGTGGGTGTGGTTTTTTAAAGGACTAACTCAAAGTGCCGTGATAGTAATATAATATATGGTAGTTATTTAATATTAACAATTATTGTCACCAAATCAAAGATAATTTTAAATTTCTTAACTTGCTGAAATCTGGTAATTTAGTTAATCCCAAAGATGATCAGACAAACGTGACAGCTCACTTCACGTTATTTAACGAAAGCACAGGGTTTAAGCATCTGATAAGTAAAGAAATGGTAAATAGTCTTTGGTTTAGTGACAAGGATTGTCAATACCAATTTTTTGACGTTTGTAACTCCAAATAGACACATGTCTGAGAGAGTATCTTTAACAGCTTAGTAAGTGGTTGCAGTGGAAACTTTGTTACTTGAGTTCAATCCACACTGTTGCAGCTGGGTTTGGGGGAGGTTAAAACATTTAAAAGACTGCCGAAAAATAAGATGAGCTATGCCTTTTTTGTCTAAATTGCTTGAAGGTTTATCAATCAAACATAAATGTTCTCAGTAGCATTTTATGCTTTCTTATGCAAATCACTATCAAAAATTAATTTCTCTGTTTTAAATTGCTCATACCTGATTATACTGATAAAAGTTTGTCTATTTTATAGGGTGCTATGTTTGAAACTTAGTGCATTTTTCCAATGTAACAAATGTTTAGTCCTTATAGCAGATTTTTTTTTTTACATCACAGATAAAAAGCAGAAGGCAGTATGATGCACCACTAATCCACTTCTATTAACAGTTGGATTGGAGAAACAGATGCAGAGGTACATTTATATTAAAATCCATTTAATATTTTGATTGAATGACCTGCAAATATTTGTCCTGTCTGTTATTAAATAATGTAAGTTACTTCAGCTTCAAAGCGTGAGAAAAAGCAAAACTCAAAGAGGCAATATAAACAATTCTTAAAGAAACTGATCACTCATTCTCACAAAGGGGTGACAAATGCTGTCATAATGCATTCATGCAATATAAGGGAGATATACATTCACATATATGTAAAAAAAATGCTATGGTGGCATTTGAAAGTTGCATGGAAAATGCCTGTCCTGGTAAAATATGTCCTGATTTAGGCATGTATGGACAAAAATAAACCATTTTCTGGCAACAAAATAATTGTGAAGACAGGTATCCATTGAATATGCGAATCTGAATTTCTTTTAAACAAAGTAAAATTTTAAATTAACCATCATGACTTATTCATGTTTTCAATCTGCCAATCATTTACAAATCCTACACCAAACAGCCACCTAGGTACAGCCGAAGTATGATTTATTTGTTTCTATATTCATATGGTTAGTTTACCTCACTAGTTCCCTAGCTGTAGTATAACTTATATTTCTTTTCTTAACATTTTCAGATGTTAAGCTAACCTAACTGGTTCTCTACCTAGTTGTAGTATAACTTATGTTCCATTACTGTAGTATAACTTATCTTTATCTTTCCAACATTTTCAGATGGTAAGCTTACCAAATTGGTTCCCTACATAGCTGTAGTATAACTTATCTTTCTCTTTCTCTTTCTAACATTTCAGATGGTAAGCTTACCCAACTGGTTCCCCAAGCCACTTAGCCAGGCCTCTGGTATGGAGGTAGCCAGACTATCATTCCTGGGATTCATGTTTGCCTGGAGTGTATTTGCTGAGGACAATGTGAGTTTCAATTTTATTTTTTCTTGATGAAAAATGAAAATTAAGTTTAATTGGATTTTCCCCTCCTTATACACTGTGATATGACTGAGACGTTGTTGAGAAAGCGTTGAGCCCATATGAACATGTTAAGGGTTCAATGCAAGACAATAGAAAGTGCTTCATGTTTATTAAGCACTTTCTATAGTAATGCATTGAACCATTGATGTTCTGCATTGTTATGTAACATCAAAATCACGTCCTTAATCCTTCACTCTATGATACCTCACTTTGTGGTATCTGTTGCAAAACACCTTTCAAACCATTGAGTCAAAAGTATAAGCTGCTTCTAACGATTGCTCTCAAATCATTAAGAACATATTTGTTTCTTGCCTTTTACGGCTAATGTGATTATTTTAGCATGTAAAGAAAATTAAAAGATTTACTTAAATCAAGAACCTTAATGTTTAAAAAGACTACAAGTCATGCTTAGATAGTCAACAGACACTTTCTATGTGCCTTGCATCGCAAGCTGGAATATAGCAAGCTGGAATTATATTCCATGTTTATTTGATATTTAATGTGGTTAATGAATTATAGATTGTCCATAGTAAAGGGGAAAAGGATAAATTTGATATCATATATAGTTCCATAGAAGTAGTGGTGACTTACAAGTTGTGCTCCAAAATTGAGCTCTGATGTCATTAACAATCAATGATGTTAAACACCTATGCTGTTTGTATTTATATCAGATAATTTCTGTTTCAGACGAAGGTTGTAGAGAAGCATTTTGCAGGCCTGTCCCAACAATTAACCCCAGACAATGTCAGACTGGTGTACCAGTCCCTACAGCACAGAATGCAGTACCTCAGGGTAAGCATGTTTTACCCTCAGATCTATATCGGACTTAGCATATAGTGTTATGCAAAATGGTTGATACAATGTATGTCCTATCACAACGACTAAGATATGACTTTGGATATGTTCTTTTTTTTACCAATTCTCTCATATGGATTCAAATTTAGATACAAATGAAGTATAGAGCCATAACAATGAAAATGGGTGAAAAAAAATCTTTAAAATATAAATGATTGTGAAAAAAGGAGAAATTTGACTTATGAGTAATTTATCCTTTTGATGTTAATTATCATGATTGAGTAAATGTGGGATGTTTTGAATCAAGCTGTTATCACCTAATACAAAGAAATATTATTACCTAATTCAAAGGAATGATCATCGTTTCTAGTGTGACAAGCACTGTCGATCATAAACTCTATTATAAAGATAACCATAAGCGTAATTTAGAATGAATTATTTATGAGTCATCTAGTTTTCAACTGACACAAGTGACCATAATTACCATGCTGGACACATTTTGCTGAGGTCATTAGGTAGTACCTAACTAAGAAAAAAAAATGGTTGAAAGAATAACATCCAAGACTATCCATAGCAAGAAAAAGAATTCAAATATTAATTATTTACAAGCCAGCATTTCGAGACAGCTCTTGAAGAAATGATGAATGAAAAGAAAAAACAGCTCATAACTTAAACTTGAGAAAAAAAACACAGATTTTTCTCACCTTTTTTCTCCCCTTAGTGAGAATGTGTGTGAAACTAACAAAAAAAATTAATTATTTCTTTTAAAAATTTATGTTTGTTTATATATGTACATGCATTCAGTTAGCCTCAATAATAGCTGATGGTATTTGATGTCATGTCTGTTGCACTTCACCATCTAAATTTGAAAAACACTTTCATAGTACATGTAGATAAAACTCTGTATTCTCTACATATACATGGTATAAAGTTGTAATGAAGCATTGTAGTGACCTTTGTGGTCTAATGGTAAAGGTGGTTGACTTTGTACCAAGGGATCCTATGCTAAAGCCCCTCTGGTTTCTTGGGAATGTTCTTTGGCAAGACACTTCAGACCCCATACCTAGTACTTTTTTTTTTTTGTATATGGGTTTTACATCACATCAACATTATTTCAGTTATGTAGCGATGCCCGACTCTTAATGATGGAGGAAGACCCCATACTCAACTGCCCACAAGGGCTGGTCAAGGCGGGTAGAACCATCGGCATTCCGTAAGTCAGTCGGGAGACTGCCTCTCATGAAAATCCATATCCCTCTCAGGATTTGAACCCACGCGGAGAGGGGCCATGTGATTTCAAGTTCATACCTAGTACTGGCTTCGGAAATCCATAATATAAATGAAAATTGTTGACATGGCATTTAACACTTTAGAAAAAAGGTATTCATACCTAAATATCATTTTCATCTATACTCTTTTATAGATGTCCAAAAAACCATCAACAGTAGGAGGACCTTGGCAGTTGAGTGAAATTCAGGGATGATGAAGTAAATACACAGGAGTAGGATTGGAGACCCTTAAGGACTGCCATCTTAAAGTGTTTGGCTTGAAAAGATAAATAGTTTTATATCAAAGCCATCTGATTTCCTTATCAGTTTTCCATTTGATAGTTTTGTGTTATGTTAAGGACAGCATGGTACAAGAGAATCGCGTTTTTTCCTGGTATCATAGGGTACATGTATTATGAATTGGCAACACACTCTTTGTTTGTTATTCATAGAAACTGAATGTATAGCTCACAGGGAATATTTATTAAAAGGAAAGTACAAGAAGTAAAAACATTTAAGCTAGCGTTGTTTGAGAGGTGTTGTTTTGGGTCGTCAATTTAGGTTTTGAGTCTGATTTGTTATCCTATATATAAATATCCTAAACATAATTACTTATTTTGTGAAGTAGGATTTTTTTCAGAATCAGTCTATCATCTTTTTAACGTTTTAAAATATGTAACGCTAGGAGAAAGCAAAGGGTGTTTTTTAAATCTTGTAAATGTTAGTCATATGTCAGATATAACTCTGAAGAATACTGCAGAAGGTAAACAAACAATTCACAATGAATACATAGTATTTGAACTGGTGTCTCCTAATATTGACAAAAAGCATTCTTTTGAAAACATGACTGGACAATTTGGATAAGAAAGAATCAAGGGAAAAGAAGTTATAAATTTCATACAAGGTAGTTCACACAAAAAAACCTTGTCGATACTCAAAAGGATGAAGTCAAAACGATGAAACGTCAACCAGAGTCAATTAAACAACAAGACGTCACAATTAAATAGAGAGACTGCCTTGAATTTCCCAATATAACTGATTCTTTTTTTAGTTTTATGAATTTTGACTTGAAATTTTTAGATATTAATTTCGACATGTTACCAAATCATAATATGTAAAAAGTTAAAAAAAAACTAAATTTTGGTCCATAAGACTGATTTCTGCAGTCACTAACACGCATATGTATAAATATGCATAATAAAAACATACATTTTGTAAAACTTGTTATTTTCCAGTCACTTAACAA
The DNA here is from genome assembly GCA_947846245.1 of Cerastoderma edule. Classification (NCBI taxonomy): domain Eukaryota; kingdom Metazoa; phylum Mollusca; class Bivalvia; order Cardiida; family Cardiidae; genus Cerastoderma; species Cerastoderma edule. The sequence goes on from OX401404.1 coordinate 1,526,560, forward strand.
AACACCTTCACACATGTTTGTCTCTGACTAATAAAAAGAGAAAGCTATTGAAAAATAAATACATTTAAATACTAATAAAACTATCTTTGTTGTATTTGTCTCCTATTTGTTTTCCTATTCATACTCATACGATTTTCTTATAATGAATATTCCAGCAACAAATATGGATGCATTTGGCAACTGAAGTATATTTTGTAGGGTTCTACGTGGCCTCATGTAAAATTCATAACCTTGATGTCCAAAGTCTGAACCTCACTAGCGTTTTTTTCTTGGGATGTCCTTGAGATATTTGAAAGTTTTTAGTCTATTGCTGATGAAAGCAAGCAGTAAAGCAAATGAAATACTGTTGACATTGCTTTTAACCCTTGCAGGATTATCAGCCATTTGAATCATGTCATCCAACTTTAGTGACTTCAGCACTTTGATTTTTACTTTTGTGACTCCAAATACACACATCTCTGAGAGAGCATCTTTAAAAAAATCGTAACAAAATGGAGAAAATTTGGTATGTGACCTTACAACCCATTCCCTAAGGTAGAGATACAAACTTGCACATTGAACTTTAACTAAGATTTTCTTAGTACAAAGAGTGCCATACCTTTGTTAAAATCAGAACCAAAGTTATAAGACTTCGTATTTTACCTTGTAATGTAAGCTCAAATACATGTGACAACTTCCATTTAATGCCCCAAAATACTCCCGTTTAAGTGCTGAATGTTAGTGAAAATTTTTGGCACAAGTGAGAAACAGCTGGACAGATATGGAATCATATGAATTTTTTTTAAGAAAGTTGAATTAAGGAAGATATTAATGATTTCAAAATATGTTGTGATCGTCAGGTTTTGACGAACATTTTGACAGACAATACTGACGATCGCACATTAGTTTTTAATGATTTCAGATATTGTTTAAAGTGTATGAGCAGTTTTATTCATTAGTATAGGAAGCAAAGGTCCGAAATATTTACTCTGTTTAAACAGCTTTGTCATAGAACAATTAATTGTCAAATTATTAACTTCTATAATGTGTCTGACAAACATTTGGAAAGTTGCATCTGATTCCGGTTAAAATAATTATGATCGCAACACAAAGGCGCAAATCTTCTATTCACAATCCATTTTTTGAGACAGTAATGATTCATTTGGACTACGGTTCCCTAAATAGTCCTTTTAATGTAAGTTTGGTGATATTTCCATGTTAGAATGCAATATTTACTGTTATCCCCAGTGCGATCTTCATCTGGATTTGACAGACAGCTCAAAAGATAGATTTTCTCTCATGCGTTGCTCTCCATTAGGTATGCACCAATTTGAACTCTCTAAATACGCATGCACCACGGCATAGCCACTGGTCCATATCGATTTTTTATGCAAAATATGTGTGTTTACCCTCCGATTATGTTGCGATCGTAAGCGCTCAGAATTGACAGAATCTGCGATCGCACGCGATTTGACTCCAATAGAATCCGCTATATCAGATAAATCTTAGATGAACACATCTTATTTCAAATAAAAACCTGTAATGATGGAATTGACACTTAAATTGAGGGCATTGTGCTTTATGTTTGAGAAATATCATTACTTGAGGGAAGGTGTAGGATCATTATTATTGACAGATTGAAGGTTAAAATATTAGCCAGAATAAAAGTTAATTTTCTCCTATCCCAGATTGTTTTATAAACCATGATTTTGAAAAAGATGACAAATTCATATCGCTATTAGCGATACCTAAGACTGAATTACAATTCACACATAAATGTGTGGGGTTTTTTTACCATTAAATAGTACGACCGAGAAATTGGGAGTTGTGTCTGTCAAACTATTATAGGTATTTAGCTATAAAAACCTTCTTTTTCCTACAGCAAAGATTTGAATGAAAATATGTCATTTGTTATAATTAAACATTGCTGTGTTAAAAAAGACAGGTAAAAATTTAAATTCCAAAACCTAATTCCAAGGGAAAAACTACTCTGCGATTTTTTTGACAGACAATGTCCCTGTTTATTTGGAAGTTGTCATGTGTGAAGTTTCAATTCATTCTCCTCTGTTGTTTATGAGAGATAAACATGCGTGTAAAACTTTAATCATTCATTCCATAATTTGGTTAAATCAAGATCAAATTTTAGCGACTTGACCATAAACCTCACAGAATTACTTTTTACATGTGTGAAGATTCAACCTATTACTTAAGGTAGTTGATGAGATATACTAAGCAGTGACACCTACATAAGAGTGAGTAGTATAGCTCTTCTTATTCTTTGAATAGCAAAGCTCAAAGTTGATGAAAAACAGACCAGCTGACAGTTAAACAATGGATCCCAAAATCTCACCATGAACATGAGTAAAATTAACCCTTTACGGTATATAGCGCCGTTCGCCGCCTTATCGATTACCGTATAAAACCCTTTTTGCCGTTATACCTATTACCGTATAAAACCTATTTTGACGTTCTATCGATGACCGCATACAACGCTTTTTGACAGCTAAAAAATTGATTCAACTTTAGCCCTTCATAACACATCTTTGCACACACATCATTTTCTCCAAATTTTATTTTCTTCTAAAATAAATATGTCTTCTTTCATTTCCGATGATAAAATCATAGGGTCAAAGTTTAAACTTTTGCTCGAGAGAGAATCTTTTGATAATGGTCTCACGACACGCTATCAAATTGAGATGAAGGGAATCCAAACTACCAACCCAATTAATGAGAAGCCTTCCGGTCATAAAAAATCAAAACAAAGCCGATTTGTAAAGACTCGATAAGGATTTCATGCAATCCTTTAGTAACTTAACACATTTCTAAAAATACTATCCAATTAAAACGAGAGCATACGGCATGCGACCTGTAAAGGATGTTTGTGACACAGAGCTATTGTTCAAAGTTTAAAGGTGATTGAAAATCGAGCCGTCAAATAATTGACGTTATAAAGATGGCTTTTTAAAAATATTTAGCCAATTTGGTGTTTCCGATCGCAAGTCAGACATCAATGTAGATTCAGAGCAGTAATTTGATCGTTTTTTTAAGCCTAAAGATGATGAAACGTTGATAAATATTACCAATTCACGGACAAGCAAATTCGATCATTCCTCCGACTTTGACAACTACGAGCTTTTGGTAAATTCATCACCGATGGTCACGTATTTTACGGAAATATTAGCATGTTTCGTTGCCAAAATGAATTGATTTTCACTGTTCTACATTTATTAGAAGGACAAGGTTTAACTACTTTACAAAGCAATATTGTGTTGAAATACATTCTTTTCTTCATTTTGGAAACGGTTTTAATGGGAAGTAAAGTAAAACGATTCAGCTTTGTTGAGAAATATGCAAAGACAAAGTATGTATCTCAAGCCATGAATGGTATTTTTCGGCAACAAAATTCCCTACAATTGATGACAAAACAGAAAAACAAATTAGGGATCTATCAGGGAGAACACATAAGTCATTTTATTACTTTTGATTTTGTATAATTCACGCCGTAATATACATTTTCATTGTTTGTTTAATTTACTACACCTTAATCCTGATATGAATGTATCACTAAATAAAGAAGAAAACATCAACTTAAAGGAAATTTTGTTCTTGTCGTCTTTTATTCTTTGAGAAAATCTATTAGATGAATGTAAAATGCATTAATTTGGGTTTGATTAACAGTACCCTAATCAATAACAATTATCGGAGATAATCCTGTGCAAATAGGTACCCAGGGTGACTAATTATGTATGCGTTAATGGTCTTTGATAATCGGATGGTTTATACCTATAGTGTCACTGATAAGCCTTATCTCTATACCTTAAAGGGTTAACTGAAACTAACTTACTCTCTCCGTGATGTCTCAACACCTTTTTTGGATGGAAGATGGCAACCGTCAAACACCATAATGGGCTTTATGTTTTTAGCTAAGAGATTATTGAGGAACTTCATACAGTAATTTACGTATCTGAAAGATAAGAAAAAATCTTCAATAGGGATAGAGGGCAGTCAGTGAACAATGACTTGTATCTTTCTTTTGTTCTGTTTCTAAATTCTTAATTTCAATAAAATAATCTTAATTTAGAAAAGTCTGATAGGAAAAGGTAAATAGGATTGAGGTCTGCTTATCTTTTTTTTTAACTCTTCAAGACTCCCATTCGATAATTTACATGATTACCAATAAAGTTGTTCAATATGAATAAAACATTACATCTGCAAGGGAAGCAGACTTTTAATATTATAAATGATTCATCATACCTGAAAATTAACACTCCTTCCTTGAATTTCACAATCTACATTGCATCGTTTACATATTGGACAGAATGTAGTTAATATTGTCAGTTTTCTTAGACCTAGAATGTCATTTGTACTTCTCAATCAAGCATGCTGATTTGTTAACATAATAAAATTCTAGTCAAGATAATCCAGAAGTAGATATGTAATACAATTACAGCTAAGATCATCCAAGTCAAATAAAAAAACAAGAGGGCCATAATGGCCCTAGAACCGCTCACCTGAGATTACCACCTATTTGAAGAATAGTAAGAAATATTGCTTTTAACTTTTACACAGAGTTTTTTGCGCTTCTATGCATTGACCTTTTTTTATTCCCATTTTACAAGTTGGACTCTGTATGCTTGATGTGGGACATTAAAATGGTACATAATTCTTACAATGCAGAAACTGAATATTTTACTTTTACAGATTGTATGTACGAAGATCAGCCTGCACTTTTTTCCAGTATGATCTATTGTTGCCATCATTTTGGCATATTTGGACATCCAAATTGATACTGATGTATTTTGTTAAAAATTCTACCATACATGTATATAGTGGAAATGCAAACAGGTTCATATTTTAACGCACCCTGGTGGCCATGTTTTTTTTTAAATATAAAAATTCTTTGAACAATCCTTAAAAAGGGGCCCAAAAAGAACATTCCTGCAGAATCAATTCTGAGATACGATCAGTGGTTTCTGACAAGAAGATTTTTCTTAGAGTTTTAACCAAATATAGACATGCCAGCTTTTTTGGTAACATGACTAATTTTGCTTTGACAAATCTTTCTCCCTTCCAACTAGGGATGCTCAGCATGACATCGAGTTTCCAAGAGGTTTGGGAAGAAAATATTTTTATTAAGTTGTAAATTTTACCATACATGTATATAATGAAAACAAAAACACTTTCAAAGTTCAACATACCCTGGTGGCCGTTTTTCGAGATATCTAATTTTTTTTTACTAATATTTATAGAAGGGCCCCCAAAGATCATTCCTGTGAAATTATTTTGAAATCTGACCAGTGGTTTTTGATAAGAAGATTTTTTTAAGGTTTTTACCAAATATGGGCATATTTGACAAATCTTTCTCCCCTCTAACTAGGGATGCTTCACATAATATCTCATTGAAATTGACCCAGAGGTTTGGAAAAAAAGATGTTTGTAAAGTTATAAATTTTAGCATACATGTATATAGTGAAAACAAAAACGCGTTCAAAGTTCAACGCAGCCTGGTGGCCATGTTATCCGAGATATCAAATTTCTTTGATCAACTTTTGAAAAGAGGACCCCAAAGAGCATTTCTGTGAAATTATTTTGGAAACTGATCAGTGGATTTTGACAAGAAGATTTTTTTAAGGTTTTTTACCAAATATGGGCATGGCAGCCATTTTGGTCACATGACTAATTTTTTTTTTGACAAATCTTTCTCCCCTCCAACTAGAGATGCTTCACATGATATCTCATTAAAATTGGCCATGAGGTTTGGAAAAAAAAGAGGTTTGTAAAGTTATAAATTCTAGCATACATGTATATATATTTTGAATTTTGACCAGTGGTTTCAGACAAGAAGATTTTTTAAAAATTGCAGAAATTCCCCCTTTTTCATGCCACGGCAACCAGTTCTGCATGGAATCAATTTCTTTGAACAACTTTTGAAGAGCATCACCCAACGGACATTCCTATGAAGTTTGGTTAAGATTGGCTCAATGGTTTAGGAGGAGAAGATGTTTAAAGAAATTGTTGACGGCGCACGACAGACGACGTATGACGGATATTGGGCGATCACAAAAGCTCACCTTGAGCACTTTGTGCTCAGGTGAGCCAAAAATAAGTAATTATACATGCCCATAGCTTTGTTTGATACAGAGATAGTAATCAACAAATTAATTTTGAGACTATGGAGATACTGTTATTTGTATTTATTAATTCATATGGGGTTAAACATTGCGTCAACATTATTTCAGTTATGTTACAATGACCCACTCTCAATGATGGAGGAAGACCCCATACTCAACTGCCCATAAGAACTGGTCAAGCAAGGTAGAACCATTGGCACTCCATAAGTCAGTCGGGAGACTGCGTCTCATGAAAAACCAGACGCCATTACTGGGATTTGAACCAATGCGGAGAGGGGCCATGTAATTTTAAGTTCTGTACTCTAACCATTAGGCCACGGGGGACCCATGTTAAGTGTATAGAATACCATATCTGTCATTAATATCCTGGCCATTTTTTTTCATCAAATCTCAACACGATATTGGTTTGGTATTAATAGGCATACTCCTGATCTCTGCTCTATAACCTAGGTCATGCAGGCCCCTGACTTGTTTCTTGCAGGCCCCTAACTGGTTTCTTGCAGGCCCCTGACTGGTTTCTAAGATTTAAGATTATTTGCTTAAACAAGCTTGTTTGTCAGATAAAGCCCACCCATGCTATATATCAAAATTTTACAGAATATCAATATTCTTTACATACTCTTTATGCATGAACACAATGTTTTTTTCATTCAATTCAATTAATTGGCAGGATTTAATATGTAAAATTAGAATTCTATATTTGGAATTTTTAAACGACTGAATTGACATGGATATGTATTTCTAGATTTAATCAAGATTCATATTAGATATATGTGATGCATTAGCATTAAAATTGACATTGATATAACTGCAATTACAAATTAGCTATCAATAGTGGTTTTTCATTCCCCAGAATACAACAGTACAAAAATCATAATGTTTTGAGGCACTTTTGTTTAAAACATGTATTTTCATTTTCTCATCTGCGAAGAGGCACTTTTAAAATCATAAAATCAAGCATCTGATAATGGTTCCATCTAAGATTCCAAACTACACTTACTGATCAGTCTTTTCTCCTAAAGCAAGTTTTTCCGCACAGGAAAATGCCCCTTTATGGAGCCAGCAGTAAGCATCTATTGCGATGGTACATCCTTCAAATTTTGACACATTGACAGGTTGATGTATCTTTTTCAAAAATGGTAGAAGTCCAGTAATCCCCATTCTTATTCCGTTCCTTCTACACCACTGAAAAATACAACATGTATATACAAGAGAAAATTGATGCAAGCCTCAAAGTCGCCCGCAAAAATTATTTTGATTTGTCTTCCTAAAAAAAAACCATCCAACAAAACATGAAAGGAATAGAATAGAAATTTATTTATTATACATACAAACCTATCTAGTCATTCAAACTCATTAGAAAGAGCCTGCTACTCGGCTAATGAAAACAATTTCACATGACATTATGAAACCAGCAACTTTAAAGACATTGTAACAAAACAAGATATGGCTTTTTTTTTAAAACTTATCTTTATCGTTTATCAATATGGCTTCTTCGAAATTTCCCAAAATTAATTTTGTGCAGGTGTTTTCAATTTGGAGAACTATCTAATTTCAATATGATCAAATGTGTTAAGAAATATGCAACAGAATAATTTAACCAGCAAACCCATATAGAAACTGAGTCTTTCTAAACTTTTATGAAAGTTGTCTGTAATTGTTTTCATTTTTGGCCAACACTAAATATGTATTGGAAACTGCTTGTTTAAAATATTGATAAGGAAGTCAGATGTCAAACGAACACGCGATAATACGCTTGCAGCAGAAGCTAGAATCTATTGTGGAGGCAAAATAAATAAATGTTCAATACAAGCAATTTCTGTATATTATTTGTCATACTTTGTAATTGGTGTCAGTTTATGCTTACAAATTGGATAACGAAATTATCATATACAAAAAAAACCACTTAAACAATGAAAAAGTTCATGGAAGCTGCATCATTAATCATTTTCTTTAAATGTCTACCAACTATGATTGAACTGAGAGACCAGAAACTTGTCATTAATATGACGGTTTGGGAAATCATTGTGACGGAATGCGAATCTCGTTACAACTAAGCACATTTTCTCCCATTATTTTCACACTCGATCCTTTTTTTTAGGCCTAAAAAAAAGTTGTTTGTTAAGGGTAACCCGACCCTACCTCGCCAAACCTGCCTACCCGAAAGATTATATTGACCATTGGCAGAAAAAAATCAATTGGCGCTGTATTTTTAACTAATCCATTTGAAACGTCTTGAGCATTTCCGACAGGCTAGTTTTTTTTTAGTTAAATAGATCAAAAATGTTAGACAAACATATGTTTTTTGTGTCTTCTTTCTGTGCCTAAACTTCTGAAAATGCATTTTGATGGATGCTGGTCTGTGGCAGATTTTAGACAGTTCTATACTGTTTTAACTATTTTCTTCAAAAAGAAATATGCATGTTAAAGTGAAGCTCAAAATTAAAAAATAATAAATAAAAAAAATCCCTACCTACCATACCTACTGATTTTGAAGCTGTTACCCTAGACAAACAATTTTTTATGCCTTATATAAAACAATCAATTAAATCATAATCTTAGTAGCACCCAACCATGTTTTCAGTATTAATATAGTACTAACGAAAAGTTAAAAAATGTATAACAAATTACTGAAGATAACGTATATCTAATATCAAATTCTTTTTAAAATGTTATTAATGTATATTAACATGCAATAATGTAGGGGGAAAGGCAACAATCTTGTTTGCTCATGTTCAATTCTAAAGAACGAGGAAGCTAAAAGCAGGCAGCATTTATAAGATATGAAGACAATATTTTAATTGCAATATTGGTTAGATGAAACCATTGCAAAAGAAAAGCAATTAACAAAATGTCTACTCATTAATTTATATCTTTGAGACACCACTAATAGCAAACTATAACTTTTAAGTGAAAATTTCTTTATTAGCACTGACCAATCCAAGCTTTTTTTAATGTTTCATCATATTAAGTGATGTGCACTAACCTAACATGGAAGACGCATTTGTATTTCTGCCTAAACAAACCATTACATATAACACTTTTAAGAGTGAGTTGGATGTGGGACATTCTATGTTGACCTAATTAGAACTACAAAAAGACCAAATCTTAGCATTTTACAGATATTTTGCTACTGTCATTCTTGAAACACAGTTTTGGCATCACATTAAGGATTGTTGTTGATGCTATCGCGCCAAGTGACTAAAATTAAATGTACGGTACAAGCGTAATATGGGACGAATCCCATAGAAAAAGATCGAAGTGTTTTAGTGATTATCTTTTTGCTTTTAACAATATATCATTAAAAGCATCTGTATAAATACTTTCTGATTGTGAAATGTTGCTTTACCGAAAGAAAGTGGGCGATTTAAAGGATAGAATGTCGATAATTCTGCCTTAAGGCTGAAAACCGCTTTTGCATCAGCACTAAGACCGTAACGCCTATTGTTTTCTTTGTTATTTTCCTCGATCAAAATGGAATTTATAGGCGATGGACTAAAGACTAAATGGCTGCATACATTAATTATCATTTAATCATAAACAACTATATACAATCAATGCTTAAGCGGTTAAAAGAAATGTTTGAAGGAATAAACAGGGTCGGTCTTTTAACAAAGGCGATTTGACAGTTGAGATGATACGAGCACCTACAGACGCTTTTCATTGGTCAAATTGTTTGACTGTCACCTCGTAGATTACATTATAAAATATAGGGTTTTAGAATATCAATCATAGAGCAAGTCTAAAATACCTCGTCAGACGAGTTTACACATTTGACTGGCACTCGGTAACATATTATTGATAAAGAATACCGATTTTTAGGCTAACTAAACGAGATACAGGCTGAAAAATGGACCTGTTATTGTTAGAAATGGATCTTATTTTAAACTAATTCTCTTAATAAAACCTTTTAAGAACACAAAATCAAATTTTAAACATTTTTTTAAACAATGAAAAAAGTAGGAAAGGTATAGAAGTAATAAGATAAAAGCCTCTGTTATGAATTATTTTCAAAATAATGGAAACAAAATTCAATATAGCATCCCTTTCACCATATGCACTAACCAAAAGCTTCTACAAATATGATCCCCACCTTCTGGCAGGTGATCAATAATGTGTTTGCTGTTCCTTAAAATATGTTGACATGTAAGTTATACCCCTTATCGGAAGCACTAATGTATGAACTATATTCATCTGTTTTGAAAGACAACATCATAACTTCTTTGTTTTGTTATATAAGCATTGTGAATAAAGATTACTGCCCCAGACATGTGCAAAAAGAAAATGCCGCATTCACATTTAAGCACAGATATTGTTTAGACTTATCTGACAAATTTATCTATAAGATTTTTGTCTGGCGATGTTTCCTCGCCAGAAATTCTAACAATTTGACAAAGCAAAGGCTGTATGCTTTCCATCTTTGAACTTATCTTGTTTGATATAAAACCTGAGGCAACCACTTCAGGTGTCACACAGGTATCTCTAGACAAGGGGTTATTCTCTAAATCCATACTATACAGTCTTTTGTACTTCAAATAGAAAAGTATAGTCAGTGTAAGGCCAATGATGTTTTATTAAGGCAAAGGCTGTTTTAAATTATTACTGATATCTATCAATTTCGTGTTTTTGGATAAGAATTTTGGAATAGGACCTTGCTTGTTGGGCTTAAAGAGACTCTCTCAGATATTTGTGCTTTGGGAGTAATAAACGTTTGAAAAAAATTGATATTCACAATCCTTATCACTTAATCAAAGATCGCTTTCAATTTCTTTACTTATTATTTGCTAAAACCTGTGTTTTTCGTTGATTAATATGAAGTGAGCCTTCGTGTCTGTCTGTTTTTCTTTACAAAAGCCGGTTTATAAATAAACGAAGGAATTCTCTCTTGCATCCTTTGCTATTGTTACTTGAAAACTAAAAAAAACCCTACAAAACAACAACCTGACTTTATCCTCAACATCTAATGAAGAAAGCGTGAGTATTTTTTATTTTCCTCATCAAATTGAGCAAGATTCAATATATATATTAACCCATTACCAAACAAAAGGGCCATAATGGCCCTAGAACCGCTCACCTGAGATTACCACCTACTTGAAGAATAGTTAGAAACATTGCTTTTAACTTTTACACAGAGTTTCTTGTGCTTCTATGCATTGACCTTTTTTTATTCCCATTTAACAAGCTGGACACTGTTACCGTATGCTTGATGTCGGACATTAAAATGGTACATAATTCTTACAATGCGAAAACTGCATATTTTACATTTACAGATTGTGTGGACGAAGATCAGCCTGCACTTTTGTCCAGTATGATCTATTGATGACATTTTGTGGTTATCATTTTGGCATATTTGGACATCCAAATTGTATTGATATTGAGGTATTTTGTTAAAAATTCTACCATACATGTATATGAATGAATGAATGAATGAATGAATGAACATTTTATTTTAGTGACATGTGTTAAGTATAAACAGTAAAGTAGATATATAATAACACAACACCCGGCAAGGTTGGGCCTATAGGTCACTTTTTCCAACAATTAAACAAAACATTTTCCTGATCCCTGAATTTTATCATACATGTATATATAGTGAAAACAAATACGCATTCAAAGTTCAACGCACCCTGGCAGCCATGTTTTTCGAGATATCTAATTCTTTTTTTAAACCTTAATAGAAGGGCCCCAAAAGAACATTCCTCTGAAATTATTTGGAAATCTGACCTGTGGTTTGTGACAAGAAGATTTCTTTAAGGTTTTTACCAAATATGGGCATGGCAGCCATTCTAGTCACATGACTAACCTTTTTTTGACAAATCTTTCTTCCCTCTAACTAGGGATGATTCACATAATATCTAATTGAAATTGGCCAAAAGGTTTGGAAAAAAAAGATATTTGTAAAGTTATAAACTTTAGCAGTCATGTATATAGTGAAAACAACAATGCGTTCAAAGTTCAACACAGCCTGGCGGCCATGTTTTACGAGATATCAAAATTCTTTGAACTACTATTAAAAAGAGGCCCCAAAAGAACATTCCTGTGAAATTATTTTGAATTCTGACAAGTCGTTTCAGACAAGAAGATTTTTAAAAAATTGCAGAAATTCCCTCTTTTTTATGCCACGGCAACCAAAGTTCTGCATGGAATCAATTTTTTTGAACAGATTTTGAAGAGCATCACCCAACAGACATTCCTGTGAAGTTCCGTTAAGATTGGCTCAATGGTTTAGGAGGAAAAGATGTTTAAAGAAATTGTTGACGACGGACGATGTACCATGGACATTTGGCGATCACAAAAGCTGACCTTCAGGTGAGCTAAAATTAATGATATTGAACCTCTTTGGTGCAGAAGACTCTGGAAAACACTGTAGGAAAAGGAGAAATTGCTCTTAATGAGTAATTTTCCATTCTCCTTCACTGTTTTCTGCGCTTTCACATGATTATTTTCCAATTGCATCACATTTTGAAATGCGGTCTGCAAACTCTTTCAATTTGAGACCAGTGTTAATTTTAGAAATGAAAGTTATCGTGTCCTTTTGGACACACATCTTTTGAAACTATGTGTCCAAGGCTAAAACTATGCGTCCAAGTACCAATGATCCAAGCTATAACATCATGTCAAATAGTATAATACTTGTTAATAATGATAATCTTAGCTTAAATGACTCAAAACAATGCAGATTTGATAGAAAGAAAGCATGAGACAGCATGCTTTATGATGTTTACTACAATGTAAACATTACTTGTGTTGATGAGAATGCTTCCGGCTGGACACATATCTTTTGAAATGATGTGTCCTCAGCAATTTTTATGTATATATGACACGGGACGCAAAGGTAAAATTATCACAGTGAGACAGACAGTTGAAAATTTGGCGTTTGGTAAAGGGTTAATGTGTTTGCTGTTTGTTTTCATCCTTGCTCATCCCATTTTCGCTTGACAAAAATGATGTGTGGGTCCATGCACATGTGCAGTTAAGGTTTTTAATGACCCACATGACAAAGGTATCTAAAAATACTATCCCTCACTCTTAGTTTAAATCATTGTTTGAAAAATAAACCTGTTTGAGCGGTCTGCAATATCTGCAATTCTAATGTCCTTTATCTTTTCTGTACAGTTTTGGTTACCGTTGGGAAGCTGTCAATAATCTACTTCTATGTTACTTTAGAAATCTATTTTTTTTTTTACTGTAGAAGAGCCTCTAAGTTAAAATACATACTTTACAACACATGCCATGTGTTTCGAAGAAACCGGATGTGATGTGAACTTGCCCATTACTTTGTAAAGTATAATGCATATGCTATCTTAACGCAGCCAGTTTAAATCTGTTTACCAGGACTCTTTAAACACCTGCTTAAAGAGACTCTCTCAGAAATTTGTGCTTTGGGAGTAATAAATGTTAAAAATTAAATATTCACAAACCTTATCGCTAAACCAAAGACCATTTTAATTTCTTTACTTATAAGTTGCCAAAACCCTGTGATTTCATTAATGTGAAGTGAACATTCGCACCTTTCTATTCTTCTTTTGGAAAGCAGTTTATAAATAAACAGAGAAATTCCTTTTTGTGCGTCTCGCTTTTGTCAGGTGACGATTAAAAATAGAAACTACACTACAGCATCAACAACATGGCCGAATCATCAACATCCTCAGTAGAAGAAGTGGGTAGTGCTATGTACTGAGTTCTGGGACTTTGAAGGGTGATAGAAATAACATGAGGCTTACATCTATAGAACAAATACACACACCGGTTCATGGCCTACACACTACTAAATATGCTACATGACACATACCTCCCCCCTTAAGAAAAACTTTGATAAGATGACACAAGTTAAAGTAAAATCTTAAAGTCAAAATTTACAATGTAGAATAACTAAATTCTTTGAAAAAAACCCTTAATTGTTAAATTAATTGTTAAATTTTTTCATGAAATATATGTGTGAAAGTTCTCAATCACTCTTTTAAATCAATTTCTTCTCATTTCCTATGAAATGGTATCACTGTCTGACTGGCTACTAATTTTGAAAAAAAATTAAACACATTTCAAACAAAAAGTTTACAAAAAAAACTGTTTGTACATGCAACCACAATTATGAACTAACTAGCATGTTTGTAACATTTCTCTTGCAGACAACACACTCAATGTATCATGAACAAATACATGATGCACAATCTATATGTGAAATATTTAACTAGACTGATTTTACCATATGTAATTCAAAATACAGTCATGTTAGTAAATGTTCATAATTCTGATTGAATAATGACTAGTTCTGCTGATCACCAAGGGATTATTATGCCCTCATACACACAAGTGATCAGCTCACAGATCTAATCTATTGGGTTTCTTCCGAATTCTCTCCGGGTATCGACGGCTTGTCAGAACATCTGGAGCTCTTTTCGGAGATGAGGTTGCGACCATCTCTGGTACAGGCCAAGAAGGAGCAGCCTTTTGGTCTGCAATGGTGACAGTTGCTGGATTTCTGCACTTCACAGATTCTGCAACTGGTGAATCTCTCTCGAATACAGGATTTATCAGATTTGGAGCTGGAACATTGTCTGATGATGCATGAATCTGGTCTGTGTGCCTGCGCCACATCACACCAGGTGCGATCTCAACCTGATATGACACTGGTCCGGTTTTTGTGTGGACAACACCTGATAACCACTTATCGTGTCCATTACGATAACCACATACTGCAACACTTTTGCCGACATGAAACTGACGTTCACGTGTTCAACGTATCATCTTTGACTGTTGTCCTTCAACAAACTGCTTGAGGCAAGGACAACTTTGTCTAGGCTCGTACTCAATGAGAGGCCAAGGAATAATTTTGCTGGCGATTCTTTGGTCGTAGCATGTTCTGCATTACGGATTTTGCAGCAAGAATTTAGAAACTTCGGTTTGCTTTCAATGCTTCTTTGAGTGTCTGCACAAACTTTTCAGCCAATTTGTTGTATGTGTATGATATGGAGCGCTGCGAATATGTTTCACCCCATTCATTTTCAGGAAATGTTTGAACTCTTCGCTCACAAATTGTGGACATTTATCGCTGACAAGTTCATCACATACGCCACAATCTGCAAATACAGCTTGAATAACTTCAATGGTTTGTGATGCCGTTGTCTTCTTCATCACCTTTACAATTGGCCATTTTGAGTTTGCGTCGACAATGACCAAGTATAAGTAACCCTGGAAAGTTCCAGCGAAGTCGACATGCACTCGACTCCATGGCTTCTTTGGAAACTCCCACGGATGAATTGGAGCTTCTGGCCAGCTTGGTTTGTTGGCCATACATCCAGAGCAACGCTTTGTCAACTCTTCTAAATCAGTGTCAAGATTTGGCCACCAAACGTAACTTCTTCCCAATGACATCATCTTCATGATGCCTATATGACCATCATGGAGCTCGTAAAGCACTTGTTTCTGCAAAATGTCTGACACTTATACTCTTGGGCCCCACATCAAACAACCTTGATGTAGTGACAATTCATGGGGTCGGTTCAAATACGTTCCTAACTTAACGTGTCAATGCCTTTGAAGCCTGTAGCTACTACTTCATACACTTTCGACAATACAGAGTCATTTCTTGTTGTACTTGCGATCTGCTTACAGGTTACTGGCAAACTGTCAATGAGTGAATTTAGGTACACTTCAGTTGCATCAAAATGCATTACTTCTGCTTTTTTCAACAGTACTCTTGAGAGAGAGTCACAGTTTCCATGTGTTTTTGTATTCTTATACAGTCGAGTCTCGTTTATCCAGACAGTTTCGTTCCCAGGAGTAATGTTCGTATTAACGAATAATCCGAAATAAACAATCAGCGAGTTTCCAGTGAAATGTTTGCCTATACAGTCGAGCCTCATTTATCCGAACACTTTCGTTCCCAGGAGTAATGTTCGTATTAACGAATAATCCGGAATAAACAATCAGCGAGTTTCCAGTGAAAGGTTTACCTATACACCGTTTTTTATAATAATTACTATGAAGTAAAAAAAACCATAATAGTTGGAAATGATTGCCACACATTGTCTCCTGATCGCTGTCAATGCAGCGAGTTAACACCTTTTACAAACTCGACTTTCTGCACGCGAGGATAATGACAATTAGGTTAGACCAGTTAACTGACTAAATGACCGATTTACAAACAATCAACACCTTTCATTACACTACACTTGGTGACATTTTGTGATCAAGCATAAATGCTAATTTGCCAAAGGTGTGAATGTTGGATGATCGTATTGTCAGTAAAACGCAAAAATCATTATGCTGGTTTCCGGATTAGTCGTGCGCATATACTTTTAGAAGTTAGGCTTGGACTCCGACACAAATTCTGATTTCATCTTTTTTGGATTTAGGAACTGGAACTATCGGCGTTCCCCAATCACTGTGCGTAACCTTCTCAAGCACCCCGTCAGCCACTAACTTTCCAAGCTCCTTTCTGATCTTTGGCTTCAATGCAAACGGAACATTTCTTGCATTCACAAACTTTGGTTCTGCACCTTCTTTCAACTTCAGATGAGCTTTTACCCCTTTCACTGTACCAAGATCTTTACGAAACACAGACTTGTATTTTGTTTTAGTTCTTCGGCTTTTCCCTTTTCTGTCTGAAGTGCCTTGATATTTGACCAGTCTAATTGTAGCACTGATAACCATTTGCGTCCCAACAATGGTCTATTTCCGTTTTCTACAATGTATATGTCTAATACTTTTGTCTGGCCATCATATTCAACTTTGCACTTCATTACCCCTTCAGGCTTAATTTCTTCTCCGCTGTAAGTTTTCAACCTCAGAGTAGTCGGTAGTAATCGCTTTCTCGGATATAGCTGATTAAAGTCAGATTTTGACATAACTGACACACCTAAACCTGTGTCCAATTCCATCTTTAATGGTTTTACCGTTCACTCTTGGTTTTACCCAAATACTGTCAGATTTCCTTTAACCCAATTCTTCTTCTGTTTTGAATTTAGTCTCAGTTCTCATGCTGAACAGGCTTTCTTCCTCACTGCTTGTATCCTCAATTTAATGAATGTTTTGATTAGATGGGCATGCTGGCACAATGTGACCTTTTTTTCTACATGTAAAACAAGTTGCATCCTTGAACTTGCAGTCTGTGGAGGCATGGTTTCTTCTGTTACAATGTTTGCAACTTTTATGAGAATGACGCGATTGGGACTGTTTTTTATCACTAGGGGTATTTCGCGGACTTCCTGCTTTAGACGACAGTTATGTCATTTTTCTGTTTGATTTCATTTTGTGCACAGTTTCGGTTTGGCTTTTACCATGCGTCTCTTGAACATCCTTGTTAGCCCTCTCCATTGCTTGTGCCACTTTGACTGCATTATCATATGTCAGATCCCTTTCTGTTTAAGTTCCTTTTGTATCATTTCGTTTTTTAACCCGCACACAAATCTGTCTCTTAAAGTTTCATTTAAATTCGCTCCAAATTTACAATGTTCTGCCAGTAACCTGTAGTTTTATATTTTTTATCAAATTGAGCAAGATTCAAAATATTAATGTTTTCACTTTTTGTTTTCCCACTCGATCAACTCATATTCGCTTGATAGAAATGATGTAGACTTATATATGCATCCATGCGCAATGTGTGGTTAACATTTCAAAAGTCTTCCATGGTAATGCAGAGCTCTAGATAAGGACGCGTACCGCGTAATCACGCATTATTTTAAACAAAAAACGCATTGGAATTAAAATAAGTGCGTATGAAAACGCATTGAAATTGCCGATTCCGTATTCGCGATAAAACCCGGTATTTATCAACCAAGCCTTCCCGGTATTTTTCATTCAAGGCTTCCCGGTCTATATTAATCCCGGGCTTTATCGACCATAAACAAGAATGGTTCCCGATTTTTTTATTAGCGTGTGCTACGAAAATGGTAGCCACTCATCTGAATTCTGAAGGCGCTTTATTGAAAAATATCATTATAATTCGAATAAATGCAAACGTTTTAATAATCTAGAAGTCATCGGCGTATAAAAAAAAATGTCGAGCCGAAAGCCTGGTGTACGTCCAGGACGTTTTAGGACTAAACTGGGAGATAATTCTGCCTCCTTATTCAAGTTTTTTATACGTGAGAATGATGAAACGGTGGATAAAATTGTTGAGTCAGTTCTCTCTGAAATGATCGGCAAAGCTGTTGAAACTTCTCTGTGTAATGTAAAAAAACACTCTGGGTCTACCGTAACGGATAAGACAATCAAATCTTGGGTAAGCCAACATCCGTGGTTAATTGTCACGGGAGATGGAATAGACAAAAGGTTGACTTGTAAGATCTGTTCCGAGCAGAAAGTCCGCAGTATATGGGCTAATGAGGGAACTACAAACGTCCAAAAAAATAGTGTTGAAAGGCACAATAACTCGGAGGAGCATAAACTGGCTGAGAAAACATTGCTCAGAAAATCACACATAGTAGATACTACCTGTGAAATTGATGTTATAAAGGATTGTGGGTCAGTACGTGTAACAGACGATGACATAAAATTATTTCGCACCATATTCTATGCATCAAATGAAGAATTACCAACTGACAAAGTGAACAGCTTACTTGAAATACAAAACCTCAATGGTGCAAGCATAAAATATAAAAATCTTAGTTATGTCACTATAAACGAAATCCAAAATTGTATTTCAACCATTTTTCAAAGGTCTTTGATTGAAGAAATCATAAATGCAGACTTTTATGCAGTGATGATAGACGAGAGCACCGACTTGTCTGTGGAGAAACATTTATCCATATGTGTGAGGTATGTTAAAAATGGGGAGGCAGTGACAAGATTTCTAGCAAATGTCTCTATCGAAGATGGCAAAGCACATACTATCGTACGTAAGCTCATCACATGTTTAACAGACCTTGGCCTTGACCCAACTAAAATAGTCTCTCTTGCAACTGATGGGGCTGCTACCATGATGGGTAAGAAAACTGGAGTTGGTGTGCAGTTAAAGTCTAAACATTCTCCCTTTTTAGTACAGTCACACTGCATCGCCCATAGATTAAACCTGGCTATTTTGGATTCTATGAAGAAACTAGACATTTTTAAGCAATTCAAGGACAATTTCAATTCTCTATACTTTTTTATGAGTGGATCAGCTAACCGCACATTGAGACTGAAAAACATTCAGAAATTATTTGATGAACCTGAATTGACAATCAAACAACCCCACAGCATTCGATGGTTGGGACTCAGAAACGCTGTAGAAGCTGTTTATAGTTGTTATAGCTCTGTATTGGCCACACTGTCCAACTTTGCTAGTGAAAAAATGTCAACAGCAGAAGGTCTCTTGAAGTATTTTTCCAGATATAAGATTGTATTACTGGTAGCGTTTATGCTAGATGTACATGACGTGTTAGGTGTCCTTTGTCAGCAGTTACAAAAACAAAATTTACTGTTTACTGAAGTACAGCCATTGATGGATGGAACACTTTCGAAACTGGACTTTTTGGAAAACCAATATGGACAATCAGAGAGGATTATGAGAGACCAAATAGAGTTTAGACCAGATGAGGATGGCACAAGCGCCTTCATCAATGGAGAAAAACTAGAACATTATTCAAACACAATTGAAGCAGAATTACTGACTGTGAAACAGATGTACATTACACAATTGAAAAGGAATATCAGGCACAGATTCAGAAAAGAAGATAGCGAGATTTTTAGAGATTTAGGTCTGTTATTGGAACCTTCAATGGTAAATAGTGCAAGTGATGAGGAGACCAGTTCAGCTGTTGAATCACTAGGAACTTTTTACAGTGAAAAGGAGACTACAATCGTCTATGGAAATATTGATAACGCGTAAGAAGAGAAAACCAAAGTGAATAAACTCCTAGACAGTGAGAAATTGAGGCAAGAGTGGCCTGTATTGAAAGGAATGATTTTGGGTTCATATAAACATTTAAGTACACAGGATCTCTGTAAACGGGTGATACAGCTTCATTGTGGCATGATTCCAGAACTAGCAAAACTGTGTACCATAGCACTTTGCATTTCTGTCACCAGTGTTGAGTGTGAGAGGAGTTTTAGTGCGCAAAACAGAATCAAGTCAAAATACAGGTGTTCCATTAACGCAGACAACTTGAACACACTGTTGAATATCCAGATGAATAGAGTTTCCATAGCAGACTATGATCCTACTAAAGCTATAAGGTTGTGGGTCACGAAAAAGAAGAGGAGATTTGGACGATTGTGTCAGCCATATAAGGCAAGGGTCAAGCAGCCACTAACTGACCCTAGACCTTGCAGTTCAAAGGAAGCATGTTAACTTTAAATTTATTTTCTTTGTAATTTAAGTTTACAAAATCGTGGTGCAAGTAGACCATATGTTGAGTAATTTCAAAGAGGTCCAGGTAGACCCTAATTATGATTTAATGTGGACAGTGGTGCACTGCAGGTAGACCCAGATGTAAATTTGGCTGTCATTAAATTTGCTACTGTTCTGTGGTTCATTTAACAATTAGATTCAACTGCTTTAGTGACAGGAGATATATATGCGAAAGAAAATCATTGGATGCCCATTAAAGGTAAACACTATGTAATTTTCAGTTTTACTCATTTGAATGTCCATTTTCAGCATTGAATTTTGAAACGAGGAGTGAAATACTCACTGGCCAAAGAGCTTATCTAGAGCTCTGGTAATGGTATCTAAAAATACAACTTTTACTCTTATTTTAGATCCTTGTTTACAAATTAAACCCGTTTTAATCGTTAGCAATATTGGTGATTTTAATGTTGTTGTTTTTTCTTATCTTTTATGTACAGTTATGTGCAGGGTGAGGAAGCTTTTAATAATCTAGTCCTTTTTTTTTGTATGGTATTAAACGCTGTATCAACAATTTTTATACTTATGTAACTGGGCCATGTAAGACCCGTCTAATCATTCTATGTTACTTAGAGATTAATTCACAACTGTGAGTAAAATAATTTGATAATTTTCAATAACAATGGAAATATTGGTCTTCAAATGTTGCGACAAAATTTTTACAAGTTGCATTCACAAGTAAAGGGTGTTCAATGGTCCCCCACCCCTGCAACCCAGTTACCAGCACACCTTGCCTCAGCAGCCACACCGAAGGCCTTCAAGGGGAGCCTGGTGCAGCAGCACTAGATTCATCTCCATTTACATAGTTTTATTTTTAGCCTTCACCTGTTTGCGTCTCACCACAACCTTGTACAGCACCTCGTGTAGGAAAATGCCCCAGAGTGGGCCAGGTACATTAATAAAAGAAGAATAAGAACCCTAAAACACTAGATTGCCCCATCTGAAAATATAAGCAATCTTCAAGTTGAATCAATTTGACTAGACCTGCCCCATGCATGTGCTTCCCAGAGTAGTACCAAGAAGACTATATCGGGAGTTACAGGTGTAAGCCTTTTTCCCAGAAGAGGATGTATGTATGTTTGTATGCAGTGATAATTTTTGGCCCCAAAAATCCCAAAAACTCATTATTTTCATTCATTTTAATCATTTTTCTATAGAACAACCCATTGATTTTTAATTTTGGTCAAAAAAGCCCATTGATTTAATTTAGAAAAAAAACACTGTGTATGTAGGTGGTATGCCATATTTGGTGTAATCTACGGATTTTTGCTGATGTAAACATGAAATTATTCAACAGAATTAACTCCTTTTCATACCATTTCCCCAAAACAAAAGCCCCAATTTTTGAGAAAACGCCATGATTTTTCCATATTCTTCTGGTACAGGACCCAATCCGAAAAGTTGAGAAAAAATCGCTGAACTGAAAAATTGTAAATAAAGAATAATCATAGGACCTGTATGAATACAGTACACACAAGACGTTGGAATATGTAATGATTCGCCACAATAACGATTTGCCACTAACGATTCACCACAAGTTCATAATTATAACGATTCATCCCAGAGTGATAACAATTCACCACACATTGATAACGATTCGCCACAGTTTATAAATACTGTATTGTATTTTAGTTGATGTTGTTGATATCAATTAACAATCATTATTCAAATCAGAAATATCTATTTTATTGCCTTTCCTTGTTTATATTAATAACAAACATTATTTGTTCATAGTCCCTAGAAAAGTTGTCCCGTCATAGGTGTGAAAAATATAACAATTATCGATGGCTTCTGTGTGGCTTTAATCATTGTACATTTAAGATTAGATAATAGGACAATGTTAATTATGTTTCTTAATAAGTAGATAAGTGGATGTTGATTGAATGTTTAAAAACTTATTTTACCAAGTATGTTACCTAGCTGTGAATTATGAAAGGGAATGTGCGCTGAGTGATAAATTGTTTGGAGACAGTAAGTATAAATACGCGGACACCAGTATGGTAACATATTATAACAACTATTGCATTGACCTGACATTCTGTGAACCATTCAGATACATCTATATGTACCGTAATTATGTAAAATGCCTGCTCCGTCATGTGTTTTCTGAATTTGGTCTTCAGGTGAGTGATAATTTGAGTTCTCCTCAAATCTCCCAGGAACCATTTTTTCGAAAAGGTATGTGATATTACTCACAATAATAACATCAGTTATCACACCAAACCTTAACAAGAACTCACTTTCCAAACTTGTTCTATGAGGTCTTTGAAACTAGAAAAATGGCTGCTTCAGACAGATCCGCTGCTTTACACATTGATTTACAATACAATTCATATATCGGTATTTTCTACATTGGCTGATTAAAACAACTGTATCGCTTAATATGGTGGCTATTAAATAAAAGTTTGAGTGTAATTGTATCTCTGGTTTTTTTTCCTATGGACAGCCTACAACAACAGGGATGATGTATATCGTCTTTTTGGAAAGATGTTTGCTCTTCCTCTTATTCCAGCTGGGGACATCGAGCCTGCCTTCCAGAAGCTACGAAACCAGAGCAAGACACCACAGTGTTTTTTTTTTTTACATACATGGAAAATGTCTGACTGCGAAGTAACGTCTGGGCTAACGCCGATTGGTGCTAGTACTCCAGAACAATCCGGACTAACAACGACTGCGAGGGCACAATAAGCCGGCAAGGGGAACCTGCCATTTTCCTGACACTGTCCCTTCTACACACCGAGGCCAGTGACCTGAAGCTTCATGTACGACTTGTTCAGGAGGGTAAATAAGCCGGCACAGACCAAAATGACAAACACGCTACAGACTAATCACCACAAGCGAACTCTTAAAAAGGTGTTCCCACACATACGGTCTAATTCAGATAACACTAAAAGTCTTGAAATATATATGTGCTTTAAAAAAAAAACTATTGAAAGGATGTGTAAGTTTCAAGTTTCGTGTGCGATTTTATGTTTGATAAAATAAAATAAATACATTTTTCATTCGTGTTTTCCTTGTAATTAAATGATTATCTTATAATATACTGTTTAAGCTTAATCAGTCGTACCTGTTATTATAAAATACAACAACAATTAAATTCTATTGAGCTATTATATTGTTGGACAATCATCGCCGTTTTCAAAACATTTTAGTTTTATAATTGTTTCATAATTGAATCATTACTAAAGGACGACTCGTTATTTGACCGTTAGTCAGAACATTTCAAAACTGTGGGGAATCGTTATTTGCTTGTGGTGAATCGTTATCATTTGCGGCGAGTCGTTATTGTGGCGAATCGTTACATTACCGGACGTTGTGTTTCCTTTGTAAGGAGGGAGAACGACTTTTTCTTACCAAAATGAGTTTGCACAAGGCCTGTTCACTTAATTCAGCAGCGGAACCGATCAATCCATCGATGGATATGCTTGATCATTGAGATTTGCACGTATTAGTAATTGTCGACCACTCACTAGTTTGCATGACCCGCCATTTCCTTTACATACGAAAAACGGCATTACACAGCATCGAAAATACAAAACCGGATCGGGTAGATTCACAAACAAAATGGGCCGTGCTCAATCGGGCAACAAACGTAACATATTAGAAATGTTACAAATATGTTCGTCTTTTTGATCATATACATAGCATATTATATTTACGTCATTGAGTATACCTCGTTTAGCGCCGTTCACAAAATGTCACGAGCGGAGCAAAAAACAATCTTGGCGTCGATGTTGTTGTTGTCTATATTCTTCTATAGCAATCCAATCTCCCATGCAGAGATATCGTCCCCCGGATACTAATGTGGAGCGTAGCGGAAACCAATTTACTCTGGTAGAGATTGATAGCAATCTCCCATGCAGAGTTATCGTCCCCCGGATACTAATGTGGGAGCGTAGCGGAAACCAATTTACTCTAGTAGAGATTGATAGGTTAGAGGCTAGATAGTGACATTTAAACGATATAGAAACCCCAAGGAAGGAGCGATAGCGACTGACGGGGTTTCTATATCGTTTAAATGTCACTATCTAGCCTCTAAATAATTTAGTGTTTAACCTACATTTCCATAGATAGGCCAGGACAGATATGCAATTTTTTCACCAAACCTCAAACAAATTGCAACAGAAAATATTTCTGGTTATCTGACCACTTTGGGGTGTTATGTATTACGTGTAAAAAATCGCCATTGAAAGGAGAGGTGGAAAACGGATTTTTTTCACCTGTAATATGTCACCTGTAAAAAAGAAAATACGAGGTTTCCAGACACAATGCAATACTTTTTGTAAGTCACAGTTGCAAACTTGCGCTCAATTCAAACTTGATGATTAAAGATACAATCTTATGTTTGTGTAAAAAATTTTTTGAAGGTAACAAACCTATAAATATAAAAACGTGACCTTGACCTTTGACCTTGACTTCTAACCGGTGACTCGAAAATGTTCTTATGCATGATTTTCGAACAGAAATGATCAAATTTTGACAAAAATCTCTCTTCACAAGTTTCTTTTTAACTATCTTATGAAACATGAAGCATCAAGAATAAAGTGTGACTGTATTACATATTGCTTTCTGAACTGTCATTGGGTTCAAGTTAATTGGGTTGGCAGTTAAAACAACTCGTCCCTGTGCATTATTTACATGCGATGGAACATTCCCATCCGTGGATCCTGCACGAACAACCTCTGCTGTCACAGTTGGTTTTGCACTTGCATCTAATATCTGCAAGCAGTGCCGATGGGGCAGGATGCATGTCTGTCCTCATGCAGAATGCAGAGTTCATTTTCCAATTTCCAACCCCAAAGTTTTGGATCTTGTTCCGTTTTTCCTATCCAATCCCATATTAGCCGCTTGGCGCAGAGACTGTGAAGCCTTGCAGAAGCAGACGTCGGCGGCAGGGTATGTATTTCTACATTGTTTAAACTGTTTACAGTATTTTCTCTAAAGATTCGGAGGCGTAAACTGTCTAAGGCCACGTCACTGGATCCATAATAGAATGCCGCAATAATTATTTTACCGACATATCCCACCTGTTCTGAATTCACACTTTCCTAAAAGTGGCAAAGCTCACTCTGCAGTACGTGACACGATCTTACTTCTCTCAGTGCGGTGCTCTTTCCTATTCCGAAAATGTGTGAAGTTGTATCGCACCCATTAAGGGCATGAAGGGCAGGAAGAATATTACAAATGTGCATACTAAGAACATATTTGGTTTTTTTAATACTCCATGATCTTATTTGTCGATTTGAACTGAATTTTTTGTCCGATCGAAAGACAATGTCTCTGTCGGTTATCACGGCATGAAAACATAGGAGGACCAACAAGTCTGTATCGCCACCAACAAGTGTCGTTGGCTTTTTTGAGGCCGATTTGACAGCTGTTTTGACAATAGTTACATCAGCGTCTGACTTGGCGTGCTCTACTTCACGCCAATTGCTCTAAAGGGTGTCCCCAATAAGATGGATGAAATTGTGCTTGCTTGTACTGTTTGCCAAAAAATGATCTTTCTTTGAGCGGAATAGTGTTTCTTCCGAAAACATAACGCTGGTTCCCATAATTCCCTTACTTCGACGTTGATGTGTAAAGTCATTTTTGATGGGTCCACACATGAAGCCATCGAAAACAATTGTTGGTTGCCCATGCCTTTTGGTAACATAGTCCACATACAGTTGACAGATACCTTTGAATAAGAGTTGTTGGTTAACGTGAACTATGTCATTTCCAACTTGCAGCAAGGAGTTTGTTTTCAAAGTCACAACTTGTCTGCTTTTCTTGAATGAAACGTCCATCACGTTCTGTCTCTTAAAGGCCTAGTCTTTGGAATGTCTGGTATCTTATCTCCCACTGGGCACCCTACAGGGCAACAATACAGTTTCACAGCATGGTGCAAATTTCCTGTATATTTCTTGATAAGGAATGGGTGGTCAGATTATGCAATACCACAACCCTTCGGTTTCTCATGATGTAGAATATTGATAAGAAATACGTGTTTGGTTATAGCTTTCTTTATCTAAAACAAGGATTTACATGATTAATAGATTTTTCTTAATAAACTGACAAGAAATATAAAAAAAAAATGAACTAGCACTTGTCAAAGTTATAAAATGGATGATGATGATGATATACTATAGTGATGATGATGATATACCTCAGAGGAACTATGACATTCCCTGCTGCAAGTCATTCTTACATAAATTAATCTTTATTCAAGGTACAAATTAAAGAAGCTTTTCTTGAATGAAACGTCCATCACGTTCTGTCTCTTAAAGGCCTAGTCTTTGGAATGTCTGGTATCTTATCTCCCACTGGGCACCCTACAGGGCAACAATACAGTTCCACAGCATGGAGCAAATTTCCTGTATATTACTTGATAAGGAATGGGTGGTCAGATTATGCAATACCCCAACCCTTCGGTTTCTCATGATGTAGAATATTGATAAGAAATACGTGTTTGGTTATAGCTTTCTTTATCTAAAACAAGGATTTACATGATTAATAGATTTTTCTTAATAAACTGACAAGAAATATAAAAAAAAAATGAACTAGCACTTGTCAAAGTTATAAAATGGATGATGATGATGATATACTATAGTGATGATGATGATATACCTCAGAGGAACTATGACATTCCCTGCTGCAAGTCATTCTTACATAAATTAATCTTTATTCAAGGTACAAATTAAAAAAACAGTCCCCAATTAAAAACCTGTCCAAAATTCCAAAAATATATTTCAAGTCTTACATAGAAAAAAATTCTGCTTCGATTTTCATAATGTGGAATATCAATAAGAAATAAATGTTGAATTCTTGATTTCTTTATTAAAACAATGATTTACAAGACAAGTGGATTTTTCTTAATAAACTGTTAAGAAATGTGAAGAATTGTGAAGTTAGTTATTCCATAAATGTTCACTCGTTATACTTATAACATTGATGATGATGATGATGCTTTTGATGATAATGTTGATGTTGATGATGATGATGATGATGATGATGATGATGATGATGATGATGATGATGATGATGATGATGATGATGATGATGATGATGATGATGATGATGATGATGATGATGATGATGATGATGATGATGATGATGATGATGATGATGATGATGATGATGATGATGATGATGATGATGATGATGATGATGATGATGATGATGATGATGATTTTGATGATAATGTTGATGAGGATGATGATGATGATGATGATACTACAGAGGAACTATAACTATGCTGCAAGTCATAATTACGTAAAATGATATTTATATAAGGCACAAATTGAAAAAAAAAAGAAAAACCTACTAAAAAAACTTTCAAACTTCCAAAAAAAATATTTGAAGCCTATTTGAAAAAAAAATCAATTCTGCTGCTTAAATGTCCTCTTTAAAAAAAATTGTCAAAAGAAACCCATCAGTTTGACACTGTGCTATACATGGTATTACGTAATCCCAATTAATTATCACAGCTGGTCATCACACCGGGTGGGCATCTGGTTATTGGGTTTTTTTTTTTTGGGGGGGGGGGTCAATTAAAGAAGGACTAAACTAGGCCTTTAAGATCCTTAATAATGGCACTACCGACCTCCCTGACGTTGTGTGCGTTACTAGATGTCACACTAGTCTCGATGTTTCGCAGAGAATTTACAGTCGCGAATGGATTTTGCTCCTCCAATAATTCAATCAAAGTGCTGAAGGCACTGAAGTTGGATGACATGATTCAAATGGATGATAATCCTGCAAGGGTTAAAAGCAATGTCAACAGTATTTCATTTGCTTTACTGCTTGCTTTCATCAGCAATAGGCTAAAAACTTTCAAATATCTCACGGACATCCCAAGAACAAAACGCTAGTTAGGATCAGACTTTGGACATCAATGTTATGACTTTTACATTAGGCCACATAGAACCCTACAAAATATACTACAGTTGCCAAATGCACCCATATTGGTTGCTAGAATAATTATTACAAGAAAATCGTTTGAGTATGAATAGGAAAACAAATAGGAGACAAATACAACAAACATAGTTTTATTAGTATTTTAATGTATTTATTTTTCAATAGCTTTCTCTTTTTATTAGTCAGAGACAAACATGTGTGAAGGTGTTTTGTGAAGTGACTGGAAAATAATAAGTTTTACAAAATGTATGTTTTTATTATGCATATTTATACATATGCATGTTAGTGACTGCAGAAATCAGTCTTGTGGACCAAAATTTAGTTTTTTTAACTTTTACATATTATGATTTGGTAACATGTCAAAATTAATATCTAAAAATTTCAAATCAAAATTCATAAAACTAAAAAAAGAATCAGTCATATTGGGAAACTCAAGGCAGTCTCTCTATTTAATTGTGACGTCTGGTTGTTTAATTGACTCTGGTTGGCGTTTCATCGTTTTGACTTCATCCTTTTGAGTATCGACAAGTTTTTTTTGTGTGAACTGCCTTGTATGAAATTTAATAACTTCTTTTCCCTTGATTCTTTCTTATCCAAATTGTCCAGTCATGTTTTCAAAAGAATGTTTTTTCTCAATATTAGGAGACACCAATGCAAATACTATGTATTCATTGTGAATTGTTTGTTTACCTTCTGCAGTATTTTCAGAGTTATATCTGACATATGGCTAACCTTTACAAGATTTAAAAAACACCCTTTGCTTTCTCTTAGCGTTACATATTTTAAAACGTTAAAAAGATGATAGATTGATTCTGAAAAAAATCCTACTTCATAAAATAAGGAATTATGTTTAGGATATTTATAAACATTGTATAGGATAACAAATCAGACTCAAAACCTAAATCGACGACCCAAAACAACACCTCTCAAACAACGCTAGCTTAAATGTTTTTACTTCTTGTACTTTCCTTTTGATAAATATTCCTTGTGAGCTATACATTCAGTTTCTATGAACAACAAACAAAGAGCTTGTTGCCAATTCATAAAACATGTACCCTATGATACCAGGAAAAAACGCGATTCTCTTGTTCCATGCTGTCCTTAACATAACACAAAACTATCAAATGGAAAACTGATAAGGAAACCAGATGGCTTTAATATAAAACTATTTTTCTTTTCAAGCCAAACACTTTAAGATGGCAGTTCTTAAGGTTCTCCAATCCTACTCCTGTGTATTTTCTTCATCATCCCTGAATTTCACTCAACTGCCAAGGTCCTCCTACTGTTGATGGTTTTTGGACACCTATAAAAGAGTATAGATGAAAATGATATTTAGATATGAATACCTTTTTTCTAAAGTGGTCTGAAGTGTCTTGCCAAAGAACACTCCTAAGCAACCAGAGGGGCTTAAGCAAGGATCCCTTGGTACAAAGTCAACCACCTTTACCATTAGACCACAAAGGTCACTACAATGCTTCATTACAACTTTATACCATGTATATGTAGAGAATACAGAGTTTTATCTACATGAACTATGAAAGTGTTTTTCAAATTTAGATGGTGAAGTGCAACAGACATGACATCAAATACCATCAGCTATTATTGAGGCTAACTGAATGCATGTACATATATAAACAAACATAAATTTTTAAAAGAAATAATTAATTTTTTTGTTAGTTTCACACACATTCTCACTAAGGGGAGGAAAAAGGTGAGAAAAATCTGTGTTTTTTTCTCAAGTTTAAGTTATGAGCTGTTTTTTCTTTTCATTTATCATTTCTTCAAGAGCTGTCTCGAAATGCTGGCTTGTAAATAATTAATATTTGAATTCTTTTTCTTGCTATGGATAGTCTTGGATGTTATTCTTTCAACCATTTTTTCTTCTTAGTTAGGTACTACCTAATGACCTCAGCAAAATGTGTCCAGCATGGTAATTATGGTCACTTGTGTCAGTTGAAAACTAGATGACTCATAAATAATTCATTCTAAATTACGCTTATGGTTATCTTTATAATAGAGTTTATGATCGACAGTGCTTGTCACACTAGAAACGATGATCATTTCTTTGAATTAGGCAATAATATTTCTTTGTATTAGGTGATAACAGCTTGATTCAAAACATCCCACATTTACTCAATCATGATAATTAACATCAAAAGGATAAATTACTCATAAGTCAAATTTCTCCTTTTTTCACAATCATTTATATTTTAAAGATTTTTTTTCACCCATTTTCATTGTTATGGCTCTATACTTCATTTGTATCTAAATTTAAATCCATATGAGAGAATTGGTAAAAAAAAGAACATATCCAAAGTCATATCTTAGTCGTTGTGATAGGACATACATTGTATCAACCATTTTGCATAACACTATATGCTAAGTCCGATATAGATCTGAGGGTAAAACATGCTTACCCTGAGGTACTGCATTCTGTGCTGTAGGGACTGGTACACCAGTCTGACATTGTCTGGGGTTAATTGTTGGGACAGGCCTGCAAAATGCTTCTCTGCAACCTTCGTCTGAAACAGAAATTATCTGATATAAATACAAACAGCATAGGTGTTTAACATCATTGATTGTTAATGACATCAGAGCTCAATTTTGGAGCACAACTTGTAAGTCACCACTACTTCTATGGAACTATATATGATATCAAATTTATCCTTTTCCCCTTTACTATGGACAATCTATAATTCATCAACCACATTAAATATCAAATAAACCCGGAATATAAATCAGCATGCTATATTCCAGCTTGCGATGCAAGGCTTATAGAAAGTGTCTGTTGAATATCTAAGCATGAATTGCAGTCTTTTTAAACATAATGGTTCTTGATTTAAGTAAATCTTTTAATTTTCTTTTCATGCTAAAATGATCACATAAGCCGAAAAAGGCAAGAAACAAATATATTCTTAATGATTTGAGAGCAATCGTTAGAATCAGCTTATACTTTTGACTCAATGGTTTGAAAGGTGTTTTGCAACAGATACCACAAAGTAAGGTATCATAGAGTGAAGGATTATGTACGTGATTCTGATGTTACATAACAATGCAGAACATCAATGGTTCAATGCATTACTATAGAAAGTGCTTAATAAACATGAAGCAATTTCTATAGTCTCGCATTGAACCCTTTATATGTTCATATGGGCTCAACGCTTTCTCAACAACGTCTCAGTCATATCACAGTGTATAAGGAGGGGGAAATCCAATAAAACTTAATTTTCATTTTTCATCAAGAAAAAATAAGAAAGATAAAGATAAGTTATACTACAGCTATGTAGGGAACCAATTGGGTAAGCTTACCATCTGAAAATGTAGGAAAGATAAAGATAAGTTATACTACAGTAATGGAACATAAGTTATACTACAACTAGGTAGAGAACCAGTTAGGTTAGCTTAACATCTGAAAATGTTAAGAAAAGAAATATAAGTTATACTACAGCTAGGGAACTAGTTAGGTAACTAACCATATGAATATAGAAATAAATAAATCATACTTCGGCTGTACCTAGGTGGCTGTTTGGTGTAGGATTTGTAAATGATTGGCAGATTGAAAACATGAATTAGTCATGATGGTTAATCTAAAATTTTACTTTGTTTAAAAGAAATTGAGATTCGCATATTCAATGGATACCTGTCTTCATATTAACACATTATTTTGTTGCCAGAAAATGGTTTATTTTTGTCCATACATAACTAAATCAGGACATATTATACCAGGACAGGCATTTTTCCATGCAACTTTCAAACGCCACCATAACATTTTTTTTTTTACATATATGTGAATGTATATCTCCCTTATATTGCATGAATGCATTATGACAGCATTGGTCACCACTTTGTGAGAATGAGTAATCAGTTTCTTAAAGAATTGTTTATATTGCCTCTTTGAGTTTTGCTTTTTTTCACGCTTTGAAGCTGAAGTAACTTACATTATTTGATAACAGACAGGACAAATATTTGCAGGTCATGCAATCAAAATATTAAATGGATTTCAATATACCTCTGCATCTGTTTCTCCAATCCAACTGTAAATAGAAGTGGAATAGTGGTGCATCATACTGCCTTCACTGTTTGCTCACTGTAAGTCATGGTTTCTGTTAGTTTCACTATACACTCTGGTATTGAATGACCCCTTCATCTTCCAGAAGACAATGCTTTTTATCTGTGATGTAATAAAAAATCTGCTATAAGGACTAAACATTTGTTACGTTGGAAAAATGCACTAAGTTTCAAACATAGCACCCTATAAAATAGACAAACTTTTATCAGTATAATCAGGTATGAGCAATTTAAAACAGAGAAATTAATTTTTCATAGTGATTTGCATAAAAAGCATAAAATACTACTGAGAACATTTATATTTGATTGATAAACCTTCAAGCAATTAAGACATAAAAGGCAGAGCCCATCTTATTTTTCGGCAGTCTTTTAAATGTTTTAACCTCCCCCAAACCCAGCTGCAACAGTGTGGATTGAACTCAAGTAACAAAGTTTCCACTGCAACCACTTACTAAGCTGTTAAAGATATTCTCTCAGCGATGTGTCTATTTGGAGTTACAAACGTCAAAAAATTGGTATTGACAATCCTTGTCACTAAACCAAAGACTATTTACCTTGCTTTACTTATCAGATGCTTAAACCCTGTGCTTTCGTTAAATAACTTGAAGTGAGCATGCTTTCGTTAAATAACGTGAAGTGAGCTGTCACGTTTGTCTGATCATCTTTGGGATTAACAAAATTACCAAATTTCAGCAAGTTAAGAAATTTAAAATTATCTTCGATTTGGTGACAACAATTGTTAATATCAAATAACTACCATGTATTACTATCATGGCACTTTGAGGTAGTCCTTAAAAACCACACACACCAATGAATAATTCAAATTAAGATCATTGTTTACAAAATAAACCATTTAAAGGAAAGATACTTGGTCACTGTCTGTAACTGGGTTTTTTTTCTGTGGTAAGTGATTCAATGGTCACTTCCATTTGAGTAAGATCTATACAGGTACTCATTACAAATGCTATGACAATATCATAGAGTTCATATAGTTTTTTGAGCCGGATGTGAACATTGTGTACATCTAATCCTTAGGATTCTATAGGCCCCTGGTTTTGGTTGTGTTTGTTCCTTTTTTACATAATCTTTTATGTCCCTACCGGAAGATTATTTTCAATTTCATCACAATTTCAAATGTCGTCTGCAAACTCTTTCAATTTGGGATAGTCAGAATTTGGCGTTTGGCAAAAGGTTAAAGGTTGAGTTTACGTCCCCCTCTAACTAAAATTCCTGTATCCAAGGGCGAATTGAGGCGGGGGCGGAGCCAGCGTACGCCCCCCCCCCCCTCCCCCCTAAAATTGACCAAGTAGAGTTTTTTTAACAAGCTTATCTAAGATTTTAAAGTCAGCCGATCAGATAAAATATCATATATTATCATATGAAAATCACATGTTCATTCATTTTACCGTTTAATAATCATTTCCCCTCATCCTTTTCAATCATTCCGTCACATTCCGCTAACAAAGACATTAAGTAAAAATTCGTGAACCGTTTATGCACCTTGAAGACGAAAGTCAAAATGTCCGGTCCCTCAAAATGTAAGAGGATAAAACGTAACGAGAGAGAATTGAGATGTTTTTTCTCCACGAAAGAAACGAAGCGGAAAGTTTTCACTCTCATCAGCCTGAAGCTGGGTCACCTATGGCCTCGGGAAAATTTCCTCAAAGTTGGACTTATAAGCCCTACGACCGGTCACCTATGGCCTCGGGAAATTTTCCTCAAAGTTGGACTTATCAGCACTACGCCAGGTCACCTATGGCCTCGGGAAATTTTCATCAAGGTTGGACTCATCAGCCATACGACCGGTCACCTATGGCCACGGGACATCTTCCTCAAAGTTGGTCTTATCAGCCCTACGACCGGTCACCTATGGCCTCGGTAATTTTCCTCAAAGTTGGACTTATCAGCCTGACGCTGGGTCACCTATGGCATCGGGAAATTTTCCTCAAAGTTGGTCTCATCAGCCTGTAGCTGGGTCACCTATGGCATCGGGAAATTTTCCTCAAACATGGTCTTATCAACTTTGAGGAAAATTTCCCGATGCCATAGGTGACCTGGCGTAGGGCTGATAAGTCCAACTTTGAGTAAAATTTCCCGAGGCCATAGGTGACCAAGCGTCAGGTTGATAAGTCCAACTTTGAGGAAAATTTCCCGAGGCCATAGGTGACCCAGCGCCTGGCTGATAAGTCCAACTTTGAGGACAATTTCCCAAGGCCATAGGTGACCTGGCGTAGGGCTGATAAGTCCAACTTTGATGA
Organism: Cerastoderma edule; assembly: GCA_947846245.1. Lineage (NCBI taxonomy): Eukaryota > Metazoa > Mollusca > Bivalvia > Cardiida > Cardiidae > Cerastoderma > Cerastoderma edule. The sequence continues at coordinate 1,561,224 of OX401404.1, forward strand.
AAATTTCCCGAGGCCATAGGTGACCCAGCGCCTGGCTGATAAGTCCAACTTTGAGGAAAATTTCCCGAGGCCATAGGTGACCCAGCTTCAGGCTGATAAGTCCAACTTTGAGGAAAATTTCCCGAGGCCATAGGTGACCCGGCGCCTGGCTGATAAGTCCAACTTTGAGGAAAATTTCCCGAGGCCATAGGTGACCCGGCGTAGGGCTTATAACTCCAACTTTGAGGAAAATTTCCCGAGGCCATAGGTGACCTGGCGCCTGGCTGATAAGTTCAACTTTGAGGAAAATTTCCCGAGGCCATAGGTGACCTGGTGTAGGGCTGATAAGTCCAGCTTTGAGGAAGATTTCCCGTGGCCATAGGTGACCGGTCGTAGGACTGATAAGTCCAACTTTGAGGAAAATTTTCCCGAGGCCATAGGTGACATGGCTTAAGGCTGATAAGTCCAACTTTGAGGAAAATTTCCCGAGGCCATAGGTGAACTGTCGTGGGGCTGATAAGTCCAACTTTGAGGAAAATTTCCCGAGGCCATAGGTGACCGGTTGTGGGGCTGATAAGTCCAACTTTGAGGAACATTTCCCGAGGCCATAGGTGACCGGTCGTAGGGCTGATAAGTCCAACTTTGAGGAAGATTTCCCGAGGCCATAGGTGACCCAGCTTCAGGCTGATATGTCCAACTTTGAGGAAAATTTCCCGAGGCCATAGGTGACCTGTCGTAGGGTCGATAAGTCCAACTTTGAGGAAGATGTCCCGTGGCCATAGGTGACCGGTCGTATGGCTGATGAGTCCAACCTTGATGAAAATTTCCCGAGGCCATAGGTGACCTGGCGTAGTGCTGATAAGTCCAACTTTGAGGAACATTTCCCGAGGCCATAGGTGACCCGGCGCCTGGCTGATAAGTCCAACTTTGAGGAAAATTTCCCAAGGCCATAGGTGACCTGTCGTAGGGCTGATAAGTCCAACTTTGAGGAAGATTTCCCGTGGCCATAGGTGACCCGTCGTATGGCTGATGAGTCCAACTTTGAGGAAAATTTCCCGAGGCCATAGGTGACCCAGCTTCAGGCTGATGAGACCAACTTTGAGGAAAACTTCCCGAGGCCATAGGTGACCCGGCGCCTGGCTGATAAGTCCAACTTTGAGGAAAATTTCCCGAGGCCATAGGTGACCCGGCGTAGGGCTTATAACTCCAACTTTGAGGAAAATTTCCCGAGGCCATAGGTGACCTGGCGCCTGGCTGATAAGTCCAACTTTGAGGAAAAAATCCCGAGGCCATGGGTGACCCAGCGCCTGGCTGATAAGTCCAACTTTGAGGAAAATTTCCCGAGGCCATAGGTGACTGGTCGTACGGCTGATAAGTCCAACTTTGAGGAAAATTTCCCGAGGCCATAGGTGACATGGCTTAAGGCTGATAAGTCCAACTTTGAGGAAAATTTCCCGAGGCCATAGGTGAACTGTCGTGGGGCTGATAAGTCCAACTTTGAGGAAAATTTCCCGAGGCCATAGGTGACCTGTCGTGGGGCTGATAAGTCCAACTTTGAGGAAAATTTCCCGAGGCCATAGGTGACCGGTTGTGGGGCTGATAAGTCCAACTTTGAGGAAAATTTCCCGAGGCCATAGGTGACCGGTTGTAGGGCTGATAAGTCCAACTTTGAGGAAGATTTCCCGAGGCCATAGGTGACCCAGCTTCAGGCTGATATGTCCAACTTTGAGGAAAATTTCCCGAGGCCATAGGTGACCTGTCGTAGGGTCGATAAGTCCAACTTTGAGGAAGATGTCCCGTGGCCATAGGTGACCGGTCGTATGGCTGATGAGTCCAACCTTGAGGAAAATTTCCCGAGGCCATAGGTGACCTGGCGTAGTGCTGATAAGTCCAACTTTGAGGAACATTTCCCGAGGCCATAGGTGACCCGGCGCCTGGCTGATAAGTCCAACTTTGAGGAAAATTTCCCAAGGCCATAGGTGACCTGTCGTAGGGCTGATAAGTCCAACTTTGAGGAAGATTTCCCGTGGCCATAGGTGACCAGTCGTATGGCTGATGAGTCCAACTTTGAGGAAAATTTCCCGAGGCCATAGGTGACCCGGCGTCAGGCTGATAAGACCAACTTTGAGGAAAATTTCCCGAGGCCATAGGTGACCCGGCCTCAAGCTGATAAGTCCAACTTTGTGGAAGATCTCCCGAGGCCATAGGTGATAGGGCTTATAACTCCAACTTTGAGGAAAATTTCCCGAGGCCATAGGTGACCTGGCGCCTGGCTGATAAGTTCAACTTTGAGGAAAATTTCCCGAGGCCATAGGTGACCTGGTGTAGGGCTGATAAGTCCAGCTTTGAGGAAGATTTCCCGTGGCCATAGGTGACCGGTCGTAGGACTGATAAGTCCAACTTTGAGGAAAATTTCCCGAGGCCATAGGTGACATGGCTTAAGGCTGATAAGTCCAACTTTGAGGAAAATTTCCGAGGCCATAGGTGAACTGTCGTGGGGCTGATAAGTCCAACTTTGAGGAAAAATTTCCCGAGGCCATAGGTGACTGGTGGGGCTGATAAGTCCAACTTTGAGGAAAATTTCCCGAGGCCATAGGTGACCGGTTGTAGGGCTGATAAGTCCAACTTTGAGGAAGATTTCCCGAGGCCATAGGTGACCCAGCTTCAGGCTGATATGTCCAACTTTGAGGAAAATTTCCGAGGCCATAGGTGACCTGTCGTAGGGTCGATAAGTCCAACTTTGAGGAAGATGTCCCGTGGCCATAGGTGACCGGTCGTATGGCTGATGAGTCCAACCTTGATGAAAATTTCCCGAGGCCATAGGTGACCTGGCGTAGTGCTGATAAGTCCAACTTTGAGGAACATTTCCCGAGGCCATAGGTGACCCGGCGCCTGGCTGATAAGTCCAACTTTGAGGAAAATTTCCCAAGGCCATAGGTGACCTGTCGTAGGGCTGATAAGTCCAACCTTGAGGAAGATTTCCCGTGGCCATAGGTGACCAGTCGTATGGCTGATGAGTCCAACTTTGAGGAAAATTTCCCGAGGCCATAGGTGACCCAGCTTCAGGCTGATGAGACCAACTTTGAGGAAAATTTCCCGAGGCCATAGGTGACCCGGCGCCTGGCTGATAAGTCCAACTTTGAGGAAAATTTCCCGAGGCCATAGGTGACCCGGCGTAGGGCTGATAAGTCCAACTTTGAGGAAAATTTCCCGAGGCCATAGGTGACCTGTCGCCTGGCTGATAAGTTCAACTTTGAGGAAAATTTCCCGAGGCCATAGGTGACCTGGCGCCTGGCTGATAAGTTCAACTTTGAGGAAAATTTCCCGAGGCCATAGGTGACCGGTCGTAGGGCTGATAAGTCCAGCTTTGAGGAAGATTTCCCGTGGCCATAGGTGACCGGTCGTAGGACTGATAAGTCCAACTTTGAGGAAAATTTCCCGAGGCCATAGGTGACATGGCTTAAGGCTGATAAGTCCAACTTTGAGGAAAATTTCCCGAGGCCATAGGTGAACTGTCGTGGGGCTGATAAGTCCAACTTTGAGGAAAATTTCCCGAGGCCATAGGTGACCGGTTGTGGGGCTGATAAGTCCAACTTTGAGGAAAATTTCCCGAGGCCATAGGTGACCGGTTGTAGGGCTGATAAGTCCAACTTTGAGGAAGATTTCCCGAGGCCATAGGTGACCCAGCTTCAGGCTGATATGTCCAACTTTGAGGAAAATTTCCCGAGGCCATAGGTGACCTGTCGTAGGGCCGATAAGTCCAACTTTGAAGAAGATGTCCCGTGGCCATAGGTGACCGGTCGTATGGCTGATGAGTCCAACCTTGATGAAAATTTCCCGAGGCCATAGGTGACCTGGCGTAGTGCTGATAAGTCCAACTTTGAGGAACATTTCCCGAGGCCATAGGTGACCCGGCGCCTGGCCGATAAGTCCATCTTTGAGGAAAATTTCCCGAGGTCATAGGTGACCGGTCGTACGGCTGATAAGTCCAACTTTGAGGAAAAGTTTCCAAGGCCATAGGTGACCCGGCGTCTGTCTGATAAGCCCAACTTGAGGAAAATTTCCCGAGGCCATAGGTGACCTGGCGTAGGGCTGATAAGTCCAACTTTGAGGAAAATTTCCCGAGGCCATAGGTGACCCTGAGTTAGGCTGATAAGTCCAATTTTGAGAATAAATTCCCGAGGCCATAGGTGAACAGACGTATGGCTGATTATACCTTTTTGAGGAAATTATCCGAGGCCATAGGTGATTCGGCATTTGGCTGATAGGTTCGTTTTTGAGGAAAATTTCCTGATGCCATAGGTGACCCGGTGTCGGTATTATAAAACCAATTTTGAGTTAAATTGCCCGAAGCCACTAGTGAAATATCTCCAAAAAATCCTCGCATTTGAGCAAGATTTTTCGAGGCCATACATATCCTTGCTTCTTACGAATTCAATCATGTTTGCTTTTTGTTTTTCGTGAGCAGTAATTCCATATATCGAGTTAAAAAGAAATACAAAGTTAACTAAAGTCGACCAGAGCTGTTTGTACTCGCGATCTTCGTGTCGCTAGTCAATAGTTTCGTTAATTTTGTTTGAACAACCACTTCATTCTGCTCATTCTATCTTTTTCTATAATATATCAAAATTGTAAAATAACGTGTCTGAGCAACATTGATTTTATTCAATATTTTTCGGTACGTAATGCGATCAAAAATAGTGTAGGGAAGAACTAATTTCCAACCATACAAAGACATAAAAACATATAATTTCGTAGTTGCTAACCACTATGGCCATTTTGCCGTTTTGCCACATATGGAAAAGACACGGACCCTGCTTAACCCGTTTGGCACGCTTGGTTTGATTCTGTTTGCATGCTTACAGTAAACACGTGCGTCAAATTAGTGAACGTTAAAGCACTTAGCACTCGACGCGACGTCGTTTCTTTTCTTTTTGACGTTCTGGTGTATAAAGATCAAGCGTCTTTAAAACACTGTATCTCAAAGACTACCATAATACAGACCATCTGAACAAATTAAGCGTTACTGAAACAACCCAGCGCCAACAAGACCAGGCAACTGGATGAAACGAGCCAAGCGCAATGATGTGGTTACCAATGTGGTTTTGTGAATGGTGCTACGTCTCACAACAGCAAATACTACTCAAAGCAGTTATAACTTTCAACGACAAAAACTCTGACTGAGTTTGGTTTCAGGGCCAGCACAGTAACAAATAAACTATCAGAGTTGTTTTGTTTAAATCTAGTTATTCCTGAAAATACCTAATTTCTAGTGAAATGCCGCGATTTTCCCCAATCTGTAAAGTACCGGACCCATTCCCAAAATGTGGTTAAAAAATTGCTGATTTAAAATGTGTGTTTCTACTGTTGGGACACCGATTTGAGTGACTCAAGGGAAGTCTAAGTCCTCAAGAGAAAACATTCACTTGTTAGGTCATTTTGTGACAGCTGCAGTTGCTTAACCCATTCCAAAACATTGACGACATTTCACAACTTTGTTGCATACGACTCTGGAAAACACTTTGGGGAAAGAAGAAATTGCTCTTACCGAGCAATTTGTTCATTTCCCATGAAGTTGTCTACCCCACCAGAAGATTATTTTTCAATTCCATCACATTTTGAATTGCCGTCTGCAAACTCTTTCAATTTGGGACAGTCAAAAATTGGCATTTGGTAAAGGGTTAATGGAAGGGTTCCGGCCAGCCATCTACCAGATGTTCCAAAAAGCAAAACAATGACTTGTGCTATAAATAAGTGCTCGTTCTCAATAAAAAACTAAATAGTCTTTCATTCAGTCATCCTGGTTACATGTTAAATGCCTTCCTCTCTAGTTTTAAGGATAGTAAAGCTAGTCTAAAACACAGGGAGAAATATCATAAAAGACCTTTATTAACACTATATATACACAAGGGAAACAACTTCAAAGAGAAACCAGTTCTGACGTTCCGCGCTTATCAGTCCGTAAGTTTTTATACGATCGCTAGTCTGTCAATTCTCTATATGTCCCGCATAGCCAAATGATTTCTGCGTCCAACGATACCTCTCTCAATAAGATCGGTCCAGTCAACCCGGAGAAATCTGCGACGACACGCGAATTTTTTTTCGAATTTTGTTAATTGGGAATAGATCGTTGAGAACAGAACCAACCTATGTTTCGGTACCAAACCACCTCAATGAACGTTATTTCAGCAATGACACTTTACCAGCATACGAAAAAACAACTATAAGAATATATATATATATATAAGAATAAAATATTCGATTGAATGGAATAAGTATGTGTTAAGGGATTCGTAGTAACAGAAAGTGTTTGGGATCCGAAATACTTTGTATACCTTACAGATGAATAAAAGAAAATAAAAAAGTAAGAGTTCAAATGCATGCAAACATGATAGATCCAGGCACTATTTCTAAAATGACGTTGACAGCAGCGTTAACCGCCAAATAATCCGAGCGACAGAATAGAATATTTTGGAACTAATCGGTGCTATGTAACCATAAGATATTGTAATTAGGGATTCAGTCTTTTCATACAGTCTATTCTGAGTCTATATGCAGACGATGCTTCTGATTTTACACTAAGTTCACCGGAATGTCGTTCCTTCGAGACTCGGTCCGTTCACTATTTCTTGACATGAATTCAAACGGCTATGATGGTTGTCTTCTCTCACCACTGATTGTTTGTGTTTATGTGGGAAAGCAGTCATTGACTATGTAAGGTTATCGTTCAGTATTGGTAAAAATTCATGAATAGGTGCACTGACGACAACACTATGCGTAGGAAAGAAGTGTAACGGCTATGTGATGATAACCAAATAAGCCGTTCTCTCTTTTCCTACAGTGTTTTATTGAGTAATTGAGTTATTCTACACATTATCTTTCTGATTGCTAACCCTTTACCAATAATCTTGGCAAGGCTGTGATTTTATATCCACATAGAGCCCAGAGCCCTCCCTCCCTCCCCTCCTCTCCACCCCTCCCAAATCCAAACCCCGCCCGACCCCCTTCTAAAGCATAGATATGCTCCTTATGATCGAGCCATACATTAAAGAATATGCCGTGAAAGTCAGAGTAAGGGGATCAATTGCAAGTTTTTTCATGGGGGAAAGATGTGCACAGTTGTCTCCCTTTCTTCATTGTTATTGTTTGAAATCATGTATAAACAGCTCACATTACTCAGTACACATGTCCTTTCTGTCCACTCCTTATATCCATCTTTGACCGGTCCTAATGGAGAGATAAAGCATACATTATTGTTGAAAGGGTTAAAAAAGTTGAGCATTTCCGATGATAACCATTGCCTTCAAATGGGGTAGGGGGTGGGGTGGATCCGTAGGTTCGACTTGGAATGTTGGAGTCTGAAGTTTGAGACCTGGCCAGAGCAAACTCTTGAGGCCTTTTGTGTGCAGTGTACACATCTCGCGTAATGGATGAATTTGAAAGGTGGGTATTTTGTTTTACTCATTTGGACAAATCGTCAGTGTATAACGAACCTGCAGTAAGAAGAAACACTCCACGAATGCTCCTTCTTGATAGAAGGAAATTATGTAAAAAGACCTCCAAACAATGAACTTTGAATTGAGGCTTGTTAAAAATTGGTTGATTTCTTCTTTTATCCAAACCATTATTTTGGGAAATAAAATTCGAAGAAAAGAACAACATTCAGTTGCAAGCTTTGATTGACTTTGCTTTTCATCGCATTTATTTTACTTAGAATTTGGAATTACCGTATGAGGCAAGAGGTTAATATGAAACGATTCAACCATGATGTAATCTGGAAGGCCACAAAGCGCATGAGTGTCGTTCAAGGATAAGTGTTGCAACACGCTCGCCATATAATTAGCGGATTACGCGTGCTGAATGGCGTGGTTACATGAACTCACGATATTTCACGATGTTTCTGTTGGCCAAAATTGAGACTTTTGTGTGCCGTAATTATATATTATGTAATTTCACCTTTTAAAAGCCGGGTGTTTTGGAGATATACGCCAAACGACTTTAGCCACAGCCAGGAAAGGACGTATGTTTGAAAATACGTCTCTTAATTTGGATTTCTAATACGAAAAGGTAATTCGTTATTCTGTCTGGTTTTAATTTTCCCCAATGTAATTTCGTAAGTTGTGTATACTTTTACCAAACGCCAATTTTCTACTGTCTACTGATGTAGTAGAAAACATTGTGGGGAAAGGTGAAACTGCTCATTGTGAGCAATTTCTCCTTTTCCCACAGTGTTTTTTCCAGCGTCGTCTGCAACAAAGCGGTAAATTTGTTGCTATTGTTTTGTAATGGGTTAATATATTATTTCAAGATACTTTCGTAATCCTCACCCGTATTTACCAATACATTCTGTAAGTTGTGTATACTTTGTTTAACGTTATTTGGTTCGAGTCTTCAGCATTGCTGTTTATTACAGATCGCAAGTATGGTCGAAGTAGGTCGGAGCTAGATGAATGGTGGCATCCAATTGCTTACAATGACGACCGACCCAAGGTATGTTTCGATTCTTTCCATATTTCTATATTCATATTTCTTTCCATATAGATGAGTAGCTTATTTACCAGCAAATCAAACAACGTATATGACGTTCGCATTTCTTTATCTTTATATTTCAGCAGCGATAGGCCTACATGTGCCGTGATTTGGAGCCCACCGTAGATAAGTTAAGTATTTTTTCATTGTCGATTTGCAACGTTATGTATAGGTTTATTATATATATTGTAATGTATTGTATTGTATATAGTTTGTAGCGTAATTGTTTAGTTGTTTACATTGTATTTCTTTATCTTCTCCTTTCTTTTCTACTCTCCACTTGTATTCTTCGTTCATTTAACACTGTCTTGTTTTTTAACTTTGTATGTTGTTCCCTGTCTAATAGTAGACAAAGTAATTTATAAATATACCAAACGGCCCTTCTAAACACACTGCATCTTTTTTCTTTAAATCGCACCCTCCCTATATATACTACCCCTTTAAAAATGAACAAAACTTAAAATAACATTAAACGCATTGTAATTTTTAAAAGTACAGACACACACACTCCGTCCCTTGTTAAACTTGTGATAAGATTTGTCTGATATATAGGTGGTCCCTTTTAAAACGCTTACAACCGAATAGTACACCGCCCCTTTTAAATTTGTGATAAGAGTACTATTTGTTGGTAAGCTTAGAGTTTAAGGTATATGTTCATAGATGTTTCAGCAGCCACACGATCATGATTTAACTTCAGCCACTTTGAATTTATTTCAGAGGCTCCCTTCCTGTGTAGAGATTTCAACACTTCGGCCATTTTAAAAAATTTGTTTTGCCATCTTTAGCAGTTTTTATCATTTTCGATTTGTAACGTTATGTAAGGTTAATTGTATATAATGTAATATATTGTATTGTATATAGTATGTAGCGTGAATTTATAGTTGTTTACATTGCAGTTTATGGTATCTGTTCATAGATGTTTTACTCATATCAATTTGCTTTCTCCTTTCAGCAGCCACACGATCATGATTTAACTACAGCCATTTTGAATATATTTCAGAGTAACACTTCCTGTGCAGAGATTTCAACACTTCAGCCATTTTGAATATATTTTCGCCATCTTTAGCAGTATGATCTACCAGATTTTTTGTTTGTTTCAGAGCACCCTTTCTTTGCAGAGATTTCAACGCTTCATGAACAATTGCAACCCAGTGCATCTACGGATGACCGATGGTATGTGAACATAGATTTGATACGAAATCGTATGACGTTGATGCTATTTAACCAAGTACCCAATGCCACTTTTTCTACCCTCTACTTATATATTAGAAAACATTGTGGGAAAAGGTGAAATTACTCGTTATGAGCAATTACTCATTTTTCAACAGTGTTTTCCAGAGTCGGTCTGTAACAAAGTGGTAAAATATTGTTATTGTTTTGTAATTTGTTAATATATCATTTCAATATTCTTTCGTAATCAAAACATCTATCAATACATGGATTATTCTAAGCATCTTTTTTGTTTCAGATAATCCTGTCTGTGCAGAGATTTCAACGCTTCATGAACAATTTCAACCAAGGGCATCTACGGATGACCGATGGTATGTGAACATAGAACTTGTTGACTCATTACCAAGCGCCAAATTGTCTACTGTCTAATGATATAGTAGAAAACATTGTGGTGAAATGTGAAATTGTTCGTTATAAGCAATTTCTCCACTTCCAACAGTGTTTTCCAAAGTCGTCTGCAACAAAGTGGTACACTGTTGTTATTGTTTAGTAATGGGTTAATATATTTCAAGATACTTTCGTAATAAACAGTAAAATCTACCGATACATGGATTCTTTTAATCAGCTCTTTTTATTTCAGACAGTCCTTTCCATGCACATATGCCAACGCTTCACGAACAATCGTAACCCCAGTGAACCTTAAGATGGCAAATGGTAGGTGGACATAGCTTTGTTTGATTGATTAGTACTTTTCACCTTGTAGACATTTAACATGGTTCCACGCCAGCAGCAAACGACTGCTCATGATATGCTCACCGATTAATTAATATTACATTGAAATGGTAATTGCTTAAAGGTGCTTGATCACAAAATTTGAAAGTAAAACAAAATGTCATTGAAATTATAGAGTTGTTGTATTATTGTTTGATATACACCTATTGGTATCGTATTTAATTCAGGAAGCGTCAATTAAGTATCTACAAGCCATGTTCTGCTTAATGATTTCTAGAAATCATCTTCCAATGTTCCTCAAATCTGTTAACACTCACTATATAGGTGTTTTTAAGATTGAATGTAAATTTCAGGTCATCTTTATGGTTGATCAAAGTCTGCAATGATGATCCAAGGTAAGATCTCATTATATTCATATATATCGTAACATAACCATTTATTCCAAAATTCAAAATTACTTTCATGACTGCATTACACGTCGCCATAAACTGGTGTTGATGATCAATTCTACCAAATTCTACCGATGTTGGTTCGTTTGCTGGAAAAGGGCTATATCGTTAAAAACTGAAGGTACTTTGCAATAATCATACAAAATACATTGGTCATTCATGATTCTTCCTTGAATTATTCAAATTGAACGTATTGTGACTTTTTTCTATATAAAAACAATGTAACAAATGATGTTTGTTTGCACATTAAAACCCTTCTGTTGTGATTGTGGAACTAAAGGGTAACTCAGTATTGCTCATTAGGGCAAAATGTCAGTGTACTGAGAGTAATTCAACAATTTTACCCGCTTACCATAGGGGGTAATGGTTAATGCGAAACTGTTCGACTTATAAAAGCCGGGTGTTTTGGAGAAATACGCCAAACGACTTTAGCCACAGCCAGGAAAGGACGTATGTTTGAAAGTACGTCTCTTAATTTGGATTTCTAAAACGGAAAGGTAATTCGTTATTCTGTCTGGTTTTAATTTCCCCCCAATGTCATTCCGTAAGTTGAATATACTTTTACCAAACGCAAATTTTCTACTATCTACTGATGTAGTAGAAAACATTGTGGGAAAAGGTGAAATTGCTCGTTGTGAGCAATTTCTCCTTTTCCCACAGTGTTTCTTCCAGCGTCGTCTGCAACAAAGCGGTAAATGTGTTGTTATTGTTTTGTAATGGGTTAATTTCTTATTTCAAGATACTTTCGTAATCCTCAGCCGTATTTACCAATGCATTCTGTAAATTGTGTATACTTTGTTTAACGTTATTTGGTTCGAGTCTTCAGCATTGCTGTTTATTACAGATCGCTCGTATGGTCGAAGTAGGTCGGCGCTAGATGAATGATGGCATCCAATTGCATATAATGACGACCGACGCAAGGTATGTTTCAATTCTTTCCATATTTCTATATTCATATTTCTGTCCATATAGATTAGTAGCTTACTTACCAGCAAATCAAACAACGTATATGACGTTCGCATTTCTTTATCTTTATATTTCAGCAGCGATAGGCCTACATGTGCCGTGACTTGGAGCCCACCGTAGATAAGTTAAGTATTTTTTCATTGTCGATTTGCAACGTTATGTATAGGTATATTGTATATATTATAATGTATTGTATTGTATATAGTTTGTAGCGTGATTGTATAGTTGTTTACATTGTATTTCTTTATCTTCTCCTTTCTTTTCTACTCTCCACTTGTATTCTTTGTACATTTAACATGTCTTGTTTTTTAACTTTTGTATGTTGTTCCCTGTCTAATAGTACACAAAGTCATTTTTAAATTTACTAAACGGCCCTTCGAAACACACTGCATCTTTTTTCTTTAAATCGCACCCTCCCTATATATACTACCCCTTTAAAAATGAACAAAACTTAAAATAACATTAAACGCATTGTCATTTTTAAAAGTACACACACACACTCCGTCCCTTGTTAAACTTGTGTTAAGATTTGTCTGATATATAGGTAGTCCCTTTTAAAACGCCTACAACCGAATAGTACACCGCCCCTTTTAAAATTGTGATAAGAGTACTATTTGTTGGTAAGCTTAGAGTTTAAGGTATATGTTCATAGATGTTTCAGCAGCCACACGATCATGATTTAACTTTAGCCACTTTGGATTTATTTCAGAGGTTCCCTTCCTGTGAAGAGATTTCAACACTTCAGCCATTTTAAATATACTTTCGCCATCTTTAGCAGTTTTTGTCATTTTCGATTTGTAACGTTATGTAAGGTTAATTGTATATGTTGTAATATACTGTATTGTAAATAGTATGTAGCGTGAATTTATAGTTGTTTACATTGCATTTCTTTATCTTCTCTTTTCCTTTCTACACTCCATTTGTATTCTTTGTTTTTTTATGTTTTGCATTGTGTGTTCTGTCTTGCCCATCATTTTCAAAACATTAAACAAAACGACCCTTTTAAAATTTTCCTCACTGCATCTTTTTAAAACGCACCCACCCTGTATATACTATCCCATTAAAATTTAAACAAAATTTAAGATAATATTACACGCATTGTCCCTTTTAAAAGTTCACACACTTGTAGATATAGATAGTCCCTTCAAAAACGCTTACCATAAAATAGTACACCGCCCCTTTTGAAATTGTGATAAGACTACTATTTGTTGGTAAGCCTAGAGTTTATGGTATCTGTTCATAGATGTTTTACTCGTATCAATTTGCTTTCTCCTTTCAGCAGCCACACGATCATGATTTAACTACAGCCATTTTGAATATATTTCAGAGTAACACTTCCTGTGCAGAGATTTCAACACTTCAGCCATTTTGAATATATTTTCGCCATCTTTAGCAGTATGATCTACCAGATTTTTTATTGTTTCAGAGCACCCTTTCTTTGCAGAGATTTCAACGCTTCATGAACAATTGCAACCCAGTGCATCTACGGATGACCGATGGTATGTGAACATAGATTTGATACGAATTCGTATGACGTTG